>JAPMOQ010055381.1:1041339-1131476 GCA_026543055.1 Argiope trifasciata | reverse complement strand
AAGGCATTTAGAAATTCTGTCAAATGTTGGTAATGTTTATCCTAAATTGTTCTTGAACTATTATAATCAAGTGAATTCTAAAATAAAATAAAAAATCATTATTGTTTTATGTCAGTGGTTCTCAAATAGTAAGTATTACAAGATAGAAAAATTGTGAGTGCTATATCCTGCTTCACAATGAACGTTTGCTGAGTAAATTTAATGTAATCTCATTATTATTTTTTTAAAGAATCCATATTTTTTACCACCATTAACATACTTTTGATACATCTGATTCTATCATTCAAGAATTTGAATTGAATTTTAAGTCATTGTCTTAATTTAAATGCTTCCAAACTTGATTGTTTGTAGTATACTAAAAGTGGTATATAGGCAAATATGATATATTTTTTGGCGCAGTTTCTATTCTCTTTTGAATATTGATGTTAAGAAATATTGTGATGTTCAAAATATTTATTTAATATAAAACTCTCTTTTCAATGTTAATAAGTGTGCATTGCGTTATAAAAAGTACTTATATTTGAAAGCCATTTTTAAGCACTTTAAAAATGCTGAATTTTTAGAAAAATTCCTTAAAAAGTACTTTATTTCCTCTGTTTTGTTTTGTTTCCCCCAAGATAAAATATGATAGTTCAAAATCAATGTCTTAAAGGCTTTTTTACCAGATGTATTAATAAAGAAAACCAACAAAGGGGAAGAATTCGAAGAAATATTTCAGAGGTTCAAGTACATATTAAGATAACACATTTCACCCCCTTTCTAGATATTTTTTCTTCCCTTTTTCTTCCACAATGTGCATTGCCATTTATTAAAAGGCTGGAATAGTTATATGGAGGGTGCAGTGAATCAAAAAACACTCCAATTTCAAATTTTAATGTTTTAGTTATTAAAAAATTTATTTAAGTTATGCATGGTAAGTATACATTTAAACTTTTATGTGTTAAGAATATGAGATATAGTCCAATCAATTTGAAAATATAAAAATAGCAGGAGGAACTTGATGTGGCAAAATGATATATCGAGCATGGAAAAGGATTCTTAACCATTAAGCTATTATTCATCATTTTCATTAATATGTCATGTTGGAACAATTGTTTGAACAACCTACTACAGGTATTCAACTTTATTATTTGAATAGTAATTAATTGCAGTATGATATTGTGTTAGTAATTGCATAAAATTCAGTATGATAAAATTTGAATTTGGAAACTTTAAATTTCCAAGTGTCTTTTTACCTTTTTTCTTTCAGGAAATTTTATTTGCAAAGAAACAGGACAAAAACTTAAAGATTCAGAAACTTTAAAGACAAAACTTACCATATTTTAGTATACAATTTCCAGTTTTAGTGATAAAATAATCATAAAATGTTTAATAGTCTTTTAGCATTTTTATGTATGTTTTTTTTTTCCCATATATATTAAATAAACTTTCTGAAATCTGATTTTTTTTTTATTAATCTTTGTAACTATGATGCTAAAAATTAATTGCCGCCATTTCTTTTGAACATACAGCAAATAACTGTTTCACTTGGGAGATTTTTTTTTTTTTTTTGTTGTTGTTGTTGTTGTTGTTGTGAAATTAAGCTTAAAATCTCAAAATTTACGTTTATCGTAAAAAATTTACTATTATCTTTTAAATTGTGGATTTCATAGTTTTAATGTCTGGGATCTTAGCTTTTTTTAATTTCTACATTATTTAAATTTTTTTTTTCATAATTGATAGATAACCAATTTTAGCTTCATTATTTCAGTGTTATTTTCTAATCCCAGGGATTATTCCTTAATCTTTCAAATAATGATTATTAAATGCAAATGAGATTTTTATTTTAACATTTTGTTAATACTTTTTTTTCTATCCAAGGTCTTCGAATGCCTGTAACTCCACCTCCTCGATTGTTCCCTCAAGTTAGTGTGCCTGCCCCTCAACCCCTTCTACCTCCACCTCCATGTATTACACCTGCTGCTAATATAATGAGCTTTGCTCCAGCGCCACCTCCTGCCAGTTACCATCAATTTGCATACCAGCAGTATGCACCTGCACCGCCTCCGCCACCAGCAGCAGTAAGTAACATATTTTTAGGTATTTCTCTGAATTAATAGTTGTTATAAGATCTTATCACATGGCAAAATATCTTCAGCACTCTCCGTCAGCAAATGACAACGAAAGTGACATTACTTGTGTGACGTCAGTTCTAAGTTTCACCCGATTGTCTGAATTTCGTTTGCAGACAATATTTCCGACAACATTTTCGAGCTGGTTAGAAAAAGTTGTCGATTATGAAACTTGCTTGACCGGTTTTTGAGGGTAGAAATGGAAAAGTGCTGATGAAATTTCACTGTGTGATAAGGCCTTTAAATTTAATTGCAGCTTGTCAGTTAGAACATGATTTATCTATAAAAGGTATTTTTTAAAACGACTGGCACTATCCATTATTTATGTACAAAATGCTTTTTAACTCTTCTTAGATTCATTGTAACATATCGGGGTTTTTTTTTTTTTAATTCGACTTAAGTTAGCAGCATTTAATGTATGTTAAATTTATTTGTATGGATTACAGAAAATTATACAGTAATTGCATCTATTACAAATGGTCATAATTTCCTTGTAAACAAGAAAGAAAATTTATAAAGCAATAAAGAATGGGGACATTTATCTGCTGTTGCAATCACTGCCATATTAAATATATTCTCTATTCTTAATTTCAGTTCATTAATTGTTACTTGCATGGATAAAAGACTCAGTTAGAATTTGTGACTTACTTCAATGAAAGGAAAACATAGGAAGTAATTTTAGAATTAGATATCCACATGCAAAACATGTATGTCGTCAAATATTTATCAGTGGCTACATACTTGCTTGATTTGTATAATGTCAAGTGAACTATTGCATGAATGTTGCCCTTGTAACAAAGAAAAATCACATGGGCAATTATTACATGCTCAGACAAAATATAACTAATCTGTATTGTAATATTTTTTCTTTTCTATTTTGATTTCAAAGAAATTGCAGCCATTTTTAATCAGTATCAATAATTTCAAATAATTTTGTATTTAGATTAGTTTTTCATTATTAATAGTATAATTCACAGTTAAATATTTCAATGTAGAGTTGGAGGATCAATTTTTTGACCTGTGCATTCTCCTTTCAATACCGGACAATTTATTTTGATAATGGTTTGTAATGATTAAAACTATAAATTCAATTTATATTTACTCCTTGTCCTCCTAAAAGTATTGCAAAATGAGACAGGAAAGTACCAGTTTTTATTTCCTTTGTGATGAAATGTACTGCAAAATGTACAACTTAGGTCATTATTCATCCCGTACTTCTAGCCAACTCAGCCATATTAAATGCATTTGAATGCAAATCTTATACAGAAATAATCTAATTCTTTCACTAGTTCTTTTGATTTGCTTTCTTGTTTTGTGGAATGATGTCACAGCCAGGTTTGATATTACAGAATTTGTTTTCTCTGTATTTGTATGTGATGATGAAGCTTTTTAAGGATATATATGGAAACATTGCGGAATAAACCAAATAGGTTTTTCATATGCTATCGATTCTGAAACTCAGAAACCTCCATGTTTTTGTGCAAGCACCAAGAAGTGTTGATTTCACCAATATAGAGTTAAAATAAAAGGTGGAGGAGATGTTTACATTTAATAGTAAGGTAAACCCAGACTGTTATCAGAATTAGGAAAAATGGCAACCTCAGATAATCTGAAAGAATTACAATAAGAGCATACAAATTTACACAAAAATAATTTAGAATTTTTATCTATAGCAAGCGTCCTAAGCATAGGATTTTGACTTAATAAAAAGATTTTTGTATTTGAAATTTATTAATTCATAATTTTTATTTTTAAATACCTTTTTCAAGACAAGAAATAATTTAATCAAATTTCCATCTTCTTCCTAAAACATAAACATAAAAGTCATACACAGTTCATCTGATAATGCTGTAGTCAGATTCAATAACAGATATTTTTTTTTCATCAAAAATACCCTTTTTTCACTTTTATGAGTAAGGCAAAAGTTTATGTTAAAGTTTCATTTTCTGCTTCTTAGCATATATATATATATTAATAATATAAATAAAAATTTCAGCAATTTGATTGGAATATTTTGAAGAATGTCTGAACAGAATTATAAAGTCAACTTTTTCTGTTTCTTGATCATAATATTTTATAACAGTATGAAAACTATTTTTTGTGTACTTTGAATTTGAACCAGCCATATGAGCAATAAATATACAAGTTTCAGATTAAATCTTTTTAATGCTATAAATAAAAATATTTTCAATTTGGCCTTTATATTTTGAGAATGTGTGATTGTTTTCTGATTTTTGATCGTAGTTTTAAATAACATTCTGTAAAATATTTTTACTATTCCTTAAACTTGAGCTTGCCATATGAGCAATAAATACCTAAGTTTCAAATTAAAATAGTACAGTCTGAATTGATAAATTAGCTGATAAGCAGACTAGGTGAAAAAATGCCTGATGTGATAGAAATCAAAGCTTAACAAATAATTCCTCATCTCACTGCATATTATCCCTTTGCACAATACAATAATTTAGAAGTGCTAGTCTCGGTCTAAATCTGTGTTGCAGTTTCAGTCTACCGCCATCATTAAATTTTACAATATTTCTGTATATTTTTATAAAATGTTTTTGAGATTGCTCATTCAATGAATTGTTCTGAATATGATGTGTATATAACATAAATTTTGATTCTACTCAGGAATTATAAAATTGTTTTACGAAAGCTGACAAATTCATTCTACTCCCCAAAAATATCTTATCTGAAAATTGGTAAAAAAAATCTTTGATTTGAATATTAACTTTTATCAAAGATAATTGATATTTTATTCATTATATAATTTAAATAACAATACTACTTTTTTTAAAAAAATCTGTGTTTTTCAGAAATTTATTTATACAAAGCATATTCTGATTGGCTTTAAATCAAATTTTATTGGTGCCCTGAATTTTCTAATTTGCAACTTTGGTTGTCATGAATGTAATGTATACATATTGTATGCATTAAATATATATACATGTATTATATGTTAAATATGTATACATATTTATTGTTATTTGATCTATATTATTTTACCGCTTTGTGTGTGTATAGGCTAATTCTAATAGCTTTAGATAACCTGCATAGAAATTACAATTTTTTTATAACTGGAAGAATGTATAAATAAATTAAATCCCTTCCCACTTCTATTTATTAGAATAAATTCTTGTATAATCTTATTTTATAAAAAATTGCTAAGAGTGTCTTTCTGGCATATGTCTGTCTCTTTATTTATTTTGTTTGTATTAAATGTTCAATTTTTTTTTAAACTCTATTTTACTTTAAGGCCCCTCCCAGTGATATATATACAGCTCCTCCTGCAGGAATAACTTATTATTATCCTCAAAATCAGCCACCAACAGTAAGGCCAACGGTTCAGAAACGACCTAAAGCAGCTATTCCTATACTACCGCCTCCTGAAAGAGAAGTAAGTTATTTGTTTTTTAAATACGTGTTTTAAATACGTATTTTAGTGAAATGTCTACATTAATCCATCCACAATGTAATATATAAAGATAAAATGTATACTTAGGAAACCATTTTCAGCTTTTCTTTTTGAAAATATGAAGAAACTGGTGCTAAACATATAAATTACTTAAACTGTTTTATTAATTTATATTTTTTATTTATTTGAAAAAATAATAAATTCTTAATATACTAATAAAAAAGAAAAAAGGCCGTCTATGATAAATTGATTTAGAGCTTTCATATTTGGCATGAATATACTTCAAAGGCTCAGAAGTAATGTGATGTCTTCCGAAAATGGATTTTATTATATTTTAAAATTCTGTACTTTTTTATGATCAATTTTAGTATTGTAATATATCAGTTTTAGTATTGTAAAATTTCTCTCTTAATTTTGACTTAAAAAATATTTATCTTTAACATTGTTGTTATGAATCATTTCTGATTTATTTTATTCAGTTTTTTTGTACAATGTATTGGCAAAATTTACTAAAATATTGAATAATCTTTGAATTTTTTGTTGCAACATTTTTTCCAGTATAGCTATTATGTTGTATATCAATTGAATCGCGCTAATTTATTTTTAGAATCATGAGTACATGAGAAATAAGAGAATAAAGTTACAGTGCTATATAAGATAATGTATTATTGGATGTTATATGACCTGTATTGGATGTTATATGTGTGACTCTACATAAAGGCTCTATGCATATCAAAAATTGTTAAAGCTATTAAAATAATACTTCTCAAACTTCTTTTTCATTTTGAATTTCCAGTTAACATTACTGAAAGAA
This sequence comes from Argiope trifasciata, assembly GCA_026543055.1. NCBI lineage: Eukaryota > Metazoa > Arthropoda > Arachnida > Araneae > Araneidae > Argiope > Argiope trifasciata. The sequence goes on along the minus strand of JAPMOQ010055381.1, from coordinate 1,125,136 downwards.
ATATAAATACTAAATTATATTTTAGATTAATTAATTATACATTAGAGATTAAAAATACGCAAACTAATTAGCAATATCAAACAGCAATTATCAAAGGCAACAAATAAAAAAAATTGAATCGCATAGTTTGGACATATATTTTAACCGATAATAATTCAAATTTGATATATTAATTATTCTTTAAAAAATGAGTTGTTTATAGAAACAATAAATAATAATTTATTTTTAAGTTGTTCAACATTAACAATTTCGTAACTGATATATACAAACCTTGTATTTATAATTTTCAATACTGAATTGCTCAAATACATTAGCTCTCACAGAATTCTCTTATCTTAAATTTTACTAATGCTTTGTTGAATTCATTGATAATTTTTTTAGTCATATTCTTATGATATATTTTATACTATTTACAGACAAAGAGAAATGACAAGAAAGATTCCAGTCAATCTAGTAATAGGAATTTTTCTGAAAATTCAAATGACCCTGCAGGTGTAGATGTATCATTAAGAACTGACGCATCATCACAGTTACAACCTACAGTTGGAGTGGAAAGTTAATCTTGTATTATATATTTAAATTAGCAGATATTGTTCACTTGACTAACTAAAAAGAAGCATTAGCATTCATTGAGCAAATGCTGTTTTTCCACATTGCCACAATAGTTTATTAGACTCGATTTTTGAATAAATGGTTTTTTAATTGTTTGTTTTGATTTTTTTTACTGAAAATATTTCTAAAATTAATGTATTTATGTATTTTTCTATCTGTTTTTGCAAAACTGGTAGAATAATGGTGGGAGATAACTTATTCACTGAATTTGGGAATTTTAAAATTCTAGAATTTTTTAAATAGTGCTTATGTATTAGTCATTTTATTTTCAATACATCCTGTGCATAGATGTCATTATTCAGGCTTTGCTCTTGTAACTGATTGTTAGAAAAATATGTAACAATATTATTTAATAATAATGCATAAGTATTTTTCCAATGAAAGACTTTATTTATGTAAAATGCTATTCTATATGACTGCATGATTTTATGTAAAACTGGAAAAGTGCTGGCCACATGTAAATATATTGTTGTGATGAAACTTTAAATCTATCATGAATTGTTTAATATGGTAGTGCTTCCTATCCAAAATTTCAGTTTAGAACCTCATTTTTATTGCTGTCATTTTTAAAAAAAAAATATTTCTATGTCTATTTCTTTTACATAAAAAGTTTTTGTTTCTGGAACTTCAAAATTTAGTTTTCATTTTATTTGTTTGATTCAGTCAGTTTAGAAGAACTGAATAATATTTTCATGTTATAATTTCCAGGACAATTTTCCTTTTAATTTCATATATAAACAATAAAAGTATCTATATATTAAAAGAATTGAAAGTTATGTGAGTTTCTTTTAGGTTTTTATATCGTAAGTAAATATGTTTGAATAATATTTAGTAAAAAGGATTTTTTACAACTTCATGGCAGTGCGTATGAACATGTTACATTGATAACATTGTTCTTTAAGTTCATAAAGGAATTTTTTAGCTTTTATTATTAATTATTATTAATAAGCCACATTTCGATCTTTCTAAAATTTGCTTTTGTAATCTTGAGAGGGTGCCATTTTGTTGTGTACCAGGATTTCTTATACTGTAAGTAGCAAGAGCTTATTACTTGCATTTGTATAGATTTATCAATGCTTGTAAACACAAATAATAATAATTACAAAATCATTTTATTTTGAAATCATATGAAAGATTAACATAGAAGCAAAATTGTTGGAATATAGTAATATTATAAATCAGATTTTTTATGGCAATAAATAAATTCATTTTCGACATCAAATAATACACAAATCATCAAAATAATATAAAAAGATTTATAAAATTAAAATTGTAACTATCAATACATATAACTATAATTATGACCTTATTATTTGTACTTACGTGGTAACTATAATTATATATATGTATATATATTATATGTGTTCAATTACTTGCTTATTTTATATTAAAGTAATTTTTGACTAAATATTAAGTTTAAGAAGTATTGTACTGTAATAGATTTATTGCAGTTCAAATTCAGTAATGTGCCATTCTTTAGAAATTCAGTCAGGCATTATTAAAAAAAAAAAGATTTTAAAATTTTCTTGAAAATGTGGGAAAACCAAATTCATGGATATTTAATCATGTCAGTTTTATCGAATTGTAATAAATCATGCTCTTGCTAACTACCATAAAATAACCTAGTTTTATTAGTTCTGTTCTAAGAATTTTTTTTATATTCATTAACTTTGTTTCTTTCTTATAAAAATTAATCCTCAGTTATATTCATTTGTAATTTCATCGCAGATGTGTTACTTTTAGTTTTTAAAGCACGAATTTCCTAAGTAAAAGATTCGCTAAGGATGAAATTTTAGCAAAAGTAAAAGCAAAAACAAACCACTGTATGTTATATATTTTAAAACATAAAGAATCAGTTTTATTATCTTTGATTTTATATTCAGATTCAAATAAATCCTTCATTAGAATTTTCTTATTATGTTGAATTTTGAAAGCATTAAAATTTAAATGCCCTTGTTTTACAAGGAATTACTTATTTGGGGCCTTTGAATTTTTCTTCAAGATATTTTTTTGTTCATCAATTTAAGAAGACCCATATATATGAGACAAAATTCCTTTATGAAATTACTTAAATATCAGAGAATGAGTCCAGTATTCGACAAAGTTATTCTGTTGTTATTTTTTAATTTTTCTGTTATAATTATTATTCCTATGGTATTTTATCCCACAGTTTAGGAACTGAATAATCTGTATGCTATAATTTTACTAATTTTTTTTTGCATAATTTTGTTGTATAATATTGAATCTTTGAATGTATTAAACAATACATGTTATATAAATTTAGTAAGAAAGTTTTTACTGAACTTCTTGAGCAGAAATATTTATATTTAAAGTATGTTAATATTTTTTTTTCTGTTGACTAATATAACAGCTATTGGGTTTCTACATACAAAGGGAAAAATAAAATCTAAGTTCTTTATTATTGAGAGGACAATGGTTTGACTTGACATTAGTTCAGAAGTATAATTGGATGAACATAGTAAATCCTTTTTAGAATATCAAATATACATTTTTGCTGGTTGTCCTTGTAGCAATACTTTTTTTTTTGAAAAAATCTGTGGCTTCTGCTTTTTATTATTTTTTTCTTTTTAACCAATTTGTAAATTGATATTTCTAAATTATCTCTTAATTTTTAAAATCAGTATTTTTTTCTTCTTCTATTTATGTTAAATAACTCAAACCTTCTGCGACTAATTCTGGACTCAGTAGACATACTTCAAATCTACATATTTAAAATAAAACATGTATTGTATGTACCGTTAGTGTTTTTTTTTTTTTTTTTTTTTTTTTTTGCTTTGCTTGAGGAAAACAGTCAACAAGCACTTATTTCATATTTCATGAATAAACACTCATCTATTATCAACGTAACCAAACTTGATACTTTTAATTTCACATTAAAATTCTCCAACAGATCAGAAAAGTAATGATCTTTTTAAAATAATTATAATTTTGAAGTCATTCTTTCAAAGGTTTTGTGAAAGAATCACTGACTTAAAAAATGAATCAGTGTATATTGGTTCATTATATTAGCTATAAAATTAGATTGTTACATTGCACTAAAAGTTTGTATCTCCTGTACTATTTTAAATGTTTATACTCGGTGCTTTTTGCTGTTTCCTTGTAATTCTGTAAAATTCATACCTTTTTTTTGTGTGTTTATGTTTTGAAACTTCATTGTAGATGTTTTAAGACCTTGAATTTTAAATGTACTTAATTGTCTAAATATTGAAATTAAGATTTGTCATAATTTTTATTGATTTCTGTCTATTTGCAACAAAGTTAGTCTAGTTATAAAAAGTTAGGTTTGTTGCAGTTGTTTTGCTTATCAAGCAATTGGAGCTTAGTTGTGTTTAATTTACTGTGTGATATACTTTCTTTTCAAAGCTATTTTTGGTGCTTGTATGTATTAAGATGCATTTCAAGCATTCTGTATAAAATTTCAGAAATATTGGCCATTTCTGAAATAAGATTTTATTTTATATATTTTAAGCGCCTACCAGTAATTATTAAAAAATATTAATTGAAATATAAAAGATTTTATATGTATACACTTTTGATTTTTTCAAGATAAAATATTCTAAAATAACCAATATGTAAAATTATGATAATTAATAATTTTGGCTCCTTCAGATGCTCTTATCTATTCTATATGATATACATTGTATGAAATAATATCTCTTATTTATTCATAATGAAACTAATATTTATTCATGTTTGTATTTAAATGAAGTATTATATAAAATATCAGTCAAGGTTATATAATAACAGTGAATCCATGTATTAAGTTCACACCTTGTTATGATAATTTAATTGCAAATTTATTTTATATTTATTTATCAAAGCTTTAGGTTGCATATATTATCAAAATTATTTGGTCCTTTTCTGTGGATTCTGATATTGAAATAATGAATGCAGCACTGAAATAATTAGTTCTTTAATGCTTCTTTACCTTGTTTTTATAATAATAACTTTATTATTGCTTTTAATTAGCAAACTTACTTGTATTTAAAATAAACATATGATCATTATATTATGGGTAGGATTTATAAAGTATTGTATTTTAAAAAATGGAAGATTTTTTTTGGGGGGGGATCCATCTGTTTGTTTGCAACATGTTAATTGCTGTTCCAAATAAGTGTTTGTATTTGGCTTTCCTCACACTGTGATGCTATGAACATTATTATATCTACATTATCTATAACATTATTATGTCAAGAGTTATAATGCAATATTTTGTGCACATTGTTATTGTCATTTAAAAGAAAGGTCGACTTTTAATATTTTTATTTTAAACTTTAATTAGAAAAATAACTTCTGTCCTTTATTTATAACATGTGAAATGAATCTTTTTGGTGTTTAGTGTTTTAGAAACAGATCTGTAATAGTCAAATGTAAGGTGCCTATTCCATTTGCAGTAACTCAACTTTATAGAACTTGACAAACCATTTCTAGCAATGTGATTTGTTAAAGGAACAATAGATTTTGCATGTGCATTAACTGACTGCATGTATGTTTTCATTTGTGTCATGTTTGATTTTGTAGTAATGATTTTCAAAGAATGCCTTCTAACACTTGCAATTGCATTTATTGTCTTTGAGACCTTGGTCTTTGTATTAACAGTGTTTTGTAAATAGAACTAACGGTGACAATGGAATTTCCTATACTTATAAATAAAATAGGTTTTCAAATGAAGTTGATCTTAATGTCTTCAGTCAGTGGATGTAGATGCAGTATTCCAATATTTTTTAAATATAGAATTGAATTTTTTTCTTGATGTAGTTTCTAAAGTTATGTCCAGTCTTTACTCTTTTAAGTGAAGGAAATAATTAGTAAGTCATGTTTAAAGATTTTTTTTACTGATCTATACAGTTGATACTCTGTTCTGATTTTGTGAAATTGCCTGTTCTAAAATTCAATATATATATATATATATATATATATAAGAATCAGGTTTGTCAAGTATTACAGAAGAGGAGCATATTTCTAGTTTTATAATCTGTGAGCAAATCAGATCAAACTTGGTAATCAAATCAACAGCTTACATTCACTTTATTAAGTTTTCTACTGAATATTATGCAAATAAAAAAGAGAATATGTTAATAGAATGGTTTTTAAATGTAATCTGTTATTAATTATATTACTTTGTAAAGAATGCTGCAGTCTGATAAGCAGAAAAGTAGTCTTTGACAAAAAGTCTATCATTCTAACTATCTATTTATTTTCTGAAGTTGCAAATCTGTTATTTATTTAATTTTGGCAATTGGTGATACAATTTTTACATTTGTCCCTCATTGTACCATTACTATCTTTTTAAAAAAAAATGAGAGAGAGAGAATGACCTGGTGCTAATTAATATTTATAATATTTCTTTCTATTGCCATCTAATCTTAAAAATCAATTTATATATATAAATATATAATTTTAATTCCAAGGAAAATTAAAATGTTTTTTGAGTTTAGATGTAATCTATTTTAGTGTACTTTTTTATGCTGTGAACAATGTTATTTTGCCATAGTCATTAAAACAAGATGGCTGCTAATATGAATAAACAAATAATCCATTGAAGGTAGCGGTCATTGAATGTCTGTTCAGGTCAATTGTTTGAGTTACCATATTGGTGGCAAATTTAATGGGAACTTAAAATTATATTTCAATCTCTAAGTTTAAAATGCAAACTTGGAGCAATTAGTTGAAATCCCATTTATTTTACTCTTTCAGTGTGAATATCAAATTTGCAACTGAGTAAGAAATCACTTTTTTTTTTTCCCTTTCTTTTTTCTTCTGCATGTATATTGATTTTGTTAATATGAAACATTTTGCTATTTATTTGAGTTCATGCAATCCAGAAACTTAGAATATTTTTGTCAAGGCTGATTCTGCTTTAAATCAACAAATTTTTAGAAGAAAGAATATAGAAAAAAAAAAACAAAAATTTGATTCGACTTGATAGAAAACTATCTATATAATTAGAACTATATAGTTTTGAAAGATATTCTAAACTGTCTAAGACAATTAATGATTTTTTTCTGATTTGTTCTCATTTTATAAAAATAACTTAAGCTAAATGTTTTTTGTTGAATTGTTTTGCAATATTTGTGTTTTTGAATGTATTTGAAGTAAACCAATATTTTCTGCTTAAAAAAGGGTAAAATTTTAATAACTATTCTAATGTGAATTTTTATGTTAAATTATCATGTAATCTGAAAAAGAATTTGTCTGTAAAATTAATGTTATATATTTAGAAGGCCTATAAGGTGGGTATTTTTTTTAAAGAGCATGATCACCTTGTCATGAAATATCTGTTTCTACTGTTAATCAATGCTATAAATTTTAATCAAAACTTCAAGCATACATACTGAACAGTTTATTGCATTGCTAAAATGTGAAATTCAGTTTCTTTTTACAGTAAGCTGTTCTATTCAAAAAAGTTTCTGTAACAGTTGTAAATAATATCTCAAGTGGTTTCAAAGTATTGTAATGTATTGCATTGTTTGCAATTTTTTTTTTTTTAATTTTTACTTGAATTAATGAATTTTGTTATGAATCATTGTTAATTGAAAAATATTGTATGACTTAAGATAATATCATTAGCTTGTTTTGCTACTGAAAATGAAATGGTATGATTCATTTTTTTATATTAATGAGCTTCCTTATTCCTGGTTAAACCTATTTCTTGTAGTATATAATTAATTAATGCTTTGAAAGAATTACATTAATTGTAATATACTAAATAACACATAATGTATCAAAAGTACTTTTGGATAAGCTTTAAATACTTAAATATCATAAAATGCCGAGAGAGTTAATTATTTGATACTTTATATTTTTATGTATGATTATCTGATTCATATCACTGGTTTTCTTCAATATCTAATATGGTGGTCTTGAAACCTGTATCCCTTAATCTTCCACTAGAGATGATAATTGTATCATCTTTTATTTGCTTGTATTTGAATTGCGCATTTAAACTAGAGTGATATTGGGCAGATTATTGCACTAGGTATTTTAAATCATGTGTCATGAACTGGATTATGTTCAAAGTAGCATTCAACAGAAATTACCAATTTTAAAGTATTAAAAGTTCAAATAAACTTTTAGCATTCAAAAATCTTTGCATAAAAAGTAATAGAAACAAATATAAGGTATCTGAGGATGGTGCCTCTAATGCTGATAATATGATTGCTTTGTAGTTTGAGTATAGATTAAGCATTCATAAAAATAAAAATAAAAATCTGCAATTTAAAAATGAAAGCTTAAAAGTTACTATGCAATAGGACTGAATTAATATAATTTTTTCTGTAGATGAGGAATCTGCATTTGCTTGCCCTCCGAACTTCTTATTTTATTCTTAAAAATTGTAGCCCTTTTTTTATATTTATAGAATTTTAAAAATATGTGTTGTGCTGTTGAGTCTGATAAATATTTTTCTAAAACAATATAACGAATTTCCCTATTTTTTTTATGATTTATCAGAGATTTCATAAACCAAGCTGTAAAGTAATACTCGTGAGGTTGTAATATATGTATCTCTTTTATTAACTTAAAATTATTTTTTAATCCTTATTCTGCCCTTTTTTTTATTTATTTAAATGATTTCAAATTTTCTGACATTTTGGAAAGTTTATTTATTCATCTTTTTTTTTATTTAAATAATTTTAAATTGAAAAAATAATAAATTAGTTTCATAAAAATAACAAAATAAAATGTAGGAAAGAAGCTGCTTCGCTTTTATATTATCTTTAACACAAATATGTTCAGTAAAATTTGAAATCATAAATGAAATCAATTCTTTTAAAAACTTAACAAAAATAAATATTGCCTGTAATCTCCAGTTATCTAAATCAGTTTAAAATAAGAAGGATCATATTATCCTCAGATACCTTCCTTTTATTATTATTTTATTATTAGTTTTCCTTTTGGAAAGAAATGACCCATCAAATCAAAAAAAAAAAAAAGATTCTTGGAAAAAAGAGTTATACCACATTTGCAGCGAATAATATATTCGATGTATTTTTTAAATTAATATTTCCATATTTAATTAATCATAGCTTTGACCCTCAAAGTATAAATACGATTTTAAAGATAGATACTGTGGTTTAATGCTCAAAATTTTATTATATGAAAAAAATATGTAAAACGGTAAATGGAATTTTATAAAGAGGCAAAGGATTCTAGGATTTATATTTTCTATCCTCTGAAAATAAAAGATGTATATGTTGGCTTTGTAGTTTCTCAGGGTTACCTTTCTTATTTTCTCTTCTTTTCTGAGAACAAATGCTCTTTTATGTGAAGTGTATTGTGAAATGAGCTCGAGTTTTAAACTCACTCTGCAACCGTCTCGTTATGTGATCGCTGAGGATTCATGAAAGTGAAGTGTGTGTTTGCCCATTGAGGGTTTTGATTAGTGTAACATTATGAGTGTGTATATTTATTTGCTTCAAAAAGCTTTGGTGTGATTTTGACTGCAGATTGTTGGTTCTAAGATAGTTGCATGTTTATTGTTTTTATGTATGTTTGTAAAGTTGTGGTTAATTTATTTTGGCTTCTGATTTTCTTAATAAAAGTATTTTAAATTTTTTTCGGGAGTACTGTTTTATTCAAAAGTATTATTTGAATTCGATTGTTCCTGAATTATTCCATTCTCTTAACTGTAGAATATATATTAGAAAATTTTTAAAGAATTGGGTTTAACAGGGTAATATGTTACACATACTTCGTTGAAAATTGGACTGAAATAAATAATAATGAACATTTAAAAATAAGTAAACTTTTAATCCAAAATATCTTAACACGTCAATATTTGTTTCGTCTTTATTATTATTTTTTTTTAAAACTGCTTTTAATTACATAACAGCAATAAATACATAGAAAAATATTATTCAATATCATCGTAACCCTCTCGAATTTGGAGTTCAATAAAGAGAACAATAAAAGCTTTATAAAATGTGCTTAAAAATATATTAAAATTAGAAAAATGGAAGAAATAAAAATTTTTCAATGAAAAGAGTTAAAAACCTTCGGGAGATTTTTATCCAACACTTTCTCGCATGCTCTCTAATAAAGGTTTTATCCAAAAAGAACAATATTAATCAGTATTGATAATAGATACGAAATATTAACCTTTGAGTATGCATTTAGCATTTTTGCTGAATCTAACCTATCCTTGGCTAAGTTTTATAGATTAATTAATCCCTGGAATGCTATTAATAATATTCGAAAATCAAATTTATATTTTAGATGCCTTTTTTGCTAGGTGACTGAAATAAAAATTTTATTCAGAATGTTATTGCCACAAATTTGCATACCAAATGTGATATATTTAAATCTTTGCTCTTTTAAGATATCTCGTTTACATGCTTCTGAAAATGCAGACCGACAGACGATCAACGCTTTATTCAAGTTTGTTCAAATTTTGATAGATGTCTACATTCTAGATGTTAAACATGTCTTCCAAATTTCACTCATCTAGTTTTTTTTTTAATTATTTGATTATTGTTGTTTTTCTAGTTTACACAATAATTTACTTGATAGTGAAGATTGTTACCTTAAGGCCTTATCACACGGCAAAATATCTTCGGCGTTTTCCGTTAGCAAACGACAAAGAAAGTGACGCCACTTCAAAGTTTCACACGATTGGTTGAATTTCGTTTGTGGACAATATTTCCGACGGAATTTTCTAGCTGATAAGAAAAAGTTGTCGATTATAAAACTAGCTTGACCGGTTTTTGAGGGTAGAAACGGAAAAGTGCTGACGAAATTTCACCGTGTAATAAGGCCTTTAGTGAAATGACTTGAAGACACAGATTGTCTTTTTTGTGGTTTATTGGTTAACACGAAAAACAAAAGGCATTTGATTACGCCATAGTGTAGCAGACCTGTGTGTTGCATAGTGTGGAGAACTACACATAAAATTTCTCGGGAGAGAGCCAAGATTACACATTCCTTCGTCCAAGGGTCAAGTTAGCTTCTCCTAGGAATGTATATATATATACAAGCAGCAATAGTGAGACCACATTTTATTTACAAGATTGACGGCTAGCTCCACCCAGGAAAACCTCGTGGTTCACTGAATTCATAACAAGCTTTCTTCGTTTTATAATTATCGTGTTAACTTATAATCGACCAGTCGGATAGACAGGTTTTCCTTGAACGGATTTCACTCAACTTTTGATAGAAATTTACAAATTAGTGTGAAGATCGAATACTAAGTTTCATCCGTGTAGCTCAAAACGTTTTAGAATTATCTTTGTCACAGACAATCAATTACATTCCCCAGAAATCTGTTTTTCGAACTCAGGGAGATCTAAAACGTGAAGATTCATAAATAGCTCGAGTTCAAATTTTTTTACTACTGCTTTAGTGCCTTTATATTACGTGATTGATAGTTGCAATAATATCTATACGCCGGCGTCCTGGTATAGGAGTAGTGTGTCTTCCTCGTGATCTGGGCTTCCCGGTTTGGGTATGGTTGTTATTCTGTGTTCTATCTGTGAATAGTGTGAATGTGCCGACCTGTAAAAAGGGGTTGTGCAAGCGAATGTGAAGCATGAAGTAACTAAGTCGTAATCTTGGCCCTACTTGGCGCTTCTGAAAAAAACAAAGGACGCTAATTTAGACTTAAATGGCTGACAGCTTTCTGTCAATGGGCTTGTTAAGTGCCATAAGTAAAAACAGCAACAACTATTTCTCTACTTCATATACAAAAAAGTAAAAATAGCATTTATACCGTAACATGCTTCAAAGTCATTCAGGAAAAATTGCTTGATTTTTATTTTTTCAAGAGAATGTATTGCAGTCATCAAAATCTCCACTACAGACATCCCTGATATGGAAAAACACATTTTTGGAATTATATCCATCTATGGCCATGATAATTTAAAAACGCTTTGAGCTCGACGGATGAAATTTGTTATCCCTTTTTACATAAATTTTGTAGATTTCGGTTAAATTTTGAATGAAATCCTTTCTCAGAATGCCTGATAAAACGCTATTAAAAGGCATCAAAGGGAAAAAAATGTGGCACAAATTTTGCATTTAAAATGTATATCCTTATTAAATTTTAAACCAAATTCGTCTAAAGGTTTTACTCTCTATCGATCTATACTTTTACTTGCATATATGCACTACAGCTTGACTAATGCAACGACTTAGATAAATGAAATTTGGTAAAAAGATTTAACATTTAAAGAACAAATTATGAGCAAAATTTTTCGTTTCCTGTTGTCTGTAATACCGCAGGCGTGTAAATACAATAGTTCAAAAATACAACCGTTTAACGATTTGAAACAACGGAATTTGATACGTTATTTCGTCATTAAAATTTGAACTCAATGTCAAGCTTTGGCTCTAGTCTGTCAGGGGAAAAAAGATTCTCCTGATGCATAAACGGTGATCTGTGCTGCAATACGGGGCCACGGTGGCCTGGTGGCAAGGTCTCTGCTTCGAAACCGGAGGGTTTCAGGTTCGAGACTCGATTCCACCGAAGAACCGTCGTGTGAGGGGGTCTCTTGCACGTTAAATCTGTCTGGCCAAACGTCCTCCCGTTGGTGTCACGTGGTGTGGAGAGGGGGGTGCTACTTCAGGTGTCGTCCTCGTCATCTAACCGTGGTTCAAAATGATGAGGTCCGTCCCAAAATAGCCCTCGTGTTGCTTTAAAACGGGACGCTAATATAACTAAACCAAACCAAACTATGCTGCAATTCATAACATTCTCACACATGGGACGCTGAAAATAAAAATCCGTACTCGTGTTATTCATGAGTTTGTCCAAGGTCCATGATTTTATGCGGGGTGGATTTCCGCACTGGTGGGGGAGACGGTCGCCTCGTGTCTCGAGGTGAATAGGGGGTCTCAAAATTTACTTAAGGCCTTATCACAAGGTGAAATTTTGCCAGCACTTTTCCGTTCCTACCCTCAAAACCCGGTCAAGCAAGTTTCATAATCGACAACTTTTTATAACCAGCTAGAAAATGCCGTCGGAAATATTGTCCGCAAACGAAATTCAATTAATCAAGTGAAACTTTGATGTGACGTCACTTTCGTTGTCGTTTGCTGACGGAAAGTGCCGACGATATTTTGCCGTGTGATAAGGCCTTTAGATGTGTATCATAGTGCTAAACAGAAGGTAAATTCAACTGTTCAAGTCTGCCCTTCGGTCTGATTCACATAATTTTCCCCTTTTACTTTTTCTTTAAAGAAAAAGTGTTCATTCATCGTTAAAAGTGTTAATGAAAACGTAGAGTGTCAAGTAAAATTATTCTATAATTAAAACGCTGTGTCTGCAAATTCTTTTATTAAACTTTATAAGTTCTGAATACTTTCTCATCGCCCTCTCTTTCCTATTCGTACTCTATGGCATATTTACAAGGGTTTGAATAAATGATTTTGATATTAATATTGGACTATTTCCTTGAAATCATGTAGAATGAAAATTGCTAAAGAACTGATTGATTGTTGCTTTAAATTACACATACATGATAAAATACAAGATTCTTTGATCTAGAAAGAATTTTAAAAAATGACTCAGTATGTAAATTGGGTTGATAAATGGCATAATATCTTCTCAAATAAACAAATTAAAGCTATAAATGCATTTGGAATTGCCTTTCAATACATATTGGTATCACAAAATAAATATTAAGCTAAAGTTAAACTGAAATGAGTTTATCTTGCTAATTTTTTGTCAACGAAAGAATTAACCATGGTGATTCCTCAAAATATTTCAGTGTGTTCAGTTTTTCAAAATTTTGTCAAAATATTTTTCTGTGGCCTCGTATTGCCAAAAACCGCTTCTGAGGTGGATGGTAGCATTTATATTTGAGAAATGTTCAGGGAGATCATTTCTGATTATTTTTATTAAAATTCTCATTATGATGTAGAAAAATCTTTCCTTAATGAATACTTACTGCTCAAAATTAACTAGATGCCTAACCCAGCAGGTTAAATCTAACATCTTGTCAGAAAAAGCATTTTCAAGGATGACGCGTAGGGCAATTTGCTATTAGTATGCCATTCAATGATGGATTTCAGATGAAGCAGCTGTCTATTGCACTACATTTGAGAAAACACTTCTGGCAAATTGATCAAACGTCTTTATTTTCCTAGTTATCAAACAAATAATTTTATAAATTTTATGAACTAGAAAGTAATAAGTTTATATGAATTATGTAAATGAGTGTTTAAATTTTAAGTACTATTAAATATTAGAATAATATTAACACTTTCTCAAGCACAATTAATCAGGTTTTTATGTAATTTCACGATAACCCATTAGTTATTGGAATATTAAAAAATACCAAGACTCTACTATAATATCGTATAAAAACATGGATGTCGAGTAATAAAAAGTGATAACAACAACAACAAAAAAGATAAATTTACAAAACTAATAAAATAAAAATTACTGATATAAAAAATCAATAATATGTTAATAAAGTATTTAAATATGTAATTAAATCCAACAATTTATTAAAAAAGGGACCTCATAATGTATATTGCCTAGTACTGGAAAAAACTTAAATTCGCCATAAAAGCCATTTGTAAACATTATCTTGTTTTAATGTAAAAACTCTTCAAATTCGCGGTTTTAAATGTTGAGATTCATTATAATCCCTATGTCGAATGTTTCTGTGTACTATTTAATATATGAGGAAGCGAAAATGGATTTCATTGTGTTTGATAAGCAAACACTCAAGGAATACATTAATAAAAAATCATAATAATAATTTAAAAAAAACTCTTAATTTTTGAAAAAGTAGCATTAGAATGCATTAATTTAGTAAACCAAAATTGTTTAAAAAAATCCCACACAATCTTCAAGTTTTTATAAACTGTCAAAGCAGAGAATTCATCAAATCAGGATAAAAAAATTAGTATGCAAAGGTCAGAGGGAGAAAAAAGAATTGCAATGTGGATCCATTCCATCAAAGGTTGCAAAACTATTGACACCTTTTTGAACACGCCCTTTCCAAAAATGCGCTTATAAGGATTGGACTATGGCCCGTTCTGAAATCGAAGGTTTATGAAGCAGAGATGATGACGTTAAAAATCAATCTGTTCCTTTTATAGTTAATATTAATGATAAGCCAAATAATATCTGGACATGGGAGATTTCCTGCATATTTCCAAAGATTTGGAAGAACGCAGGCAAATAAATGCATTTGTGGAGAAATGGGTACGGTTTACCACTATTTAATGGAATGTATGGTGATCTCAGAGTTAAGGAAGGACCTGAATATTGTCAATAATGATTTAAGTACAGTACTGATGGTACCAGGTTATTTCAAAACCCCGAAAGATTTGATGTTAAAAATTTATAGTTTCATTCCAACTGTTTGAGAGTGTGCAGATGGAGAGGAAGACAGCTATTTACTACTCCGAAAGGAATGTTAGTTTGACTGTTCGGTTAATGTAAGGTTGGACAATACTTATTCAGCAGTCGACCACAACACCTCCTGTCGATATTGCTACATTCAGTGGCGGCGGAGTGGTCGGCTGTATATAAGAAGAAGTATTAATGATAAGAAGAGGAAATAATCTTGTAAAAGATTTGTATTGTAACAATTTGATAAAGAACTTGAAGTATATTATAGCAGAATTAAGCATGCTTAATTCTGGTTAGTTAAATGCTATTTTTAATGACTTCTGTAGCAGAAGAACTGTGATGCATCCCTGGATGGGATGATAGAAGCGGTTTCGGCAACCCCTGACACAGGAAACAAAGCATTTCTGGAGTTTATCTTCAGTCTGTATGCGGTTCCCTTATGTGCTTGACTAATTCCTATAAATTGGTCCTTAATTAAATTTCTTTTAAATTATTACTTGACTAATTCCTATACTTCTTGATTTCTGTGTACTAGAAGATGAACCTGTATAATGAAGCTATGAACAATATTTCAAATATGATTTGTTACAGATTAGCGAACTAAAGAACTACAGATTAACGAACTTGTAGAAAATATCAAGTTTGCTATCAGAATGCCCAAGAAAGAAATAAAATATTATTTATCATACACTTTAAATATAAATATAAATTACACTGAAAATACTTTTCGAAGCCTACTTTTGCAGCAATGGGCAAATTAACACCCACAGTTGCCAAATTTGACTTTAGAAAAACGCCCACAGTATCAAAGAATAAGCTTTGCATCCTGAAAAAGTGACAGTAATGTGTGATTTTACTATTAACTCTTTATCATAGAACTGTTTTTATTTATTTTATTTTTATGAAGAGTTTTGGAATGCAAACTTGTTCTGTTGTAGGACAATGATTCTGTAATCTCATAACTTCAGCAACATGGATGTCTTCGACACATTATTTTCGTCGACTCATTTCTTCATACATTGGTCGTTGTTTAAAGCAATTGCTAAGATATGATATTTCACAAAACCACATATCATCATCCGTCTCTTTTAAGTAGCTTAGTTTCCTCGTTCTTCAGATATCACCACTTGTGAGGGGTTTACACCTCCTTTGCTGAGGGGTTTTCTGAAGGGCAACATCTTCCTTCATAGGTCAACATCTGTGCCAGAAAGTAACGACAGCATTCGGTATGATATTCTTGATATTCTAATAGACTTACTCCATTAAACAATGGGAAATATGATTCTACAATAGAGTGCATTTTTTAACATGAAGGGTGACATATTGAATACTTTTAATGTTACTTTTTAATATTATTTAGCATTTATAAAATATATAAAATATTTTTATGCGTATGATAATGCCACCTATCAATGAATTTTTGTAATAAAATTTGTATTTAACTAATTTGCACTAAATTTTCTGTAGAACAAATTTTATTTCATTTGGCTCAACAGAAAAAATGTATTTGGGTAACCTGTATTTTTAAGAATTTCGAAAACTTTTTGACGATTTGCTTATTTTTATAATGAAAGATCAAAATTTTTTTTATTTATTGTTTGCTTCTTAGATTCAATCTCGAATATCGTTTGAACAAACTAGCGGTCGGTAATAATCTTTTGTAGAGATTCATTTATGGAATTAAATGCCAAGTTAATTTTTACAGAGTCGTAAACCAGCAGCGAATTATTCAATAAAAGGTTGAAGATTCCGACAGAGGAGCAAATGAAAATATGATGACGCATCATTTTCATTAGTTTTTAGCGCCATTAATTGCGAGCAAGTGTTTTTATTTGCTACTTTGAAGAACAATCGTTTTTTTTTAATTAAAAGAATTTTAATATATTCGTTAATACAGAAAGAACGATTTTCACAAAATATAGTATGAAGGTTTTTTAATTTATTCTTTTTTTATTAATAATACGTAAATTCTAACTAAAACAGAATACCAGTTACGCAATAAAATTGTTGACAGTTGCCATTTTGCTTATGTAAACTCAGAATCTGAGTATCTTTAAAACTTCCAAGAGCGAAATCGTTTGTAAATAATCAAATTATCGTCTGCGTAAGAAGAATGCTTTTTAATATTAGAAAAGCAAACTAATTTTAATATTTACAATTACTATTTTTTCTCCTTTAAAAAAAAGAAGGAATACGGAACTAAAATAATTAGGATATTAAACTTCACAAACGTTACAGCGAAAATTGCACTTCCACTTTCGCAACAAATCCTCACAAGTGCAGCTTGGAAGCCACATAAATAGTTTTTCTGCTTTCTACAAGTCTTTACTCCTGTTCTACCACAATGATTCAGTCACTTGCTCGGGTAATTCTTGCAGATGTTCGTTAGGGAAAATCCTATTGTGGCTTTTCCAGTACTAAAAAGGTAGGTGGACAATTCATTTAGTGTCTAACAACTGTTCTAAGCTAGGTGTTTTTCATTTCTTTTTTTTGGGGGGAGGGGGATTACAGCATCTTTTTTGTGAGAAGACAGCTTCAAGGTAATCTTGGCTTGTTATATTCTTTATATTTAACTTTACAAACTAGATTATTATGATTAAATTTTTTGATAAATGCAGGGAAATAAATTTTATTAAGAAAAATATAAAGAATATAATATTACTTATTATATTCTTTATGTTTAACTTTACAAACTAGATTATTATGATTAAATTTTTTGATAAATGCAGGGAAATAAATTTTATTAAGAAAAATATAAAGAATATAATATGACTTATTATATTCTTTATGTTTAACTTTACAAACTAGATTATTATGATTAAATTTTTTGATAAACGCAGGGAAATAAATTTTATCAAGAAAAATATAAAGAATATAATATGACTTATTATATTCTTTATGTTTAACTTTACAAACTAGATTATTATGATTAAATTTTTTGATAAATGCAGGGAAATAAATTTTATTAAGAAAAACATAAAGAATATAATATGACTTATTATATTCTTTACGTTTAACTTTACAAACTAGATTATTATGATCAAATTTTTTGATAAATGCAGGGAAATAAATTTTTCTAAGAAAAAATAATAGGAATAAGGAAAAAAAGAATAATTTTGTGATAAAGAATAACATTAAAGAACAAAATATCTTATATATTAATTTGTATATAGAAAATGATAATCAATTAAGTACTGGTTCGTCAAGTCATTAATGGGCAGAGAATATTTATTAGGAGCCTTTCCTCTAAACGGTGCTATATTTTGAACTTCATAAATTTGAATCATACTTTTAAAATTCACAGCGTATTATTTTCACTTTCCCATATACATAGTATAGAGAAAATATAGTAATCTTCAAATATATCGAACTCGAGATTTTGATGAATCTCCATGGTTTGGATCCCTCCGTTTCAAAAACGCATTTTTAGAAAATATTCGTCCGTCTGTGACAAAGATAATGTAAAAACGCTTTGAGATAATAATGTGTAAATAAAATTAATAATAATTTCGTTGGCGATCTTTAAACCAAATGTGTAGATTTTTATCACATTTGAACAAACTCTATTCAGAGAAAGTCTGTCTGTCCTTCTGTTTAAAAATAAGTTAAAACATTAACTATGAAATGAAGAAAGTTAGATAGATAAATTCCAGTATACAAACATTTCAAAGAACACATTCTGGCAAAATGTCAGTCTATGACTCTGTGACAAAGATAGCTCAAAATCTGTTTAGTGGAAATCAGACTAGTTAAATATGAATTAACAAGATAATTACAAAACGAAAAGAGCCAGATGAATAAAATTCGGTACCCAGATTTAGCATCTATTGTGCAGACACCTGACAAATGCTGAGCCAAATCTAACAAGGGGAAGACTTACAGAAACATGTAAACACGATAACTTTAAAACAGAAGAAATTGAGTACATAACACTATAAATACAGTTTTGTGTAAAATTTTTATTTTAATAGGATGAGAAAAAATTCTAAACACAAATTCGATTTTCAAATGTTTTTAACCTCATCCAAGGGTTTATCACAAAAAACTCACTAAGGACCACACGATAGATCCAATAAAAATGCTAAATTCACTCCAAAAGTTAATATTAAATATTGTAAGCTAATCCATGCAACGCGTTGACTGGAATAGATTTTTATTAGAGAGTATGCAAGAAAATTTTGGGAAGATCAATTCGGCTGCTTAAAACAATTATGATAACTTCAGAAATATTATTGGTTATCTTAAAATTTTACTTATGATTAGAAGAGAGAGATGTAATAATATAGATTCATCAATATATTTTTGAAGGAAGGTAACAAAAAAAATTGCAGAAAAAGGCACATTGAAAATTTCGTAAGCTTTACAATAAAACAAGCATGTATATAGTAGAATAGTTATGATATAATAATTTACGTTAGAAGATAAATTTCAATACGTTTTAAAGTATTATTAGTATTTTAATATTTTAATGGACTATTTATAGAAATGAGTAATATATTAGCTATAATAAATATTATATAATAATAATATAATATAAATATTATATAATAAAAATAATATAAAAATAAATATAATAAAAAATAATAATACAATAAATTATAAGTAATGAGTATAGCATTCATAATAATGAGGTTCTAATGACATATTTTCGGGAAAATTTCTGCAGATCTACATGCATCTTGTTTCCTAAAATGACCAACCACCCTTCGTTCATATTTTATTGTGGAATATGTTGTAGAGAGTTGGAAAAGTCTTGATTAGAATGAGCAATCCAATTCAGCGGGAAAGAAATGATAGGATATTTCAAGTTTCATGTCTTCGTAAAGATCGAAAAAAAAAATTAAATTAAGTGACTTATTATTATTTTTTTTATCCTAACAAAGAGCTTTAGTATTAGAAGTTTTTCAATAACCGTAGTTACCTAGGAGCTGAAAAGTTATTTGTTCAACTAGTTTCGATTGTTTTTAAAAAGATAATGCTTATAAATTGGATACTCCTTTTTAAGCTAAATATTAAACATACATCATGCTAAATACAAGATATTAAGACTATTGTTCCAGTATGAGAGGTAAATGTCGCTTAGTTATTTCCTAGATTATTAAAATTTAAATATTGGATCTCGAATCTAAACAAATTAATTTTTGTAAATTATAATTTTGGTTCAAAATTTATTGAAAAGTTAAAACACTTCCTTAATAACCTCGGATCGTCTTATTGCAAATAAAAAATTTCTCTGTATTATGTATTAAAAAAAAAGCTTTTTAATGATATCAATTTTATTTCGAAATATTTCTGTAATTTTAATAAACTTCTAATAATTTTTAAAAACATATCCTACAACAATACTTTCATTTTATTCATGTATTCAAACGTTGCGATTGCATGATTTACCCATGTTAACATATTTTAGAATTGCTTGCCGATTAGAATAAATTTTTGGAAATTTAACTTCGCTTTATTTCGTCCTGAGAAGCATAATTTGTAAATAAAAAAGTGGTTAAAGATGCATCTAACTCCATCGCAACACAAAAGTAAAAGAAACGGATTTTTTCCCCTTAAGTGATTTTACTTTTAGATTTTGGTAATATCTTTGATAGTGTCGACTTAGGAAAGGGAATCTTAGGTATGTTTAAAAGAATGTTGTAGGAAATAGGGATATTTATCCTTCCCTCAGAGAGTGAGAAAATACAAAAGTCATAAATAAAACATGATGGAATTAAACCAGGAAATAAGAGAAAATTTTAGAAAGAAATTTTAATATGGACTAAATTAAAATAGAAATTTGGAAATTAACAATCACAAGTAAGGGAAATACATTGTATTTTTATAAAGTATTTATTTAGGTCAGCTCGGCGAATGAGAACGCTCCGACTTTTAGCCGATTCAGCATTTTACAAAGCTTCTGTTGAAGTAATTAAAAAGAAAAAGTGGAATTGGATCAGGAAATAAGAGAATATTTTAGAAAGAAATTTTAATATGGTTTAAATTAAGACAAAAATCTGGAAATTAATTAAAATTAAAATTGGAGCTTAAATTATCATTACATATGTATATATATTTGGGTGAGGCGCTTTACTGCTGGTATAATAAATTCTAATACGTGTTTTAAGTATGAACGAAACATTTCATGCTACGGCACTTCAGGTTAGAAACTTCAAATCGTTTGAAAGCCCACATTTGTTGCAATCTGTTCTATGGTTTTTATCATTCTAAATTGGAGGAGGAAAAGACGAGGTAGTAAATTTTGTTTTCCTTTTATCTTGGGGAAAACGAATGTATTTCAAATTCAGGTTTGCAGAATGAAGAAAGATTTGTTGCAGATCTTCTGCATAAAACACAGATAATTTTAAAATCATAATTTCAAAAAAAAAAAAAAGCTTTTTTTTTCTTTCCGAAAGAAAATATCAAACAAAAACAACGTCGTAATTCCTCAAAATATTGAGATTTAATTAATCAGTTTTTGGTTAGGATTTTTAAACGATGCAGTACGAAGAAAAAATTATTTTAATGTTTAATATGTTTTATAAAATAGTTTCAGTGTAATTTTTTCTTAACGAAAAGAATTTATTTGTATTGTGAATGAATAGGAAATTCCGATATATATATATTTATTAATATAGATTAGACAGTTTCTTCAAATCTTTTATTAAACTTCTAAGCGAGAGATCTGACTTCTGCGTTTCACATTTAATTTAATATCATATTACTCTTATTTATAAATATATCTAATTAAATTTTCAATATTGTCTTAATTTTGGAATTTTCTAATAATATGAATCAAAGAATTTGGTTAGTTTTTTGCTAAATGTTCATTGTTAAAAATGTAAAGTAACTATTTAAAATTACAATTTTATGTGTTGTATGCTTGCTGCCATGGTTTACATATGTTTGCTCCTATGATTCATCTATCTAGTTATCTCTTAAGTCCCTTGCTAATTATCTTTTAGAGAAACGGTCATCTAATTAAATATAAAGTTTGAGCAAATTGAATTGCAAGTGTAAGGCACAGACGAATGACACGACAGTCAGCACATTCATATGTCTAAAGGAAGTATACGTGAGTTCCGATCAAACAAAAGAATCAGCCTACATTTTGCTTTATAACGACTTACTTTTATTTCATTTATCTATTTAATGAGTATTTACAATGGCAATCTTGTTCAAATTACTCTATTTTCCCAAAGTTTTAAGTTAGCTTGGCGCAGCATTGTCAAACGTGACTTTTGTGACAGAAAACAATCAATACAACCAACCCAAAGTTTTAAATTTTCCAGTTAATTACTAAAACTCTCTCTCTCTGTATCTGTTAGCATTGATTTCTCATCTAGCTATGATATTAAAAGTAATTTGTTTCCTCCTGTAAATTACTTTTAATAGCATAGCCAAATAAGGAATCAAAGGTAACATTAACGATATTCAACCACTATTTGATTAGTATGAAGGGCATACATTATAAATTGTTACATTCTCGTGATCTCTTGCACTAATTAAGGCCGCGGTGGCCTAGTGGTAAGGTCTCGGCCCCGGAACGGGAGGGTTTCAGGTTCGAGACATGATTATACCGAAGAACCGTCGTGTGAGGGTGTCTCTTGCACGTTAAATCTGTCAGGCCAAACGTCCTCCCGCTGGTGTGGTGTGGTGTGGAGAGGGGGTGCCACTTCAGGTGTCGTCCTCGTCATCTGATTGTGGTTCAAAATTACGAGGTCGGTCCCAAAATAGCCCTCGGGTTGCTTTAAACGGGACGTTAATATAACTAAACTAAACTTGCACTAATTAAAAAAAAATGCGAAATACTATATTGATAGACCAACACAAAAAGGCAACAGACAGGAATTGTAAGTTTTTCAGATGTAGACACTTGTAAATTTACTATCATATACTATGTCTCGTATGTATGTATAGTATGTTTGTATAGTCTGTCTCCCTTACTATTCTAACTTAAAATTCATGTTGAGCTTCGAACTGCTTTCAAGTAAATAATGGAATTTATATTAAAAAATATATTTAGCCGAAGAAATATATAGTTTTTTCCTGAATTGTTACTGTACGCTGAATGAAACATCAAATATTAGAATCAGTTAAAAATGTGCTAAATAATGGGAAAAAAATGTCAGCAAATACACTAAAAGATGTTGGATGTATCTTTTATCACAAGTAATGCCATATCGCGCATCAGATTTTGTTTGAATTGCATGCGGTTTCTCTTAAACAGTTCCGGCTAGATCAACTTGTTATCGTGAAACAGGATACGGAATCGCTTATTTCAATCTTCACAAATACATAAGAATATCTAGATACCACTTGAGAAGAAGTACCACACCAAGTGCATTCTCAGTTGAAATATATATAAATATGAAAATGCGATTGTTGAGCATCTTGGCATTGAGAAGATAATGGAGAATTCAAAGATATTTTTTAACCCCTTTATAAGTACACTATCAATTGTTTAGATAAGAAGATGCTTATGATTATGAAATATTTGACTAGAAATAGGAGCATTGCGTTTATACCTGAAACCAATTTTGATGACAATATTTGTATTCTATTTTTAAGACACATCCTCTTCGAAATATATAAAAAATAGAAATTTGCCTGAAAAAAATATCAAACGAAACATCTGAGAGGGGGACTAAGACCCCCCCCCCCCTGTTTTCGAGAACTAGATAAATCAGAAACAAGTATAAATTCTTAAAGAAGAATGTACTGCTCCCAAAATTCAAAAGATAATTATTGGAGGACAGTTATAAATAGACCGAAATCATGTTTCTTAAATTTAAAACATTGTATGAAATTTTACATCTATACTTATAATAAAGCTCAATGTGTGTGTGTGTGTGTGTGTGCGTGTGTGTGTGTGCGTGAGTGTGTGTGTTGGCGCTCTACAGGCCAGACCGTTGGACCTACAGCTACCAAATTTGGTACATGCATACCTTGGAGGTTCGGAATGTGCACCTCGGAGCCCTTTTTTAGAATTTTTAATTAGAATTTGAATTAATTAAAATTTAAGCGAAATTTTGACGTTTTTCCGTCATAACTTCCGAAAATATCATTGGACAAACATGATTTTTACATTAATTTAAAGATTAAAAAATTAGCTTTCTAACGATATCAGTGTTTTTAATTTATAACGTAAGCTTCTATTTTTAACGAATTTTTAAAGAAATATTTTAACCATGTTTTTATCACGTGACTGGATAAAATAAAAGAATGCCGGAAGTTCAAATAAAAAAAAATTATCATCGCAAAATAAATCTACAGAAATGTAACTGTCAGCACGTGACAGGATAAAATAAAATAAATATAAAATGTGATATTTTCTTTAAAAAATAAATGCAAATGATTCTATGATCTTTTGCAATATCTGTATCATTAATTCCATAAATTATCTTTATTTACAGTAAACCTGATTGAATTTAGACAGGATATGCATTGAAATCCGGACTTAATGGCATATTTATGTAATCGTTTGCAACATCTGTATCATTAATTCAATACTTTTTTCCCTTTCTCGCTTTCTTTGAAGAAAAAAAACATATTTCATATTTTGGCAACATCATCGAAAAAAACATTTTTAATATTTTGGAAGCATAACCGATAGTTAAAACTGATTGATTTATAAAATTAAAGAATATTATTAGGAAAAGGTGTTCTTTTAGAACTTTTCGTACATCATCTTAAAGAAAATATTGCTTTCAGGCCAATCAATTCCCGGAATTACTTCTAGGCTAATGAATATGTGATTTAATTGAAAATTTTAGAACGCATTACTCATGGCGAACCAGCTGGTCGCCAAAGGCGGCTAGTATTTAATAAATAAATAAGTGCGAAACAAGTAATTTTAATTTTAATTATAATATTTACTTATTATCAATTAAATATCGTTAAAAATCTACGTTAATATAATTGTTTAAGAAAAATCAAACTTATAACTATCCAAAATCAGCTACAAAAATTTTAAAGGGAATTCAAACTTCAGTTTGAACATCGATGCAGAGTAATATTTAAGGCTTAATTTGTTTTTCTTTATGTTATTTTTTAAATCTTAATTATAAAGTTTGATCTTAATTATACAGTGGAAATAGTGAGCTCACAAAAAAGCATTAATATCGTAAAGCGCACGTATGCATGGTTTTATAGTATCTAACAAAATGGAGTGTTATAAAATATGCTTAAAATATTTAAAAAAAATATTAAAGAATATGTACTATACGTTAAAATTACTGATTTGTCCTGAAATAAAATTGATATTACTTGATTTTTTAAGTAATGTGTAGTGATAAATTTAATTTTTTAAAATTGAAAATACTGTAAAATGATTTTTGTGTAATTATATACTTTGAAATATTTGAAGAAAAACTATAAAAGTTTTATTAACTTTTAATAACAAATCTAATTAAAATATTGATATTTCTTTATAATGAGCCCTTAATAACAAGAAATAAATAGTTCTAAATCAAAGATCCCTATTCAGCGTCTTGAATGATTTTTTGTAAATGTAATTCGTTAATAAAAAATTTCCGGTACCGTGGGTGTTTCTCACCACTTTAATGGATACAGAAAGGTTTGGGGCTGGCTATACTCTACCAATTTTGAGATGTTCCTCTTACAAGAGGGGCTTTACCTTAATCAGTGATGGCCCTTATGATTCAACGGTAGCTCCTGCCAATGCTGTCACGGTGTTCCGGTTATTCAGATTCATATGCCTTCGAGTGGGGCAGAGTGATCTTTTGAGGTTATTTTGCATGTCACACGACCAATGTAATAAATAACAGCCAGAATATAATATTATCACGTTAAAGAATTAAGATCATAGATTTTTATTTTAACTTTCGTAATCCTTTTTGGTTTATTAATTTTCTTTTTATTTTCTCAAATTCAAAGTATAGAAAGAAAAAGTGTTACAATTGTAGAAAAATCCGATTCCTTATCTCCCCCTGTATTTTTTTAAATATATATATTGTGTCTCTATAAATTCAATACATTCAAATGTTATAGTATAATTATCATGCTGTTTTACCATGAGCATTGTAGACTTATGTGAAATTTTGGACAAAATCTGTCACTGAGAAATTTGTTCGTCTTTACTGTGCACGTGGACATAATAATTTTTAAAAGAAATAGAATAAAGTTACACAAACGAGGAAAAAAAAAATAGTACATTTTAGATAGATGAAATTTGTTATACGATTTTGTTTCAAAGCTTATTGTTTTGCATCTGCAAAGAGTGGACACGAACTTCAAAAATCGCCTTAATCAGTGTATGCATAATGGGGGTCGCCATTTAACCGATATCATTTTCAAAATTGTATGAAAAAGAATTTGGATCTTGTATTCTCAAATAAAGCGATTGAAATTCTCTCTGGCGCACCCTGCATATAGCATCTAAAAATAATAATTAACGAAAGTAATCATAGATTTTGAAGTTGAAAAAATTAGTTATTTCTTTGCTAGAAACTCTGTCAAGTCAAAAATATTAATCAAACTAATGAAATACTGACAATGTAAACACTTCCTGAAATCTGATATAGTATTTTCCTGCACGATTAATTTTTAGAATGAGACCAAGGAAAATGTTTACAAAAAAACTTGCTTTGATTGATTTGCGAATCACGCAGAAGAGCCTTACTGTGATTCTTCCAGAAACTGAAAAGAAAAAGAAATATTTTTAAAAATCAGAATTTTCTCGAAATTTATATTTATATACAGTAATATATCGTTTTAATATTAAGATTAATTGGATCAGAAATTTATAAAGTTATGTATTGAATACTTGCAATTTATCTTTACCATTGTGCTGTAATAAAAAATAAATAACAGAATTAGATAAAATTTAAAAATAATTAAGAATTAAAATTAAAAAATATTTAAATAAAATCTTCACTACAGAAAAACGGTTTTAATACAAGTTTGTTACCAACTATCAAAAAGAAAATTCCGAATTGATTGATTTGCTGTTCATATTAGAAATATCAAAACAATATGATTTGAAATTTAAGTGATACTTGATTATAATTGGAATAAATCCTTTATGTGTAAACATGAAATTAAATTATCTTAAAAATAATCAAATCCAGTTAATCATACATACCTATTCCTCTCTCTAAATTAATGAGGTACTAAGGCCTCGAGAGTTTTTTTTTTTTTTTTTTTCCTTTTTCATTATTGTGAAGATAATTTATTTTCACGATTCAATGTGACTCACATAATCACAAATTTCCACATATTTTAGATTAAAATTCATAGGATTTTTTTCATGTATCCAAAACTGTTTGCAAATCAATGCTTTTTTTTCAATTCATTCTATTAGTTCACACTCTCCGTATATATATTTATAAATCTTACTCAAAATTTCAATCGTTAATAAAGCATATTTTATTCATCCACTCAAGTTCAAATGCCTTTTTAAACTTGTAGTGGATGACACTTGATGTCAATACAGTTTTTTTAAACATTAATTCATCAAAAAATTTAATTAATTTTTATTACTTTAAATGAAAGTTTTAGCAGTTTGTTATGAAAATTGAAATCAACAAGCTATAGCAAAGTATTTCAGAACTTTTCACGTAAAGTTGAAGAATGCGAGTTGAATCTTTGCAAAAAACAATAATTTTTCGATACTTTATAATCTTTTTGATAATTATTTAATAAAAAGTAACTAAAATAAAAATTTTCTTTATTGACCTATGTAGGAATTGAATTAATTTTTTTTTTCTTTAAAAATATTTAGATTATTAAAATGTTTGTTCCAATTTTTTACTATTTTATTGAAAACAATTTTTAAATTTTAATTAATTAGTTTTTTTTACCGAGAGATACAAGGAGCTAAACTATTGCATTACATAAGAGCCTCGATTTAACTTAATCAGGAGCTGCTTCGCTAAGTAAATTATTCTTTTTATTTTATTTATTTAGGAAAAGAAGTGTCTTGTAAATTCTATAAAAACAATCTTTTTTTATTGTTCCAAACTTTGATATTTATTGAAAAAAATCATTTTATCGAAAATTTTTCGCTTTTTTTTCTATTTAGTAAAAATTATAATTCTTTCTCTCCTGATTTTGTACTTTTCTTGATAACAAACGAAAATCAAATACCCAAAAGACTTAGATGATAGTTTGCTTCAAATTATAATAATTTTATCTACTAATTATACTATTCAAAGTAATTCATTGCAGTCTCTGCATATTTTAGTCAAATTTAACTCGCATTAAGGAAAGAAAATTGTCTCTCTCTTTTTTTCTGTCCAGCATTTCCTCTTTACAGATTTTTGCATTGTTTGCAGTTTTCCCTTTCAAAATAAACAAAGATTTGCATATGAAAGATTAACAAAAGCTAAAATTTATTTAGCCCCAACATCCTTTAAGATATCAAAAGAAATGATAAAATCGTGCAAGTACCTGTCATTATCACAGATCGTCTTTTACTATTGATTGACAAAGGAAATCATGCGTTGCTCTTGACCTCGGCGTAAAAGATCTTTGCTGGTATCACAGAGAATGGATTAAGTGGCAAAGAATTTGTTAGTGCCAATCAAAACGACAGGTAAGAAAGAGATTGTGATTTTGAATTTTTTTTCCTGAAATTTTAAATTCCAAGATTTAATCCAATGAAACTAAAATGTTTTATTAATAAAAAAAATCAAAATTTATATTGAATTGTTAATATTCTTGCATTGTTCTAATTAATTTTTTAATTAAATGCCGAAATAAAATATTTTTATAAGTTCATAAATTATCGTTCCCATTCAGAAGCCCACTAACATAAAGAGTGTCTCAAAATCAACAAAAAATTTGATATTTTCACCATTCGTGTAATAAAGTAACGGAAACCCTATTAAACAAAACCGTTTGACAACTTATAGCTTAGGGTTGTGACTAAGTACGTAACAACTAGACGTGCCCTCTAGCGGCACCAGTCAAAACTCTAGCAGTCAATTTCCAGCCGTCAAAAATGTAGCATGTTGTATTCACTGCCTATATGAACTATGTAGTTCACTTCCTTTATAGTTTTATGTAATAATATTAAATTTGTGACTATGTGATTATTAAACTAATAAACAAAATGCCAGCTAGCTCTAAAAATTATATATTTAATTAAGAGCATGATACAAACACTTAGTTACAACTTAATATTATTACACAAAACTATGTCGGAGGTGAAAAATATAACATGCTACATTGTGGACGGCTGGAAGTTGACTGTCAGAGTTTTGGTTGGTGCCGCTAGAGGACACGCCTTTGTAGTTACAGGGTTAGTAAAAATGGACCTTTACACGATAGAACAAAAAGTTAAAGCAATATTTGAATAAAAGAAAAAAAAAACAGTTCTTTTCTTTAAATTATTATATTTTTATTGAGTAATAAATTACATAATATAGATTTATGTCTAGAATAACATATAGGACAAATTGCCTTCACGGCTTTGCTAACGCTAGCACACTCTTTTGTCGAAATATTCTACGAGCATTTTGCATATAGGCAATCGTCGTTGCTTTGTTGAATCTTCTTTAATGTATTCGCGCTTGTGGGCTTGTACGCTTAGACCTTTGACTTTACATAACCACGTAAACAGAATCCCAATGGTTATATATCAACGATTTGGGGGAGAAATTCTCAAATTTTCGAACTGCGGTGATCAGACTTTCATTATTTTTGAAATATTGTTCAACAATGGAAAAATGATGTGCTATCAACGCTCCATTTTTACTGACCTTAAACTTTCAACCGTCAAATGTTTTTTTAATAGGGTTGCTAATACTTTACTGCACGAATGGTGATAAATTGAAATCGCCCGTGAATTTTCTGACACCCTTTATAACGGCACCCTTATCAAATAGACAAATAAGAGTTCTATTTCCCTTTTTTTAATATTCAGTCCGCATTTCCTGTCTACCCCTACCTCTAATGTCATGACAACAGAGAGTACAAATTGAATTATTATGGACAAAAATTCTTTTATTTCGAATTTTCTTAAATATGGTTGATGGGATCTCAAATATATGCAAGACTAAACATATCTTTGAAATCATACCAATCATTGTAACTATTCATTTACATAAAAAACACATTACGAGTCAAAAAGAATGCTGAAATATAAATTATCTGACATATAGAAAAAAACCTGTAGTACTTGTATGTTTGTAAAAGATCTGAAAAGGCGAAATTCTTAAAGGAAGACTACAGATCAAAGATAATTAATTTTGTTTATCAATTTCAATCACACATAGTACTAATAATTACTGTATTAAGCACATTTATTAGCTGATTACAAACTGTAATTTAAGAAATTATGCATATAAATGAAGAAGAATTGCTACAAATATTAGAAAAGAAAATCGCCATTTTCTTATAAAAAAGGATTAAATGTTGGAAAAAATAATGAAATTTTAAGAAAAAATTGTTACAGAAACTCCTTAGATAATTCGTGAATGATGCTTTTGGTTACTAGATCTCTATAAAATAATATTAATTATTTTTATTGTTGCTATTAAGCCTATTTCAAAATCTCTAAAAAATGTACAGTTTCTAATTTTTAGAAATCAGTGGAAAAAAAATTCTTTAGGAACAAGTTCTTTAGAACCAGCAGAGTTTTTTTTAAAGAAAAGAACTTCTGAATTCAACTATTATATAAAATTCAATTACCGCATCAAGATTCAACTACCGCAACAGATAGGCCTCGACAGCTTAGATTCTATTTGGTTAATTATACAATAATTCGTAATTATTTCTATTAAAAGAAAGATCCAGTCTTAATTCCAAATGTAGTAATTTTTCACTCATATGATATATAAGTATCAAATGCGAAGAATGAAAGAACGAATCAGTTTGAATTGTGAATGCCTATATTTTATTTTCGTGGATATATTAACATAAAAAACGTGGAACAAATGAACAACAAGAATAGGATTTTGAAATTCAAGAGAGAAAGTTTCAGTTTACATTTTGAATGCAATCATTTCGTACTCATGTTATATACAAATATTTAAATAAGAAACGAAATAACAAAGAAAACATAATTTTAAAATTTAGGAGCAAAAGTTTTCATCTCAATCTAAGTATTTTAATTTTATGGTAAGTGATACATGAACATGGAAAACTCGGAAATAATGAATAAAGAGATCCGGATTCTGAAATTTAAGAGAAAGATTCTACCTCCATTCTGAATGCAGCCATTTCCTAATCTGAAATACAAATGTAAAAAACGAGAAAAGAAATAACAATAGAATTTAGGAGAGAAAAATCCAATCTGCATTTGGAATGCAATAATTTCTATCTATATAATATACGAATATTAAAAATAAAGAACGAAATAATAAAGAAAATACTATTTTTAAATTTAGGATGAAAAGATTCTGTTTGAATCCTGAATATTTTATGTTCATTTAATATACGAATATTGAAATCGTGAAACGCATGAATAACGAGAATAGAATTCTGAGAAAGAAAGATTCAGTTTGCATTCTGAATGCAATCATTTTATGCTCCTATGATATATGAAAATCTAAACAGTTGAACGAATGAATAACAAGAGTAAGATTCTGAAATTTAACAGAGAAAGATCGAATCTGCATGTTGAATGCATGTATTTCATGTTCATATATAACAGGAATAAAGACAAAGAACGAGTGGACAGCGAGAATAGGATTTGGAATGATTTACATGGAGGGAAGAGGTGAGCTACAGCATAGTCTAATAAAAACACAATTATATTTTAACTGATGCGCATATGAATATGATGTCACCAGAATTGTCTTCAGGGAAGCTGTAAAAATTTAGAATTTTCTCCCTTTAACTTTCTTAAATACTTCCACATAAGGACATCACTTATAGCATGTGGAAAGAAAATTTTGTGTTTGTGATATCCAACTATTTATACTAATATTTCTGATTGGCCTACTATAGGCATAAAATTAAATATTGATTGAACCAAAGGGAATATTTTTTCAAAAACTTTCCCGTATACATTCGAATTAAGGAAGTTATTCTAGAGAATGCCTTACTTTAATTACGTACAATAGTTATAAAATATTAACCATTTTCAGTGAATCTATCGTATTATCTTTGGCGATTTGTTTAGCGATTAATCCCTGGTATATGATTAATAGTCGAATTTGAGTTTTAGATGCGTTTTTCCTAACCAATTGAAATACTAAAAATTGGGACAATACACTTGTAGTGACAAAATCCCATATCAAACTTGATGTTTTTAAAACATTGCTGTTTTGAACTATCGTACTTAGATATTTTTGAAAGTACAGACTGACAGACGATCAATCTTTAGTTGAACATGACTCTAAATTTGGCAGGTGTCTACATTATACATGTTAAATCCGTGTATCGAATTTTATCTCTCTCTCTTTGTTTTGTTGTTATGATGTTAAATTATATTTGAAAAACCGGACATACTTCTTCTGAGCAAATTTTGCTTAAAATTTGAAATAAATCTCGAAACTTGGTATAAAGATCGTATATTACATTTCATTACTCTAGACCAAAGCTTTTTGGAGTTATTTTTGTCACAGACAGAACGGATGGTCATTGTCGTCGATCGGTTTCCACGGATATTTAAATACTTCGTGCAAGTTTTTCGAACTCAGAATGGAGATTAAAGAGTGGAGATCCTTCAAAATCTCGAATTCTAAGTATTTGACGATTATTATACTTTCTTTATAAAGAAAGTACAGCAGTACAAAGTAAAAAAGTCTGTTGACAGAAATTTTATAAAATGGAAAAATCTGTTATCGTCAAATTCTTTCCCAATTTTTGTATTAAAATGTATTAATCGTACAGAGCTTGACAGAAATCATTTATTTCAGAATATTATCCAAATATTATATCCACATGGGTTTTAAAAGCAGTTTGATTAGTCAACTAGCAAATAACTTGAGTTCTTTCCTGTTTATTTCAGCGTCATTTTTTTAATAAGACCCTGGCCTTCAAAGAACAAAAAGAGAGACCCTTTAATATAAAGTGACAATTTAAGCTCGTCAATTTATGAAATAAATATTGAATTAACATAGATGCTAAGGGAAATGACGGACGTCAAAATAATCTCATTTTGTTAATGTTTTAAATCAGTCTCCGAGCTGACAATTTTAATTTAGAGTACAGTATCCACGACGCAGTGCAGCAAAATTCTTGGTGGCAGCCTGCAACTTTTTAATGCGAAGGAATGAGGCGGTAATGGCATGAAAGAATTATGTCATGCTTTTTCTTGATTGAAATTCCCTTTAATAAATTGAATTGCGCAAATTTCTCGTGATGATGCTTTAGAATGAGGCCACGTCACAACAGTTGGCTTGAATTCGTTGGAAAAACAGTGTGCATAGAATAATGAGTAAAATTAAAATGGTTGCTTTCCAGAAATTTATTAAATGGTTTCCATAAAGATATGCTTATTAAATAAATACTTTAAATCATTCATTTTTACGACGTCCAATTTTTTGAGTCAAGTAATTAGTTTCATTTGACAAACAGAGGT
The DNA here is from genome assembly GCA_026543055.1 of Argiope trifasciata. Lineage (NCBI taxonomy): Eukaryota > Metazoa > Arthropoda > Arachnida > Araneae > Araneidae > Argiope > Argiope trifasciata. The sequence continues at coordinate 1,091,723 of JAPMOQ010055381.1, read as the reverse complement.
TTTTATAATTAACAAACGGCAGCAATATTCTCTTCCCTATTTTTTCATGCGCTAAGACAACAAGCAGGACTTGTTTATTTTTACAATTCCAGAGTTTAATTGGCGATTTTCGGATTACGCTGCCAAATGAATAGGTTTGCTCGATGTTTTTCGGATTATGCCGAGATTGGACAGCTCCACTATATAAATTGCCATGATGTTCAATTTCCGGGTTTATTTGGAGATTTTCAGATTAAGATCGCCAAGATAACAGGATTACTTAGTAATTTTCAGATTACTCCAAAATCATCCATATCGAGTTGTAAATCACATATTTGGTGAAACTTTATTATTTTTTTTGGGGGGGAGAGCGGCACCATATGGACCGTATAAATAACCAGTTACCAGACAATTCAGTACTTTCTTTCTGTTTTCCTTCTAGTCTCCTCAGTATTACCTGCATATATAGCTGAGTACAACCATGATAGAGAAAGCGTTCCTTTCTACTTCTGCGAATAGTGACTTTGCAGGATGCGTTTTGTGCATTTTAAATTATTTAAAAAACTGAGTCTCATTTTGAGCTACTTCATTTCCAAAATTTGATGCTCTACAATTTTGGCCACGACACCACATTATCAAAATTTCCTTCATCTATGCATTTTTTAGTTACTGAGTTCACATATTAACAAATACGAGGCGGATACAATAGTATATTCTTTGACAGATTTGGATCAACTTAGATATAAATTTCAATTTTGATCGTAGATATGTAAATAAAATTTCATCCATATAATACCATATATATAATCTTGTCTCATCATAATTACATGCAAATGAACAAAGAAACAAAAAGATTCCATATATTTTGTACAAATTTTGATGCTAATCCTTTCATTACTTACCTGGCTCAACCGACCATGTAAATTCTATCATAACATGCCATTTTTTGTTTCAAACGAGAGGCTCAGAATGTAAAAATGAATATTACCGAGGATGTGGCGGTGGGTCTAATGCCACTTGGTCATACCAAGCCTGAATGAGCGTAAATCTTTCGAATTAAGGCAGAAGTGTGCGCCTTTTGTTGTTGACAAGCACCGTTAAGGTGAAAGAGAGACTTCTAGAACACACTGGCACAACTCTTTTCAGGGGGCGGTCAAACTCATTCATACACTCTTTTATCCCTCCGAAGTCAGAATTTAGATCCAAATCAGAGGCCGATTCGTATCTGATTCAGTATCCCCAGATTGTTATGGGAACTTGGAGGACTTTGCAGTTACGACATATTTAACGTGCCCCAACTCCCATTAGCAACACGGCAGTGTTTGGCCCAGACGAGCACAGAACTCGCTACCTTTCGGTTACGAGTCTGAAGCTCTACCAACCAGTCTGCCGTGGCCTACACCGAGGATATTCTTGCTTTATATCCTGAACCTCTCGTTTGAAACAGAAATCGGTCCTATAGAATAAAATCTGTGTGGCCGGTTGAGCCAGCAATGAAATGGTTAAGATAACTTTTCAAGTTTGATCGCTTTAGTTTAAAGTGTTTTTGAGTTGTATAGTTCAATAACGGATAGCCGTAATACAAAAAAATGTGTTTTTCAGACTGGAAGAAGTCTAAATCATGGAGATTTGTTAAAACCTCGTGATCGAACGAATCTAATAGTCAAAACAATTAGAACACTTCCTACTTCGTTTTTGACATATACAATGAAATAAAAATACTATTGAAAAAATCTTGAAAGTATTAACAAAATTATGGGCATAATAACAATCTATATTATTGATATGCCATTTAAAGCTGCAGGAGTATTATTTGAGGACGAATACTAGAATTGTAAACCCGATCAGATGAAAAGGATACCTGAGCAGGTTTTCTACATTTCTACACCATACCAATTTAAGGATTTCTGTCTTATGCTGCAAATTCAATATTCATCTTACTTTCATTTGAAAATGATCTTCAAAGAAAGTGAATCTGGAATTCTATTCCCCCTTTTTAGAAGCCAAAATATATAAAAAAATATCCAGCCATCACAATTTCTTATAAAATTTAAAAATAATGATGAAACTCATTTTTCTGATGGAAGAATTAGTCTGGCCATTTTTTTTTCTCGAAACTTTTTTTTGCAGCTTAAAGATTTTTTTAAAAAAATTTAAGCCTTTCTTACAATAAAGCCGTTAATTAATAGCGTTACAGTCGTTATAGTTTATTTTCCCTAGAAATCCAGTCTTCAATTACTAGCATTCTTTTAAAAAAGTTTTGTCTGACAAATTTGGATAATTTTACTCCTCAAAAGGGTAATAAGAATGAGTAAAAAGAGCGTTGGGTGTTTTCCACAGTTTTTTTCATACGTGCTTTTTTTTTTAGATTTTCTGCAGATGATTATTTTTCACTTTGTTTTTAATTTCACTAATATGTAAATTAGCGAATATAAAATTAAAAATATAATAATATAAAATATATTAAATATAATAATATAAAATATATTAAATGTAATAATATAAAATATAAATTAGCGAAAATTATATATTCGCAATATATAATGTTTCGATATATTTTTTATAATAAAAAGTAACTAAGCATCTTTCCCTCTACCTTTCATCTCCTCCCCCCCTTATTTAGGTAAAATTAGTCGAATCAAACAAGCAAAAAAAGCGAATTTATAATATACTTGAGTTTTCGAAACTGAATAAATTTGAAACTTTTGAAGACGTTCAATAAACTAAAGAGGAAGCAAAAAAGTGGCAAATAATTTTTCGAGGGCAGTAAATACCAAATTTTAGAGCTCTTTAGCATAAGTGATAGTAATATTTGGTATTGCAAGAAATCACTGAATTTGACAGGAACAGACCACAATCATATGAAAATCACAACCTTAATACTATCTTACACTATTCAAGTAGACTTCGAACTCAGAATAATGAAACAATATAGATAAATAGTCATTTTTTTAAAATTTCTTGTATATAAAGTATTGCAATCATCAAAAAAAGTCAAACTCGAGATGTTGATAAATCCTCACATTTCATCCTCATTCACATTTTTTGGAATTATGTCTGTCTGTCTGTGAACACGATAACTCATAAGTGCATTAAGCTAGACAAAGGAAATTTTGTATGAAGTTTGTTTTGTTTTATATTTTGTAGTTTTTTATATATCTATTCTTTTTTGACTGAAATTGATTTTCAGGATGTTTATTTATCTGTTTATATGGACTTAAGAAAGCCCGATAACATTAGAATATAAATAATTGAACAAAATTTGGTACTCAATTTTTAAATGTAAACTTGCTTCAAGTTTTAGAACAAAATTGTGAAAGAAAAAGAGTTGCATGTAACGCCTATAAGCCAAAAAACGCAACAACTTAGATTATCGATATTTCTAAATTGTAAATTCTTATTAAATTTTGAACTAGACAGATGAAGGCTTTAGCTGTTATTTTCAGGAATAATTTATGCATCACATAAATCATTTACAGAATTTGCTTTTTTATCATAAATAATTTTTATAAAATCTTTAAATTTAAATTTTTTAATTGATTCAAGTAGTCTAAGTTTCTCAATCACTAACTTTTCATTTGTTTGGTTCCAATACTATTTTTACAAATGCCCTTATTATTATTCCAAAATTTATATGGATTTATTTAATATTTTTGCCGATGAAGTCTGTTTCGTAGGCAAATAAATGGAACTAAAATTAATATAATATTTTTATTTAGCAAGAAAGCTAACGTGCTGGCCAATGATAATAGCTTTCATAATAATGGCGATACTTCAAATATTCGAAAAATTTACAAAACGAACATTAAGAAAGAATATCGATTCATTGACAGAGTTTGATAAAAAAATTATTTAAATCAATAATATAGGAGAAAATATCACATATCTTCCTATCTTGTTTGCTATGTTTGTTGATTTGCAAATTGTTAGTGATATAGGAGAGCAAATGATACTAACAATTGCGATGAAGACGAAGTTAATAATTAATATAAAGTAGTAAAATATTTATAATTAAATGTTTACAACTTTCTAATTTTTTCTGTTTAATTCAACAATGCATTTTAAAAGATTTTTATTTCTCACCCAAGTCTCAACCCTACCCATCATTGCTCTATGTTCTTCTGAAGAGAATATTTTAATCCTAGAAGGCACCTCCATTGTGTGTGGGGGAGGGTACCTCAGAAATTAGAATGAGAAGTTTTCAATATAGTGGTTGGTTCTCTTGGATATAGAAAGAAGTGGGGATTGACAACATCCTATCGATGACAGAATGTAATTCCCTAGGGAAGGGTTGTGCTGTGGCCGGTGATGGCTCTAGGACTCAATCACAGTTCTCGCATTTGTTGCTGTCGCGGTGGTCTGGTCATTCAGTTTTATCTGTGTGCCCCTGTATGGGGCGGAGCAGTCAGTTAGAGATAACTAGTAGTCAATTAGAAATAACTTATTTTTCAACAAAAATATATAATTATTTTGAATAGCTGCTTATAATTTAGAAAAATTATTAATATTTTTGTGAAATTTAACAAGAATTAAAATATATCAAATGGCTGCATCATGATTTAAACAACATACACAAGACTCAAATCACATAATAACAACTCTGCAATAAAAGTTATAATCTCTTATTACCTATAAATCTTTTGCAATGCACAAAAAAAAACCATTTTGATAATATTTTAATGGTAGAATTGTTAATATCACAGCTATTTTTGATATTTTCCAAGATTCCAGTTCAAATCTAATTCAAGTACCACTATTGCCATATATCGATCTTTTCAATAAATGCTTATCAAAAAGCATTTAAAAAAAGGGTTTTCCAAACGTTTTTGTTGCTATTTTCAACAGTCGAGCGAAGCATTTAACCCTCTTTAAGGTCATGGGAAATATAATTCTCACCAAATTCATTAATCCTTGTATGTAGTTATAAAGGTTGACATACGTTATGACATATTTTTCAATAAAACGGAAATTTAGATTATTTAGTTTCTCAACTCATACAAAATTATATTTCTTGATTTTTTACTTAATTATGAATCAACCAAATTAGTTAATCAATCAAATTAAATTTATTTAATAAGCTAAATTAATCATTTTTCTTAATCCGATTTCAAACCTATAATTGCAAGGATACTATGGTAAAATATTTTAGTATACTATGACAGATAAAAATGGTATTTTAAAGAATTAAATGAATATATATATATATATATATATACTCTTCGTTTCAGTATTCTGAAACGACCACTATTCTATCCCATTAAGGGGAGAAAAGCAGAAGGATGTGCCCAATACAGAAATTCTTCGTAATTCTTTGACCTTGACTTTAGCCCTATTTGATACTTTTTCGTACATTCACTTGTATGTGAGTATCGGGTCGTTTCTGACAATAGTATTTTAATTAAGTCAGCGAGTAATCCAAGTTCATTTTATTGTTAAACTAGCCGCCTTTGGCGACCAGCTGGTTCGCCATGAGTAATGGGTTCTAACATTTTCAATTAAATCACATATTCATTAGCCTTGAAGTAACTCCGGGCATTGATTGGCCTGAAATTAATATTTTCTTTGAGATGATGGACGGAAAGTTCTAAAAGAAAGCGTTTTCCTAATAATATTCTTTAATTTTATAAATCAGTCAGTTTTAATGATTGATTTAGTAGACTGATTGATGTAGCAACTTTTATTTAAAATATTAATAAAAATATTTTGTAAAATATGGGTGACAGAGCAAAGTATGAAGAAATCTAAAAATCATTATTCATAAATGCATTGTTTAACTCAAACTTCATAAAATGTAATTATTTACTTCATTTAGATCAAACTAATAGTATTAAACAATATGTATGCCTATTAATATATTTTACAAATTGGCCATTGGAAAGGAATTTGAATGCATATCCTGTATAAATTCAATTCTGTATAAATAAAGATAATTTATTCAATTAATGATTTAAATATTGCAAACGATCATAGAATCCTTTGCCTTGCATTTTTTAAAGAAAATATCACATTTTATATTTATTTTATTTTATCTAGTCACGTGCTAAAAGTTGCATTTCTTCCGATTTAATTTGCGATGATAGTTTTTTTTATTTTTTTTATTTGAACTTCCGTCAAAATGATGGCAACACGGTAAAAAAAACTAATTTTTTCAATTTGACGTGCTCTTGCAGATTTTATAGAAACCTTAGCTTTGCATTTATTTTTTTAGAAACTATCACATTTTATAATGAAAAAAAAAATATAGAATTAATGATACAGATATTGCAAACGATAATAAAAATATCCCATTAAGTCGGATTCCAATGCATATCCTGTCTAAATTCGATCAGGTTTACCGTAAAGAAGATTTATTGAAGTAATTATTTAGATATTGCAAACGATCATACAATCCTTTGCTTTGCATTTATTTTTTACTAGCCGCCTTTGGTGACCAGCTGGTTCGCCATGAGGAATGCGTTCTAAAATTTCCAATTAAATCATATATTTTTTAGCCAAAATTTAAGAAATAGTTTAAGTTAAAAGATTCAGGTATTAGTAGTTAAAGAGTCGGTAACTTTGTTCGGAAAAACTTTTTGAGTTTAATGCTCTAATAATTTATCGATTATGTTTCCAAAATATTAAAAATGTTTTTTTCGGTGATATTGCCAAAATGTTAAATATGTTTTTTAAACAAAGCGAAAAAGGTAAAAAATTATTGAATTAAAGATACAGATATAGCAAACGTTTATAGAAATATGCCATTAAGTCGGGATTTCAATGCATATCATGTCTAAATTCAATCAGGTTTACTGTAAAAAAGATAATTTATGAAATTAATGATATAGATATTGCAAACGATTTCTTAGAATCCTTTGCCTTGCATTTATTTTTTTAGAAGATATCACATTTTATATTTATGTTATTTTATCCAGTCACGTGCTGAAAGTTGTATTTCTTTAGATTTGATTTGCGATGATAGTTGTTGTTTTTTTATTTGAACTTCCGGCATTGTTTTATTTTATTTTATCCAGTCACGTGCTCAAAAAAATATGGTTAAAATATTTCTTTAAAAATTCGTTAAAAATAGAAGCTTGAGTTTTACATTAAAACACTGATATCATTAGAAAGCTAATTTTTTAATCTTTAAATTTATGTTAAAATCATGTTTGTCCGATAATAATTTCGGAAGTTATAGCGGAAAAACGTCGAAATTTCGCTTAAATTTTAATTAATTCAAATTCTAATTAAAAATTCAAAAAACGGGCTCCGATGTGCACATTCCCGACCTACAAGGTATACATGTACCAAATTTGGTAGCTGTAGGTCCAACGGTCTGGCCTGTAGAACGCCAACACACACACACACACACGCACACACACACACACACACACACACACACACACACACACACACACACACACGCACACACACACACACACACACACACACACACATTGAGCTTTATTATAAGTATAGATGTAAACATTCCCTCTTTTCAACTGTCTCCTTACCCCTATTTTGTCGAATTAAAACCATCCTGACGGCGTCCTGGCATGGGGGTAGCGTGTCTTCCCCGTAATCTGGGCGTCCCGGGTTCGAGTCCCGGTTCGGGCAGGGTTGTTCTGTGTCCGATTTGTGAGATGTATGAATGTGCAGCCCTGTAAAAACGGTTTGGGCAAGCGAATGTGTGTGTAACTTTCATTTGAACTAGAATTCAGACTTCTGCCCTCTGGGTGTTCAGGGGTCTTTACCCTCAAAAGCTAGTGCACCCACTTTCCGTAGAAACACGGACACGACATCATCATCATTAAAACCATCCCAACGCAAGCACAAAAGCGCGGAGGGTTTAGAAACCCATTGTCAAAAAAAATAACGAAACGAATACACAACGCATTGTAGGATTAATTCGAACTATCATGTATTCTGGTTTCAGACCCTGTGATCAAAGCTTTTTATTTGTCCCAGTTAACTCCTCCTTCCTTAAAAATTATTTATTCAATTTTTTTTCCGGATTGAAACAAATTTAGGGCGTTAAACGAGCCAATAATTTCATTTTTATCACTTCCTGACATAAATTTTGTTTCTGGCTGATTGACGACACAATCAACCTGCCCTTATCTCCCTTCACAACTTTTCAGAAAAATATACACCTGCATATGAGAATTTAAACATTTGTAAAGCGATAACTTAGATCTTATATGCGATACGAGAGATAAATGCATTGAACAAAACTGAACATAAATAAGAAGCCTTATTATCCGCGAAGCCTTGGGAGGTCGTCACTCATACATACTACGAAACCAGAAGGACTGTAGCAAAACGCATGTTCTCATCACTTTACTGCTGTCAATCGCTGCACTTTCTCTGATAAAAAAAAAACTAATGATGCGTAAAAGATAAAGCGCTGAAAGTGTGCATGCTTTGTGTTGTCATTCAGAGCGAGTTACCCTTGACATTTTGAAAGAAAGGAAATGTTATTGTCTTTTATGATTTTTTTTCGCTATGATTTGCATTTGCCAAAAGGCGAGTTTGCTTTTGTTAGAAATTGATTTTCTTTTGTTTCTAGATTAAAAGTTCAAGAGATTAAGAATAGACAAGAGATGAATAATTTCAAATTAATCCATGTCAATGAATTATATATTGAAAAAATTGTAATTCATCAAGATGAATAGTGTTTTGAATTTGCTGGACTAATAAACTAATTTTTATTAATTATTTAAAGGAAAATTGATATGTCAATTTTCGCTCTGGAAGAGAACGAGAAAATGAGTTGGAGATATCATCTAAAATTTGACTTTCACATATGCGAAGAATTTACTGGACTAATAAACTAGTTTTTATGAATTACCTAAAGGAAAAATTGATATATGAATTTCTCACTTCGGAAGAGAACGAGTAAATGAATTGGAGATATCATGTATAGTTTTACTTTCCTCACATACTAAACATATCAAAACAAAGTCAATAAAAATATCGCACATGAGATTTTGACAAATTTACTTGGTCTAGATAACTCTGAGTCCGAAAAAGGCATTTTTACTTTCTCATATACATAGTATGGAAATAGTATAATAGTAGTAAAAATTTTTTTGAAATCAGACTCAAGTCTTTGACGAAATCTTCACATTTCAGATCCTCCCGAGTACAAAAATCACGTTTTCGGAAATGTCTGTCCTTGACAAACAGCTTAAAAAATGTTTTGAGTTAGATGGATGAAATTTCGAATACGGTCTCAACATCAAATTTGTAGATTTCTAGGAAACTTTGAGCAAAATCTGTTCAGAAAAAATCCGTCTATTCAATTATTTGAATATAACTTAACACGATAATTACAAAACGAAGAGATGTATAGATTAAATTGGTTACATCGATCCAACATCCATGGTGTAGATATCAGTCAAATTGTGAGCCAAATCTATGAGTTGACTGTTTGCCATTTTCTACTTTCAGGAACAAGTTTCATCGATCACTTAAAATTCTATACACATATCCAACATCCATAGTATAGTCATCACTCAAATTGTGAGCCAAATCTAATTATGAGTTGACTATCTGTCATTCTGTACTTTCAGGAACAAGTTTCATCGATCACTTAAAAATGCAATGATTTAAATACATCAAAATTTGGTATGTAATTTTGATACTAGAACGGTATTCTAAGTCACAATCAAAAAGATTTTGGTTATGTTAAAATTTTAGGTTGTCATGCACTTTATACTACTTCGTTTAAATACTCAATGTAACAACACACTAAAAACAGAGTTTCACTAATAATAAAATTCAGCTGACGATAAAATAGGAAGCAGCGTGCTTTCAAAAGAACGCCAACAAGCGTGAAAATAGCAACGCTTTTTGGAACACAATTTTTGTAGAAATATTTTTGATTGTCTTAACAGGTTTTATTTTTCGTAATCTGCTTTCATCTATGTTGTTTTGAAAACTGGTTGTTTTTAAAATTTATTTAATATTTAATCAAATATTTAAAATCCTTATCTTGAATTTCGAGCCATGAGGATTTGACAGAAATGATTAACTGGGCGGATACCCCCAAATTCTAGATCATACTAAGTCAAGAGAAAAAAAAAGGCCAACATTCTGTAGTTTATCAAAAGTAGAAGTATCCGTTGACGTGTTAAAAAAAAGATGTCTTTGAATCTGGCGCAATGAAATATATGATAGCTAAAAAAAACTTAACAAGCTTATCAAATGAAATAAAATCTATTTCTATGAGCAAAGGATAAAAAAGGCCATTAAAAAAACATTTGATACACCAAATGCCTGCTTGAAATATTTAAAGTGCTGAAAAGTTAGACAAAATTAAGATAAATAATAAAAGAATTGCAACAATTTTAAAAGACAATATTTAAGGTAAATTACTGAATGCTCGAATGTTAAAAGATGGGTATTCTATTAATTAATAGAAAAGTGAATATTTTTTATTTAAAAAAATTATTAACAATGTCAAAAGCCCGTTCATGATAGATGCAACTAAACTGAATATTAGGTTTAACTACTACGCAAAGAAAGATGCTACTGCACATCATGTTTAAATTACTTTTCAAAAATTGATTAAAAGAAGAAAAATAACTGTTTAGAAATGAAACTGGCATCATTCAAAAGATTATTTCTTTATGTTTCGATATAATCTAAAAATAGTTTTAATATCGAGAAATGTTCCGAAGTTATGGAGGAAAAACGCAAAATCTTTTTTCTCCTATGAGGAGGGCAAGGGCTTTTTTCAAAGCGGATATTTTAAATGCTAAAGAAAATGGTAGGCAAATTTTGCTAGAATTCGTCAAAGGGGCGTGGAATTGTATAAAATGCAAACAAACAGACATATAATTATATAGAAAAATCAGATGTTTACACGTTTTTAAAATTAATTACTGTTCTTACCTCTTAATTTCAAACACCTAAACACTTTTACTTTAACTTATGTGTCACGTGGCCCCTCACTCTAATCGATCATTTTTAGTTAGTGAAAGTTACGGTAATTATAATATAATTACCGTAAAAATCAACTAGAGTGTAATGTAATACAAATTTCATAAAATTTCCCATTTAACTAAGTTTTTAGTTGCGGATTCCAAGTGAGAAAAATTTCAGTCCTGAATGCATAAAAAATCTAGGTAAAATTACAAACGCCCTCTTTTTGTTTTTGGCCTTTAAGAAGAGATTTCTTTAGTTTTGATTTTATATTATAAAATTCTATTTGGATATAATAATTCTATAGTATTTCTTTAAAATGTTCACTGGGGTGAAAATAATGGCCTAATTTCAAGAGATGTTCAAATGTAAAGGTACGAAATGTAGTAACAACGCAACCGTTAAACTATTTGCTATGCCATTGTGGGATAAGGTAGCGAGACATCTACGGATGCAACTGGAGTGTCGGGCGTAGATCGGTGCAGAGATTCTAGTAAAGAATGCCGTACAATTGACGTGGCAGATCCTCTACTTTCTATATTCCTTGAGCATTAACTCCAATGTGTACTGGAAGACACTCCAAAGGCTACGCAGGTCCATCAAGAACGAAACACCGAGTCTACTCAAGGAGGGTGTGGTTCTGCTCAATGATAACGCGAATTCACACGCCTCCAGGGTCACATACACGGAACTGACCAAGTTTAAGTGGGAGCAGTTAGACCATCCACCCTACAGCCCGGACATGTCGCCTTGCGATGTTCATATGTTTGCTCACCAGGAAAAACATATGAAAGGAAAGCGTTTCAATTCGGACGGCTAACTCAAGAACAGTGTGAAAGACTGGGTCTCGACACGGTCATAGCAATTCTGAGAACAGGGAATCCTTCGGCTCGTTAATCAATGGGACCATTGTGCTCAGGTCTATGGTGTATACTTTGAATTAAATCTTATACTCACAGTCGCATTTCGTACCTTTTCATTTCAACACACCTTGTACTAAAATAAACGCATAAAAGATATTATTCAATAGTACCGGGTGGCCAGAAATAAAACACCCCTACTCTGACCTCCCTGGATATCGAACTACTCAGTGTAAAGGCTTGAAAATTTGTGGACATACTATTCAAAAAATGGGGAAACGGATTTCACGAAAAAAAAATTTAGTTCCAGAAATCACCGATAGGTGGCGCTGTACCACTGGACGTATGCTGAAAAGACACAAAAACACGTTTTAAACACATTTTATTTGAAAGTACCAAGCATACATGAAACAAGGACGATATCGATGCAGGGAATGCTGCTCAATATGGTTCCCTTCCTGAAGATGTAAAATGTGAAGTCTGTGGACAGCTTGTTCAACTGCGGATCGTAACTGGTCATCTGAGATGCTTCTCACATGCAGACTGATACTCTCTTTCAAATCTGCCAAGGTTATCAGACGTTCTCGATAAACAAGGTTTTTTAAGTGTCCCCAAAGCCAAAAATCACACGGATTAAGATCCGGTGAACGAGATGGCCAAGTTGTCGGAAACGCGCGACTGATTATTCTGTCAGTGGTGAAATGTTGGCGAAGAAACTGTTGCACAGGGAGTCCAATGTGTGGAGGTGCTCCATCTTGCATAAAAGTAATGGTGTCAAGGCATTGGCGCTGCTGCAAATGGGGTACAACAAATGTTTCGAGCATCCTTTTGTACCTGTTGGCAGTCACGGTACATGTCTCAAGGCCATTGGAAGTAACCTCTTTGAAAAAGAACGGTCCAAGGATGAATGTGGCTGTGAATCCACACCAGACTGTAACTTTTGGTGAGTGGAGTGGAATCTCTTGGAAGGTACGGGGGTTTGTCGTGTCCCATATGCGACAGTTATGGGTGTTCACTGTTCCACTGAAGTGGAAATGGGCCTCATCGCTCCACAGAATCTGCCACGGCCACGATGCATCCACTTCAACTCTAGCAAGAAATGTCAATGCAAAGGTCAGTCGCATCTCCCTGTCTGTGGCCAGCAATTGTTGATTAGGGCGGATTTTGTACGGGAAACAATGCACCATTTTTCTGAGTACGTTCCACACTGTGCTATAGGGAACACCCAAGTGTCGTGACACTGCACGTGCACTACTGCAGCCTAAAACATTATCCATTGACTGTTCAACAATACCGGTGGCAACATCTTCAACGACATCTGAACGAACCGGTTTGCGTCCTCGACCAGGCTGAACTCCAAGATGTCCAGTTTCCTCGAATCGAGCGATCATTCTCCTGAGAGCTTGTGGAAGCAATGGTCCCTTACGCAAATCCTTAAGTCGGCGAAACTCTCGAAGTGCTGCTGGAGCATTTCCTTTATTCTCGTAAAACAACTTCACAAGCAAAGCGCGTTCTGGCAGCGTGACAGCCATCACTAATAAGAATGACATTCCCCACCTTTTAACTTCTTTTATACCCAGAACATGGCTTCTAACCATGCTTTATGCAAATTTTTCTGGTTACAGTATGAAATTGCAGTTACAACGGGAGTTCTAGCTTCTTTACTATTTTTATTTTCCATAAGGGGCAGAAAAATTAAAAAGGAAGCATGGAAGCATTCCATTCCGCATAAACATTTTAATTTTTATTATTATTTGTGTCTTTTGATCATAGTTCCAGTTGTGCAGCGCCACCTATCGGTGATTTCAGGAACTAATTTTTTTTTCGTGAAATCCGTTTCCCCATATTTTGAATAGTATGTGTACAAAATTTTGAGCCTTTACACTGAGTAGTTCGATATCCATGGAGGTCAGAGTAGGGGTGTTTTATTTCTGGCCACCTTGTACATTCTCCGCTTTGTGATGTGTGAATTGAAGAATGTGTTTACAATCTTGAAGAAAATTTTTAAAATCCATTTTCTACTACGCTGAATGAAAATATCAAATGTGTATTTTTAGCTTCCTCTGACAACAATATCAATCATTATATTGATCGTTTGGCAATTAAATTCTGCTAATAAACTTAAATATATAAAAAGAGGGTTTTAAAATGATGTAAGGGTTTGAAAATCCCTTTTTATATTAAGACTAGCTATTACCCGTGACTCTTTTGGCGTGAAAATTTTGATGTATATGTACGAAAAACTATCAAATAATGACAAATGAAAAAAATTAAGCCTAACCTAAAAACAATTCATTTAAAAGTGTAAGCATATACAAATATATATAATATAAATACTATTTAATAACAAAAACACACAACTGACGTAAAACCAATTTATTTACATTGTATACCCCCCCCCCCAAAAAAAACAGCAAATCAAGTCTGATCAAATCCATTTTATTTATTGATTGAGATTGAAATAGCTACAATAGTATTAAACACATAATTTTTAAACTTTTAATTTGAATGAAATACAGCTGCCAACAATCACGCGCGAACTTTCAACACCAATTGGTGTAACGCACTTGTCGGACTTTCCTGCGCCAGTTGGAATAACGCAGTGCAGATTAAATTTTTTTTAATTTCCTTTATTCGGTTTTCTTTAAATTTAAAATTACTTCAGAATGAATCCGAAAGATCGATTCATTAAAAACATTTGATTTTAAATACATCTAACACTAAAAAAACAGAATCGTTTGAAATAATCGGCCGAAATTCTGCTAAGCCTCTGTTGGAGAAAAAAAACTGGAGCCTTACTCATCTTCGAAGGGATTTGATCTCAGCTTTTTGGCGCGAAAGTTAGTTTTTAATGAATAAAAAATTAGCCTCTCAATTAACTGGAATGAAAAGTAGCCCATGTTCCATTCCTGCTTATCATTTATCTTTGTGCTAAATTTCATCCCATTCTATTCAGCTGTTCTTATGTTATTGAGTAACAAACATCCATCCATCCATCCATCCAAACTTTCACTTTTATAATATTAATATTGATATATGGTCATTATTAATATAATTTGCAACTGAAGAATATAAGACTTGAAATTTTTTTAATTATAAAAGTGCTACCAACAGTCATTTGTTATTGTTTCATTTGAGCATCCGTTTAAAACTAAGAGAAGGAAGTCATTCGTCGAATGCAATTGCAATCTATCTTATTCATCACAGAGCGGAAACAAAACTGTCGAGAGTGAAAAGCTTTCTTCGCAGATTCACGTTTCAATGAATTTATTTTTAGAAGTATCATATTAAGCAATAATCGTTCGAAAATATTATATAAAAATCATTGTACAAACAAATTCTAAGTAATGTGATTGGCAAATCACCCATTGTTATGACTGAGTTTTGATTGTAAGTAAATTCTTAAATTCAATGAATCTTACAATAGTGGTAAAAAAAATAAAAAAATACAAAAAAATTTCAAGTTTTTATTGTTATTTCGGAATTTTATAAAGAAATTCTTAAATATATTTTAAATAAGAATTAAATAAGAATAAACAAGTATTTAAATAAGATAAATTAAGATAAATAAATAAAATTAAATAAGAATTTCTATAAAAAAATTCTTAAATTCAAACAATCCTCTAATAGCCGTTAAAAGAATAAAGAAAAGGATAAAATTTCAAGTCTTTAAAATATTTATAACAAATAAAGCGTAATCCCATAATAAATGATTATGATAGTGCATGATGATTCAATAACACAAAGTATCAGTTTTATTTACAATTGTGAATTCCTATAAAATTGTAGTCGTATGACAAGCGCAGTTGTACCTACTTATTCGTGGTGGTGGTGGGTCTAATGCCACTTGGTCATACCAAGCTCGAATGAGCGCTGCTCTTTCGAATTAAGGCAGAAGTGTGCACCTTTCGTTGTTAACGAGCACCATTCAGCTGAAAGTACGACTTTGCTCTAACACACATGACACGATCCTTTTTAGGGGGAGGTCGAACTCATTTATACACTCATTCATCCATCCGCAAGTCAGAATTTAGATCCAAATGAGAGGCCGACTCATCCCTGATTCAGTACCACCAGAGGTATAATTTGTTATGGGAACTTGGAGGACTTTGCAATCACGACCTATTTAACGTGCCCCAACTGTCATTAGCAAACACGACGGTCTTTGGTCGAGACGAGGATAGAACTCGCTGCTTTTCGGTTACGAGACTGACGCTCTACCAACCAGGCTACCGCTATCGCTACCCATACTTATTCTTTGTTTCCATGATGTTTTAGCCTTCTTCCTCTTACTAAATCTATATCTTTATCTACACTTATAATAAAGCTCGATGTGTGCACGTGTGTGTGTTGGATCTCTACAAGTCAGACCGTTCGACTTACAGTTACAAAATTTGGCAAATGCATATCTTGGAGGTCGAAATGTGCAACTAGGATACATTTTTTGAATTTTTAATTAAAATTTTAACTATTAATTAAAAACTAACTTTACCACCAAAACAATTTCAGCAACGCTAAATGAATAAGGCTTCAGTTTTTTCCCCACGCTAACGAGACTAAACTTAACATATTTTCGGCCGATTATTTCAAACGATTCTGCTTATTTTCTTAGTGTTTGGTGCATTAAAAACCAAGCATTGCTATTTAATCGATCTGTTTACGATGAGTCTGAGAAAATTTTGTTGAAAATTTCTTGAGATACTACATAAATTAAGAAAAATATTATTTACTGCCCATAAGGTTTCAATACTCAGCAACTCTGATTTCAGTACTCATATTTTTTTTTAAATCCTTTATTTTAGTAAAAAATGTCCTTACATTACTGCAAATTTATCATTTCCACTTTAATTTAAAGCATAAATTCTGAGAGAAGTAACAGAAAATTAGAGATACATATTATATTATGGCTGAAAGCCTTGTTATGAGTGAATTATATAACTATAAAAATTTGAAGCTTTAAAATATTTTGATGAAGAAGTTATTAAAATAGGGGTAACATAAAATATTTAATTAGTAAAATATTTGGATTGGCGAACCGGCTGATAGCCAAAGTCGGCTAGAATGGAAAAAAAATCTCAAAAATTAAATAGATCATCGCGATGTATGTGACGTAATTGTAAAAATGTTGCAAAGTTTTTTAAAATTTTATTTATTCATTTATTATTTTTATTTAATCAAATTTACTTGTCAAATGGCAGTTAGCAAATCAGATTTAAATTTTTCTCCAAAATTTTCATTGAAACGGAGTGCAAAGTTTGTACCTAAAACTCAACGAATGTTTGTCTGTGTGAAAAATACATTTAACTACAAAAATTATGTTCTTTTTATGATTTTTCATGAATGGTCATAACTGCAAATGATTGTAAGCTGCATTTGCCCCAGATAGAAGTGCGGCCGAGTCCAAGAATTCCTAATTGAATGAAAGAAAAGATGGCTTTACAATGATAATACTTATTAAACTGGTGACATCTTGAAAATATATAGTTGCAAAATAATTACCAAAGCTTAAATTATAATTTAAATAAAAAAGGGAAAAGAAATAAAAAATAAAAGTGATAAGAGTAATTTTAACATTCTAGAATGAATCTGCTCGAAGTACGAATCACAGATTCACTTGATATGGTTCAGTAGCAAGTTAATAGCGATATAATTGTAGATAAGGCATCTCTTGATCTCATGATATATTTTTAGATACCTAAAAGTTATATTTCTATTTCAAGCTATTTATCCTGGAGACAGAAAATCCGAAAAGCTCTTATGAAGCTTAATTTTTAATACCAACTAATCCATTTAAAAATTGCAACAGAGCGAAATTTTTATTAATTAAAAATACAGAAACTTTCATAATAGAATAACATTAAAAAATGCTCGATTCTTTTTTTACTACATCTATAAAAATGATGATGTCATATTTTATTTTGACCGAATATTATTCTTTTGGGTTTTGAATCGAAATAATTCTGAAAATGCTGCATTCAACTGACTCTTACATGAACTTTAAGGTAACATGGAAAATTATTCGCTTTTTATGCTTAAATTTGAAATTGTTTTAAAGTAATGGACACGCGGTAGAATTTTACATATTTTTTCAGAAATTCTTATTTGTATTAAGAAAATATAGTTTGATGTTTAAACGGGCCATCAACTTAGTTTCCTAATTTGTCAGAAGCAGAACAAGTCTAATTAATTGAAAGAAAATCGAATTTTTTTCTTCTCTTGAAAAAATCTTCCCAAAAACATGTCTCCTGTCAATGTATAAATCTCCTAGAGTGCTCATAATATGTTGTATGCTCAGTTCTTTCGAAATAAAATCATTGATAAAAGTTTCAAACAAAGAATATAATTCTAAAATAAGCAGTAACATTATCTTACATCACAATTGCGTTCGGCTTTACTTATCATTTCATATTCTAGTTTATTTTATTCATTCTTTTTTATGTTCTGAAATCGGACTTCGTTAAAAAAAATTTTTGCATTTCGAATCGATTTCGTAAGAAATATTTGAATCAGAAACATCCATATTCATTTAACTGACAATGTTTTTTTTTTGGTTGTTTGTTTAATGCATCAGATCGGCGAGCAATAAAATTGTTCTGAAATAAAATGTTAATAAGATTGAAATACTCCTTTTTTTCTTTTTTAACTTATAATAATAAATCATTGCAACTGACCTTAATCGTTTTTATAATTTCATTCTATTGATATTGCCGCGGTAATTATTGCTCATTCAAATTTAAAGAGCTTTATAAATCGTACCTCTAACTAAAGCGTGTGATTCTGTAATTAAATAAGGATTACTTAAGAGTGCTCAGTACGAAAGAACTCGTTGAAAAATGAAAAAGAGTCAAGGCCGACAACCGACAGCCTTACCTTTGAGAGTTCAAAACGCTTCCTTCGCTTTATTATAGAACAAAGGATAGATCGAAAGTGGCGATAGCAGGAGAACGACGGCAGAGTTTAAATCGCTTAGGGAATACACACATTCTAAAGGCACATTTTAAACTGTTCGCCGCATAGTATCGTTTTAGCAGCTTTTTAATGGAATGTTTTAGTAACAGGAAGTTGTATACCTTTTTTTTGACGTCAGTGAATCCTAGCTACTGTCCCGCCTCTATGCTCAAGTATATGTACGCGCAGTTATTTACAGAGCGCCGTTATCCGATTACATTGACACCCGCAAAAAAACTGATTTCCTCCACCGTCCTTATCGCGTTTAGAAATGTTTTTTAACGCTTTACTAGACCATCATTCCTTTCACGCGAGACATCATAACTGTCGGCAGAACTGCTGGATCAAACTTATTACTCGACCGGATTAATCATTTATAAATTCGAAGAAACCGCGTCAAGCTATAAGACAAATGTAAAAAAAAAACATTGACTGAAAAGTTGTAGCAATTCAGAAAAGGAAAGAAAATCCTAATTGTTTATTTTGTTTTGTAAAAGAACTTGTAAACAACAACTTGGCAACAGCAGGATACGCAGCGAAATTTGAAAGGCAGTATAAAATCGTCTGCTTCATGGAATTCTATACTGACAAATCGGAATTTTGGATTATATATTGTGTCTTGAGTTATATTATACGTGAAAACTATAGTAAAAGTTTGGAATAAACTGGTTCAATCTTTGAAACTACTGTTTTATTAGGTTCCATTTGAAATTCTGGAAAAATGATCTTCATCTCAGGATTCTGAAGATTGGTCAAAAATATCACCGTGATTGGATTAATTTATACCTTTAATGACTGCTTCTAAGAATACAGAAATGGAAGGTGCCTTTGGACTAGTTGCACTGACAGATTTTCCACCTATACAATACAGCTGCTTTTTCGTGCCATGCATGGTTGAGGTGAGTTTCAGTATTTCTTTTTTATTCTGAAAGAATTGTTCTGATACTGTGAAATATAATAATTTTTGGAAGAATACATGGCAATTGAAATTCTGAAGTTTATGTTTAAAAACATTCTCTTTTTAATTTTGATTCCTAAAAATGTAAATTATTTGACTATTTTATCAATTTTAGCAGTTATTTAATAAAAAGAACCTGCTAATCTAACAGTTATTTATTTAATTAAAAATAACCACAGGAAATCTAAACTACGTTAAACAACAAGGATTAGTTTACTCTCTAAGAAATTTTTCCCCTAAAAATTAAATACATGATTATGAATATTGATTAATATTTGATAAGAATTCGAATATCTTTAAATATCATTTGCTTTTCAAATTAAGCTGTAAATAATTGCGGAATAATTTACTATTTCAAAATTTTTTTTTTTGGTTTATTATAAAAAAAATGTGAATATTTTAAGAACAGAATGTTGGCAAGAATGCAAAGAAAAGTTTACAGTAAAAAGTTTTATTTCTAGTATTTTTGAATCTTCCTCTTTTTGTGAATAGTCAAAGAAATTTGCTTACGATGAATGTGGAAAGTAACCACGATTAAAAAAAACTTATTCATTTTCCGTTTGAAACCGTTCCGTTGATTTTAGTTATTGTCTGGTTATAGCGTTGCTAGCATATATCTAATTTTTGTTGTTTTATATAAAAGAAACTTAACTTATAACTTAAAATGTCAGAAGTATAAAATATTCAACAGTTTTAACAGTGTAGGTATGTATTCCAAACAGAAACTTGTATCCCATCTTACTGACATAAATAAATTATGCACGAAGAGTAACTATGTTAAATTATACTGAATTGTCATACTGAGAGCGATGTTATCAAAATTATATGCGAATTATATTATATATATATATATATAATTTTATGAAATAAATTCCTCTAAATAAAAAATAAACAAAAAACTCCTTAAAATAAACAAATTCTCATGAAATTAGGATTTTTTCTTGGTTGTAAATTCATGATAAAGTAACATTTTTTTTTTTTTTTTTTTTTTCATTTTCTTGGATAGAACAGAAATTTCATACTTATGACAAACGAATTTTATTAGAAAGACTTTACTGTGGACTTTACCAATATTTTAATTACTTCACCTTTTCTTAAAGAGGACTAATGTTAGTGAAATAATGCTTCTGGGTAGCATTTCATGTGTCAGTTTTTAGAGGTATGAATTACACTATTTTATTGTGGAAGCTTATTATAATGTTTTGGCATTCGTTGGAATTAGGAGAGGAATTACTGCATATCTTTTTATCTTTATAAAACAAAAAATAATTACATAAATGCATTTTGATATAATTGCATGTATCATGTTTGGTTAAAAGTGGTATGTCTGAAGTAAATCACATTCTATTTTGAAGGATAAATAATTTATCTGTTTGAAATCACCGTCCATTTCAAATAAATCGTAAAAGGCATATATCCTTCAAAGTTTTTCTATAATTTAAAAGAGTAATATAAACTGTTAATATGAATCCGAATACTCTCAAGTTTCTTATTGAAATGTTTTTGGAATGCGTGATAACAAATAAGTCGACATTTGAAAATTCTTATTTCTTGTAAAATCATTAATACGTTCAACAAAAATTTAATCTGTAAAAAAAGAAGGAACTAAATAAAAATAATAGGGCAAAAAATGTTTTAAAGTTAGACAAAACCATAAAACATGAAATGATTCTTATTAAACTTACTCCACTTCTTAATTTCTAGATGAGCAATATAGAAATTTTCAGCATACTTTCCCCATGTTCTTCAGAACAGTTTGATAGTAAGAAAATAAATAGATCTATTTATTGTTTCTGAGAAAAAAAGAGACTCTCTGAATCAGAAATGATATATTTATCTATAGTCTACTGATTCAGTAATATAACGTCGCTAGCACAGAGTAATAAGAATCAAGTGTCACTTATATTACCGGCTGTCTATTCCAGTATTGATAGATATAAAATGCGCAGTACTTTTCCAGCAATAATTAGTAAACAGCAGACACAATCAAAATCACCTTGCTTAATTTATAATAAATTTAGTTTTTGAACTTCTTTCCTTAATACAGATATCGATGTTTATGATGCTGATATAATTTTAGTAAATCTTAACACATTCTATCGAATTTTGTTTTGTCTTTGCCTTCGCATTTCGTAATTACTCTTATCATTTTTAAGGCTCTTTGTTTGAAATGTATGATTAATTCATTTAATAAATTTTTTAGATAAGATTTGTTCTAGGGAACATTGAAAAACAATTTTTTGGATTTCTAACTATCCCATATAAACTGGAATGTTACAAAATCTTATTGAATTGCTTTAACAAATTTCGGAAAATGAAGTTGGTATGCCATTATCTTTTTGATTTTATATTCTATATCTAAAGACAATACACCCAAAATATAGAATACTCGATATTAATATAAGTCATATGAAATTCTTGCAGTATTGCATTTCATCTTTATGGACTACCTGAAAGCAATTCTTAAAACTGTTTATCATACTAAAAAATGGCAGTCTTGCTTTCAACAAAGAAACAAATCTTCAGCTACGAAGTGATAATAAATATCATTTTCAGCAACAATGTGTGCGTTCGAAACATTTTTCTGAAATCAGTTTATAGGCAGTAATAAAAAAGAGCAATTTACTCGCGCTTGCGTCTTGTAGAATACTCTTGGAGCAAGTAATAAAAGAACTCTTGTATTGATAAAGTTTTTCCTTTTTTTACGGTATTCTACGATATTTCATGATTCAATATCATAAAATATTCTGTTGAGTCTAAAATAGAAAATATACACGAATGTTGTCATATTTATACCTTTCACAATAAGGGAACATAAAATCCATGTTCGGAAAAATTTGCTTGTATTAAAAATTGAATACTCAATGTAGAGCAACGAATAGATATTAGATTCAATATTTCACGAATTCACAATGAAAAAAAATTAGATTAAAAATATATATAAATTAGGGATTAAAAAGGCTAATCTCAAAACATTTTTTGGTGAAAGATTTTCCATGTGATATTTATAACATTTTATTCTGATTATCTAAGAATTTCCCAATTATTAACGATTAATTGAAAGCTTGTTTAATATTTAAAACTGGAATTTATAATAAGACAAAATCTAAATAGAAATAAGCGTATCAAGATACTTCAAAATAAAGTATTTGCCTTCATTCTCTTTTTATCTCGTTTATGCTTAATAATACGAATTCGAATATTGAACAATGTAAACAATCCAAACGGAAACATCCGAAATTAATTGAATATGAAAATGCATAACTCTCTAGATGCTTAATAAAATAAATTTCTTCTGTTTTGTTATAAATTTGTGATATAAAATTATGTGATTACAAATTGAGTTATATTTTTATATTTTTGCTGGAAAATTCATACATAAGGTTAATTAACTGCAAATTAAAATGCATAGTTTTAAACCTTCATATGCATATCTTACGGAAAAATATAAGTAGCAAAGATAAAATGAAAATCATATAATAGAATTCCTGATTGTCATTTAAAAAACAAAAATTTACAAAATTTTTGTTCTTAACAGTTGGAGTACAATTTCTGTAATAATTATT
Organism: Argiope trifasciata; assembly: GCA_026543055.1. Classification (NCBI taxonomy): domain Eukaryota; kingdom Metazoa; phylum Arthropoda; class Arachnida; order Araneae; family Araneidae; genus Argiope; species Argiope trifasciata. The sequence goes on along the minus strand of JAPMOQ010055381.1, from coordinate 1,068,507 downwards.
AAATGATAAAAATCTTCATTATTTTTTCGTAAATGAAAAATTATTTTCAATAGAGAATTTCAGAAATAATTGGAAATATTTTTTAAAAAATTCTTGAGAGTTAAAAAATAATAATTTTTAAAAATAAATGACAAGATAATGTTTTTTTTATTTCATTTTTATAACTTTTAAATTGTCAAAAGTAATGAAATGTATATTAATTAATTTTTAAATTAATTACAATATTACTATTGCATGTGCATTTTTCTCTCTTTGGAAAACCTTAATAAAATGAACTTTTAGGCACTGATTATAATATTTATTTAAAAAATCATTCTCCTTTTTAAATTTTATTTCTTTTTTGCAGCAATAATTTTCTTTGGAATTTTGATCTGATTCTTTAATCTGATTTTAGTTATTATATGGTTATAGCGTTGCTAGCATTTATCTAATTTTTGTTTTTTTATATAAAAGAAACTTAAAATATCAGAAGTATAAAATGTTCAACAACTTTAACAGTGTAGGTATGTATTCCAAATAGAAACTTGCATCCTATCTTACTGACATAAATAAATTATGCACGAAGAGTAACTATGTTAAACTATACTGAATTGTCATGCTGAGAGCGATGCTATCAAAATTATGAGAATGAATGAATAAGTTTTAGAATATATATACCAGAGTAATTTTTAGTACAGCAAAGTAAAACATACACTGCAAATACTTCCAATTAATATAATACATAGCATTTGTTTTTAATACGCGTTAAAATGTATTCTTTTTTGACTGAGATATTAAATATGGAAGACTTTGGAAAACTCATTGCACATGCCTATAGATATAAAGAAAGACACTATTTTTATACCACGAAAGGGCATGGTATAAACAATTGATTAAAAAATATGACGTATATTTCATTCCTAAATTTCACAAAGCCTTTTGTAAACAATATTTATAAAAACTTTTGATTTATTACAAAAGCGCTGCGACATGTGTAGCTTTTTAAACGGAAATAGAAATTAAATAGGATTCCATTTATTTATAAGAAGCGAATATAATACTTTATACTCTGGGAACTCGCTTGATATAAAATATTTATATGATATCAAAGTGTACAGTTATGTAAATATTTCAATGCTGGAGGTAAAGTTATTATATCCATTTTTTTTCAATATTGCTTCTAATGATATTAATTTTTTTTACTTAGTTACATCATATATAAATATAGGATACTGAATCCCATTTTATAAAATAACGAATATATTTATTTTAAAAAAGACATTATATAACATCTTGTATGCAGTCAAAGTATTTAAACCGCTCTTCTGAAAAAAATTCAATTTTGTGACTAATTTCCCTTTATAAGCCACAAAGTGCTTCTTGTATATAGATAAATATAAATTATTTTATAAATACCAGTAAATCTTGTCGAAAGCAAGGCTTATGTCATTAATACATTAGGAGCAAGGTAAACTGTATGCTGGTGTAAAATCATTTATTCAATTCGTCATGTTTCAATTAATGTCTGAAATTACCCGCCGGTAATTTCATTTACAATTACGCTATTTCTTTGAATAACTTCTGGTCCCAAAATTGTTGCCGTCAAGCATTCGGTGTTAACGTTTTATAATGTTTCGTATTATTTGCATTCTTACTTATTATTATTTACTTAGTTAATTGTTGTAACACTTATTTTGTAACAAATGTTTTAGCTCTAAGAAATCTGGCATCTTTTTTTGTTGTTGGAATATCATTATGCTATCATATATTTCACGTTTTGCTGTATATGTCTTCAAAAATTAATTTAATTCAAAAATTATTATATTTTAGTAAGAGTTTTGATTTGAACAAAAAAATGTTTTTTTTAATATAAAAAAAACTGTTTTCATTATTTGTTAAGGTAAAATCAAGTAGTCACAATATCAATATTAATATAATCAATAATATTAATATAATCAAGTCACAATATTAGCAAAACTGTTATAATAAGTTTGTTTATTATGAATGCAACCTAAATGCATGGGAAAAATTGATTGATTGAATGAAAAAGAAAGATATTTCTGTTTTTTTAAATTTAAATGAAACTCATTCTAAGGAGTCATTAAATTCGTAGTTTCAGTTAACTTATGATTAAATATGCATCACGGTAATTAACTTTTCATAGAAATTTCACTACTTGAAGTTATTTCACGGACCTAAATTTTCTAAGTTTGAATAAACAAATGTACTAATCTCATAAATAAACAGAATCAGACGTGCTCTTGCATTTGTTATTAATCTGCACATTGAAAACGAATTCATTCTTTTCACTAATTCTATGTCCGTGGGAGGTAATAAATATTTTATTGTTCTTGCATTTATTTATTTCCTGGTTCTCTTCTTTTACAGCTTCCAAATATGTTTAACTTTCGATTTATGCATTATCAAGGGAAAATAAAATTTTGTAACTTTCGTTTTCATTTTAATTTCTTATGCACTCACTCTGTTCATCGTACGACCAAATTTATTTTGCTTGTAACAAATAATGAGAACATCCTGCTTCAAGGAATTATTTCTACAAAAAATGTCATCACTTGGCCGCCAATTCAAAGAAAATACATTCTTTAAGTTAAAAAGCAAGAATTTTATCAGCAAAATGAAAGTATAAAGCTTTTTTTTTCTCGTGTAAAAATAAAAGAATATATTATGTTGCTGAATTTATGAACTGTGTAGTATTGATTTTGATTTTAAATCGGAAATATTAAAAAAATTATATTAATTCCTTTCTTATCAATTATTATTATTCTTAATAATAATTTGCAAGTTCAAAAAGATATTTAGTAATACATAAAATAATTATTGAAATGAAAAACTGTGGTTTTTTTAAATATAATTTTTCTCTTATACACGTGATTCCCTAGGAAGTATCGACTTCCTCACACAGGTTCCTTTAAATATTATACAATTTTCATAATTTTACTTTAATTTTTAATCCAATTTTATAATTCTCGACATTATCTAGTTTGAGATACATCTGAGACACATATCACAGCTCAATTTGCATACATTGCTGATGTAGTAGATATTTTGATTGACTTGTTTTGTGAAGATTCCTTAAATTTGGCAGAGTGGAATTGCTGGTTGTTAGGAAAAGACAGATATCCATCCTATGTACTAAACACCAACGAATTTTAACTTCAATTTCTTTAACTTATTTCTTTCAATTTCTTACTTAAGATCCGTGTTTTCAACAGTTGCTTCATTAAGGATAGTTTTGAGTTAATTTACCTACACGATTTGAAAAAAATATATGGTGATTACTGACTTAGCCAAAGATGTTTAGTTTGTTTTTATCCTATGTATGAAAAAATTATTGACTCTGATTAAGAAAATGTACTTGTTATAATTCTGAATAGTGCATTTTGGAAAAATATACAAGTTTAACAAAGCCATTAGAAAGGAGAAAAATTAGGAAACCAATAGTTTACAGCAACAATATCATTTAATCGGGTAAATCAATTGTAGAAATTTCTATTGTAGTAATTGTAAACAAATTTCAATTATAGAAACATATGATTTATAAGTTTCGTTTCTTATGGTTTACTTAATCATTAACCATTTATTTTGCTTTTAGTGATTGAAAACAGGAAAAAGTCAGCTTGTTCTAAATCAGACAATGACTCGAAAACAATTTTTTCTTAAATCGAACATGGTAGTTTAAAATGCATTTCTTTGATAAAGACTAATGTGATGCTGCACGCTTTGTTACCTGTGCCTTGCAATTATGCTTCGTAAACAAATTGGCATATGCCGTTTACATTCAAAGTTCTTTGAATCCTAGATACAACAATTGTAACTTGCAGTGATTTACGAAAAAAAAAAGAATCTACTATTTTCCTTGAAGCTCTCTTTTTCAACGAATTAATTTTGTCAGAACTAGTCCCTCTCGGAGCAGAAACAATCTGTTGTTTTGTTTCGAATTCATATTTATAAATCTAAGAGTCATAGCATAATTTAAGGCATCACAGTTGAGAAGTTTTGGAGATTTTCCTTGCATTAGCTCCACTTTACAAAAAGCTCCTTTCGAATTTGAATTAAATTGTCTCATGTCTAATATGTATTATCGAAATTATTAAACACATTACTTTCATATTACCACATGGAATTGAATGCGCTGAAATACTTGGAATATTCAGAGGTATCTTCATTTCATCATACATTGCAAAGTGAATTCATTAATACTATTGCCTTGAATGTTTGCTAGTGTTGTTATAGTTCTTGGTCTGTCTTAGGATCTTTATCAATGTGACTTTAGTGTGCACTTCTAAATTTCTTTAAAAGAATAATAAATTTCTGAAGTAAACATTGTTTTAGATCCAAGCATCGCGCATCATCAACAAGAATCATTCGATGACTGCTGTTGTGTCAAGCCCTGCTAGAAATCAAGATAAATTTATCTCGAAAATCTTTTCAATTGAAATGCATGTTATAGATAAAGTCAAGTTTTCAAAAATACAACAACTTTTATGTTGAACGTTTCTAATACTATTTCTATCAGATTCTCAAAATTTAATTTTGTTTCCGCTCTTGTAACAAAAACCATAACTGATTATGATGACGTCAGAGACAGCGCCTTATAGCACAGTGAATCAGTTCATATTTGACGATGTCATGTTCTGCATGTTTTAATCCATACTCTTATGATATGTCAAAATTGTTCTAAAATTTAGTTTGAGAATTGTCTTCGTGTAGCGTAACCTGACAATAACGTAACTAGGTCTGTGTGTAACGTAAAGGCCTGATCACACGGCAAAATATCTTCGGCACTTTCCGTCAGCAAACGACGACGTAAGTGACATCATTTGTGTGACGTTTACTAGTTTTACTGAACCCTTTAATGACTCCACAGTTTCTGGTTCGTTTGTTTGCAAAATACCTTCAGAATTTAAATCTGAAATTTCTTTGTAATTAATATCTAAAGTTTTTATTACTGTTAGATACAGCTTAAAACACTCAACAATAATAAGCAATATTCTCCTCTTTTTTTACAATTATTCCCATCAAAAACTCAAAAGAATATTCAATGATATGGGAATGAATACGAAGAGAATAAAAATTAAAATTTATAATAAAATTCAGTGCTGAGTGCCTCTACTCGACGCAGTATTGCATCAGCTTTAAAAATTTTATGCTCACTTTCACTTGCGTAGCCGTTCAGCATGAGTTGTTCTACGCCTGTCCTTTGACTTGAAAAAGAACAGGCCTCTTGCTGCCCTCAATACGTCGCACCCGAATCACCTTGATCTCGCAGTGTATTTCAGTTCTCGAAAGTGGAGTCACGGCTAAGAAACCGGCTATGCAAAACTATAACATTTTATCATAAAAGCACCGAGTTCCAAGGAATTTCGATCTTTTGAAGGTTTTTCTTAAGTGTTGTTAATAGTCAGCAATTCAAAAAGTGGTTTATTGAAATTGCTTTACATAAATGATTGAAATGCGCTCTTTTCTTCTTCAAAAAAATCATGTAATTTATTCATATAGATTTTTATGTCAGAATAATTCTTCGCTAATAATTAATATGATGTTAAATTTTTATTTTTTCGTATAGAGAAAGTATAGTAATCAAAATTTCGAGCTCGAGATTTTGATGACGAATCTCCACGTTTTAGAGCTTTCTTAATTCGAAAAAACATATTTTGAGAAAATGTCTGTCTGTGACAAAGATACCTCAAAAATACTTTGAGCTAGACGATTAAAATTTAATACGTTGTTTCAACACAAAATTTGTAGATTTTTATCAAATTTTGAGTAAAATATATTTAAAGAAAATGCATATGTCCGAATATAAGTAAAATTGTTAATTACAAAAAGAAAAAAGTTTGATAAAATTCGATGCACAGATTTTTTTTTACATCTTTAGTGTAGACACCTGTCAAATTCTAAGGCAAAACAAATTGCTGGTTGACTGTTTGTCACTCTATATTTTCAGAAACAAATAAATGCAATAGTTCAAAAACGCAATGACTTAAATATATCAAATTCTGTGTGAGATTTTGTGACTACAATTGTAGCTTTACGCCAAATATTTGTTTCAATCGGTTGAGAAAAGCTTGCCTAAAGCACAAAATCGATTTTTGGATACTATTAACCACATGCCAGGTAGTAATCACCAAAAACACTCTCCAAGGACAAGGAAGGACACGATAGGCTTTTAATTAAAGAGAAAGATCAATATTTCATAACTATTCAATGCTAATGTCATATAAGGTATTCTATGACATGACAAGTTTATTAGAGAGTATGCGAGAAAGTTTTGGGAAAACTATTCCCGCTATTTTATACATTATCACGCGATTACCTGTTCATATTTGCATATCATATGCTAGCTCTTACCATATGCTAGCTCTTAAAATCATGAAAATTCCGCATCATTTGGATCAGCATATGTACATGGAAATTTAAACCATGCTAGTTAAAAAGATTAGAAAAATTATCAGAAAAAAAAAACAAAAAGCTATGTTGAGAAAAAAATGTATAATGAACCCAAGAATAATTTGGAGTTACAAAACGATCGCACATCTTACCAATAAAGAATTTTGTTAAGAGTTTGAAGAAAGTTTAAAAAATCAGATTCCAGAAATTCGACAAAACATTTAGTTGAGATAGATATTTACAACCCCCCCCCCCCCAAAAAAAAAGATGAAATTTCATCTTATAATAAACAAATAATACGTAAGAATATCATTAATTCTCTAGCAGAAGGGTCAAGGGCCATTGGCTTGGAGAAAGTTATTTTAGGTTCTCGGCTCGCTTATGAAGTTTTCTTGTTAGCTAATAAAATTCATAATTGATCAGACTTGTGTTCTGAAGAAGGTGACGTTGGAAGCTCTGCCTTCAGGTTCAAAGTCCAATTACGTCTGCTTCAGAAGAAATAAAAAACTTCATTAGACATAACTATAGATGCTCTCAAATTCCCGTATTTTCCTCACTCATCTTTTTTTCAGACTAAGCCAATGGTAAAATGATTAAATTCCATGGCTAATATAATCTTATTCATTGATTGTATGGAATTTTGATTAACCTTTATAGAGTTACTCTCTCACTTCCTCTTATGATTGCACCTTATTTCTTTTTCCATTAGTTGATGGGTAGTTGCATCAGCGTTTCCTTTTAAATTAACTGAATGAAGAGTGAATTTGTAACTGTAAAAAACATTTTACTGTTTTCATTTCCAATGGTTACTATTTTTAGAGCATATAATTGTACATTAAAAAGAATCTTCATATCTTTAATACATATTTTGATTATTTTAATGTAATTAATATGCGTTGTGATGTTCTTATAAAGGAAGCATATGCTGATGATGAAGAAAGGAAATACATATCCTGATTATTTTTAGTGTAATTAATACACTTTTTGATGTTCTTATTGAACAAAATTAAAAGATCAGCATTTTTATTATTTTCAGAGTAATCAAAATCCAATTCTGATGTTCTGATAGAACAAAAATAAATGAGTCTGAATTAATTCGAAATTCAAGAAGTTTATTTCGTGTGTTCTTAAAAGAACAAATGGCTCATTTTTTAAATTATGTAAAATTGAAATTACAATGATATATTTATGAAAAAATATACAATTCACACAAAATGGAAAGCAATTATTATTTTTATGAAAGCAACAAAATGGATTTCTCTAATTACAATAAATTCGTTGACATTCATATATATAATATGATTAAAGAATTTGTCAGACATATTTATTTTAAAAATCTATAAATTTATTTTAAATAGTCCATTTATATAATTCAAATAATTGCTCACTTTTATTACACACTTTTATTACTCACTTTTATTATTTTTTAACTTACAAAAATATTTTAGGTTGAAAAAAAGTTATCTATGGCGTTCATGAATATAAAATTAAACATGATGTGAATGAGTTACAATGTGAATTTTCCATGCTGGACAAGGATATGACATTCAATAATTGGATCACTTTTCATAAGCTATAGAATATTTATTCATCTGTAAAAGGAAAGTAAATATATTCCTCTATTGATAACAGTCTTTCGAACTGATAGGTCAATCGTAGCAATAAAACACACACACACACACACACACACAAATCAGCGGTCGCATGAAGTTCTAGAGCGTCTTTTAATTCACATACAATATTAACATATTTTTTATTTCGGAAATCTTTCAGTATTTTTTAAATGGAGTTTTCTGGTATACATCTATTTAGAAAGCGCATGCATATGCTGATTTTTTGATATTTAGAATCGCTACAAGATATGATTGATCTAGTAATTCTTATCAGAAGTTGAATTTCGTTTATTTTCTAGTATATTCTTTGTAACAGTTATTGTTGTGTAGCACGTGACTAATGCTTTTTTGATTAAAAGGAAATATTAAACACATAAATTCTTTTTTTTCTTGTACAAGCTGAATAATCCATTCATTATTTAAGATAACATTATACAAGCTTATCTTTATCGAGATATTCAATTGATTAAAAATTTCTTATCATGAACAATAGCACGTAGTCTTTTGAATATGACTCGAGAGAAAAATAAATTAATTTACAGATAATAATAAGAACAAAATCTTATTCATTTTTTTTGTTCCATCCATTAAACATTAAATTATGTTGCTGAAATAATTAATATATTTTTTATAATAACTACTATTGCCTAACTCTTAACTAATGTTTTTTGATTCAAGGGAAATTTTAAACATAGAAATCCTCCTTTTATTGTGTGAATTGAGTTTATGTTAATATACAAATTATAAATGTTTTAAAAGTGCTGTTTGTGTAAGTCATATCACTGACCACCGACCTGCCTCTAAGGCACACGAATTAACCACGCAAGACTGAATGACCGGACCGCCACTACAGCAAAGACGGAAACTATGGTTGAGTCCTAAAGGCCATCACCGGCAAAGGTACAACCCTCCCAGTAGGGATGCCCAGACCTACCCCCCACCTTTTATTGTGCCCACCTGGTTGGCGAGATCCAACCACCATTCCAGAAGCATCTCATCCTCATTTAGAGGTGCCCCTCCTGGGGATGCGCTGTTTGGGTAAAACTGGTAAGCAGTAACTAAAGGAAAATCAAAACCAGAAAATCATACATCCTTATTCTACAATGATAAACTCCACTGTGACTATCGCAAATCACTGTGGTAGATACTTAGCTTCTTGAAAAATAGACCCCATTGTGGTCCGTACCTCAAAGCAAGCCATGCACTAAAGAAACTTCTAATTATTACATCCCTAAAATCAAAAACTAGTATTAAATCTATAATTTGGTATCTACGTTTCAGATGTCTTCTAGATAGAGCCCTCTATAGAATAGCATGCTTGTATTTTTAAATTTCTCATTTGTTTTTCTAGTTATTGTAACATACTCTGCTGTATTGTTTTCAAAACAACAACTCTACTCGTGTCTTGAAAGATAGATATTTGCGCAAACAAAAGAAGCCCAGGTTTACAGCCAATGATAGAAGACTTCAACGAGGGCTTGTCTTAATCCCTCTGCCACAGCAATTCTCAGAGAAATGATAAGATTAAGCTCTTCGAGTTCATGTGCCATTGCGGAAGCGTTTCGTTCCACTGAGGAATCGTCAAGTTCCGGTGCTAGGAATGACAACGACGCATTTGTATTCAGAATGATTAAAAATAACCTGATGTTTTCGAATGAATAAAGTTGCACTTGGTTTCGCACCGAAATTTTTTTGGAATATGCATGGTAGTTCGGGATGTTAGTTATGTATACTAGAATCTGGATACTTTCCTTTTGATACAAACATCCATTCTGTTTCGGAAATACTGAAACCAATTTATCATAAAAATAGGAAAGGAAATACGTTTTTTTTTGCTAGCTTTCACCTCTAGTTATTTCTGAAACTTAGAAAGTGAACCAAAACAATATTTGATTAGCATTGTCTATTAACTCTTTATAAGACCATTTTTTTCAAGTCATGATGTATAAAAATAGTTTTAGGATTGAGATCAATTTATGAAAAGTGCTTAATTTAGCTTATTTGATAAATTAAATTAAATTAATTAATTAATTTTGTTAATTAATAATAAAGTGAAAAATTAAGACACACTATTTTATGCCAAATAAGCAAACGAGGCACCGAATTTTCTTTCTTACAAAAAATTTGTCCGAATTTATGCTAATTTACATAACTTCACACAAAGATTGATGAAGCTGGTGGGAAGTAAACTTCCCATGACTTTAGAAAGGGTTAAATGAATTTTATAAGAATTAAATTCATAGATTTGGCAATTCAAAGCCCTAAAAATTGTGTAATATTGTTGATGGATTTAAATATCATACACAAAATCAAATGAATTCGTGCATTCAATTGTCATTAATACATTGAAAAAAAATGTATCACAGGATAGTCTGACATCTATCCTGTGATTAGGCTGTACCTATGCACAATATGTCCTTGATTTGATGTGTACCGTTCCCTTTTGCTAGAAGAATCTGAAGTTTATCTGAAGAGTACTTAATATCTATATATACGATTTGTTTGCGCATTTGACATCGAGTTTGATGCTCTAAAATTTACTAGATTTCCATTTTTTAAACGAAATTATTGACTAACAGCTTGTTTGTTAACAACAAAAAAAAAACAGAATTCACGATTATTTTTATTGTCTTAGTTTAATCTATTTTAGCAATAAATAAATTGGCATTCTAAAATTATGATTTAGTTAATTATTTAAATATAAGAAAATCATAGACGACATTTAAATTTCTAAAGCAGCCTTCTAAAATATCTCTCGTCTTAATTCAAAAATTTATACACCTTTTCGCATTATTTTGAAAAAATAGGTTCTCTTAGAAATTTTTATAATTTTTGTGGATGAACCACGAATACGGTGAAAGTTTATTGCAATCTAAAGCAGTAATATACCATATTACAAGGACGATGGTTCTGGTTAAGAGTTATCTTCTAATATTTCAAAAATCTTCGATAGGTTAAGTATTAATAACCGAAACTGAAATTTAATCTTAAAGAAATTAACTTTGTTTCACATTAATTGTGTTAAATAATACACTTGTTCTTAATTTATTTTAAGAAATATGTATATATCATTCGTATATCATCCTATCATGATCTCTGAATAAGTAGATTTAATAACATGATTTAAATTATAGAAATCCACTCCAAATTTGATAAACATCCATGTATCTGAGATCTTTTATAAATATTTTCTTTTAAACTTTTCACATTCCCCTTAAATGCAACTTCTATCATATTAAATTTAATTGGAACATTTTTGACTAAAGCTCTCGCACTGCAATGTATTTCTATCTCTCCATTTGATAATAATGTCGTTCCGCGTTACCACGTAAAGAGAGATGCCGTAGCTTGTGAGTGTCAAGACCTCTGAGCATCCAAGGGTAGAAGTCTGACATCTAGCTCATATGAAGATGACACTTACACGTTCGCTTGCACAACCCCTTTCTATAGAGGGCTCATTCACATACCTTACAGACAGAACACAGGGGAAAAAAACAACCATGCCCGACACAGAACTCGTACCCGGGAAGCCCAATCACTCCTTTTCGTTTTGTATTGTGAATATTTTGTGAAATCTTGATAACTCGAATTATGGATTCCTCTTCAAATAATCAGATAAGTTTCCATTCATGATTATAGTTGATAAAGTCATTTTGTAGCAATCATTAAGTTATTTTAGGCGGACAATAGAAGTTTAAGTATAATTTCTTTGCCATTATCAAGGAATAAAAAGGAATCACAAGTAAATTATCTATTCTTGATTAAAATATTATATGTATATCAAGTATTTTTAACTAAGGTTGAACGGTTTTGTGTGGATATGTTTGTATTTTAATAATATTTTTATTTTATTTGGTGTTTTTCCCAATATATTTCGTTAATTTTTTTGCTGTTGTATATGGCATCTAGCATTATTTCTGGTGCCATTAATTTTTTCTCTTTGTGATTGGCTACGCTATTGAGTAAAAATATTCTGTATCTATGGGCGCACTGTCCTGCAGGAATATTTTTCTGGCCATTAGAGGATAAAGGCTTTTTTTTTGCCAAAAATCCATTTCTCATCCCATTTTATTCAATCAATTAAATATTTTTCTATTTCTTTATTTATGAGCTGTCCTCTTCTTAAATGCCAAAATGAATTGTTGAGTGTGCAAGAATTCTCATCTTTTAGTCCAAAGCGACTAGATTTAAGTATGGTATAACAGTATTTAAAATTTTAATATGTAGTGTTTGAACACGTAAGTTCTTGTTTCAAACGTAAGAAATCTATTTCATTTCAAAGAAAAATGCACAAACTGACTTTTGAAACAGTTTATTTACCCATTTCCATTCGAAGAGGCGATACGCTCATTTGGATTTACTAATTATTTTCTGCGAAAGGACTTTTCCGCCACATGAAAAGTGCGATGCTCTTTCCTATTTTGATTTGTCATGCAAAAGGAGTCGGCGCGAACTGACAAAATTGAAGGCTCGTCGTTATCAGTAATTAGGTTAAAAAGGCAGAAGGATGTGCGTCACATTGACGTCATGAGAGCAGCGTGGGTGTTTATTTTGCGAAAACTGAATATAAATGTGATGAAGCAATTCGCTTTAGTCCACTTGAAATGAATGCATTAAAAAACTAGTCTGATAAATAGAATGGATACCATCTGTCGGCTACAACATTATAATTGCGAGCTTCACTCATTTCATCGGCGAAAGAGAAAAATATCTCGATTTAATGGCTGATCTACAACTATCAAAACAACAAGAAATGTCTGTTAATTTAGCAGAGTGAATCAACATTTTGTGTGATCGGAATATAAATATTCGATCAAAAGGTTATTTCTAGGAAGGTTTTTTTTTAAAATTCAGTAATCAAAACAATTTTCTCTTGAATTCAAAATGTTTTTATTTAGTATCGTAGTTCTATAAGACATACATTTTAGATGCCTTCAAAGAAACACCTAATTTAAAACAATTCTTGATATAACTGGAAAATTGTTTTTGTGTAATTTCTAATATAAATCTAATCTATATACCTGACATAAATTTTTAAAAATTTTCAAAGAACATAGCTATCTTTCTATTTGAAAATTGTACTCTTTCTGAATGATATGAATAATGTGATAATCAATCCTTTCTTTTTTGTTTACAAATAAGTATTAAAAAATTAAAGTATTATTACGTAACATTAATGCAACTTGATCTAGTAGAAAATACAGATTCCGACTCAGCTATATTGATAATAGTATTCTTATATGATGCAAGACCCTATTATCCTTCCTTGCCCTGTAACTTTCTTCTTGGCAATCTATTCAATTTTGACTTTTGCTTTAAATAATCTCTCATCAATCAGTAATTTATTCAGCAGGCAATTCTGGTCATAAATATCTAAAGCAACAATTTTCCCTGAGAATTTTTTCCCCCTAAAAACGAGAATTTGATAATCTCTCTATCGTTTTTTTTTTTAAATCAGCAACTTATAATTCATTTACAGAATTCCAAGAAAAAGAAAATATACAGATATTACCATGTTAAGCACTTGCCTTACCACCACACTTGGTTTAATATTCTGGGATAAAATTGAATGCAGTCAAAACAAATAATCAGATACAGCTCTTATCAAATATAGCAGCCAAATAACTCCCTTCTTTCATAAGTTTCAGTGCCGGTCAAAAATAAATTCAAATTCATCATTAATTAAAGAAAATCCTAAAATTAACACAATATTGGAATCTGTGACCATTCGTAGAGTAAATTTTTGGCAACCCTAAATTTGCCACCATTTGTGAAATAAAGTATTGACAACCATATTAAACAACGGTTTATTAGCTGATAGTTTAGGGTTATTGATAATGGGGTCTTACTCGATGAAACTGCGATTTTTCATTTTTGAACAATATTTCAAAAATATTGAAAATCTGACGGCCACAGTTCGAAAATTTGTGAATTAACCCTATAGATTCTGTGATTTAACAGAATCTAGCAGAATCAACCGTCAGAAGTTAAACATCCATGCCAACAGTCTCAAGCACGCATGCATCGAAGGAAGAAATTTATCGCTACATCAACTAAATTCAGTCACATATATGTAGACTGGTCATGAAAAATGTTGTCAAAAGAGTGTTTATGTGGCTGTAAAGCCGTGGAGACTATTTGCGCTACATGTTATTACATACATAACCCTATGTATTTTACGATTCAATAAAAATATACTAATTTAAAGAAAAAATAGGTTCTTTATTTAATTAAAATCTTGCATCAATACTTTGTTCCATCATATAACCCTCCATTTTTACTAACCCTATACTATCAGTTGTTCAACTATTCAACCTATCCAGATGGTATTTTAATAGGGTTGCCAATACTTCGCTTGCACAATGGTGACAAATTCAAATCTTACGTTAATTCTGGGACATCCTTTACAACAAAATCTCGTGCAAAACAATTGAAGAAAGCTAAAAAATAAAGACAAGTTAAAAAGTAAATAAAAGTACGACAGATGAAAGTATTACGTAGCCTAATGAAGCTTGAATCTTCATAACAGATAATGTAGTACAACAACAAAAGAAATTCTGAATTCGAAAATGTTGCTATATTCATGTCAGCTCATCAATCCCCGTATCATTCACTGCTTATGATATCCAAAAATATAATTAATTACAAAGATAGTCTGATGAAAATAGTATTCTACCTAATAGTAAATCTATTTTAATAGCTTGTCATACTTGGAGAGAACTTATCAATAAAAAGTGCTAGCGAACGACGAAAGCTTCTGAACATTATGTTAAAAATAAATGCAAGGAGTCATTCGCACGCGGAAAGTCAGTAAGGTAAGTAGCCCGATGATATGATTGCAGGTTGTCAGAAATTTGACGGCTTCATTTTCCTATCCAATAAATTATATGATGGAGGATTCACAGGAAAAAACTAATTTGTAAGCCGATAACTGACGCATTACTTTTTCTAACTACATTACATGACGAATTTTCCTTTTTATTTTAATGCTGCATTTCCCTTAATACTGAACGACATAACAAACATGCAGATATTATAAAGGATTTGGGGATATCTTTATCATTTCGAATAATTTTTTGTAAGCTATTTTGAATTCAACTACAGAATTTTTACAAAATATATAATATGGCTATTTTGTTTGCCTAAAATGCAAACTCTATGAAATGTTATGTGTTGTTGTAATGCCACTTGGTCAAACCAAGCCGAATCAGCAGAGCTGTTTCGATTAAGGCAGAGGTGTGCGCTTTTCTTTGTTAACGAGCACTGTTCAGGTGAAAGGACGACTTTGCTCAAAAACACACACGACACAACCCTTTTTAGGGGGCGGTCGAATTCATTCAAACACTCATTCATCCATCAGCAAGTCAGAATTTAGATCCAAATCAGAGACATAACACAGCTAAGATGCTAAATGACATACACATACGCACTGTGGCATACATTGCAACTCTTAGTGGTGCATTCAAATAATATTTACAATTATGGCATAAGACTGTAATATCACAAGAATTTACTCCAGCGTGTTTAATGAAAGTTTTTCATGAATAATACCAGATTCAATTTGTTTCGGATTTAATATAATTAAATAATCGTGTTAAAATAAAATGGAGCAAAATATGCAAATACGGTTTATCGAATAGAATGCCATAGAAAATAAAGAGTATAATAGAAACAATATTTTTATATTGGAATGGTAAACTATCTTGCAAAAATGTTAAGTTTCAAAACTTTGGTGTACTAATAGTTGATTTTTTTCTTTTTCTTTTCATATCTTATGGATGTGATTTGGTAAATTCCTTTGTTAAGCTATAGAAAGGTATCGCTAAGTTTTTGATTCAATGGCAAATTACTCTTGTCTAGAACACATAAATTCGTTAATAAGCTCTTGTATAATCTATGCATCTTATTAATCCATTAACAAATTGAATCCTTTTCTAAAATGCTTAAATTTGTTAATAGCTCTTGCATGAGCGAGATTTCTCATTAACTTAGTAACAAATTTGATTCTTGCCTAGAACGCCAAAATTTGTTGATAGGCTTTTGCATACCGAATTGCAAATAAATACGTTAAAAAAATGCGCATTTAAAGAAAAAAATGCTGTAAAATTTTGGAAAGAAGTTTTTCTCTTTTATATCATGAATCAATCTAAATCCTCAAAGTAGCATCAATTTGAATTTAATCAAGATACCTTAATTTTTTCCCCCATTTCAAATATAAATCACAAAATATATTTTCTTTAAAACTTTTTTACAGCTACTATGGCACGAAGGACGTTTTAGTGAAGATCTTCTGTCAAATAATTGGACAATTACTTTTTATTAGTTTAAAAATGTTTTTATAATCCATTAGCAGTTTCGCCCAAGCAAACACAATGTCAAAGCAAGTTTTATTCAGTAAGACATTGAAAATACTTAAAACGAAATAAAGTGAAATATTTAAAATTATTTATCTTTTATCTTACGGATATTAAAAAATGTCTTGTCTTGAAAGTTGCTTTAGAATTACCTTTTATATAAAAACTAATTCTAAATATTATTGTTTGCTTTTAGAAGTTGATGAAGATTAAAATGCTTTCCCCAACAAATCTGCCTTCATATAATGTGTTGTAAATACATATTTATATTGTCATTCAAAATGTTTCATTAACTTTTGTATAATTTATTAAACATCATTACTAACTTATAAAAAATTTAGCTTTCTGCAGTTTTTAAAAATTATTTGGATCAGTTTTGAATTTTTGAAGAAACTATAAAATTTTAAAATTCTTTGGCGCAATAATTTTTTAAAAAAATAATAGAAATAATAGGAAAGAAAAATAAATATATTATTATTAATTAAAATTTAAAAATATATAAATTAATTTATTTTAATATTTTATAATAAAAATCTCCAAATGCAACTCGCCATATCTATTTTAATCCTCACGTTCCTTTTAAATATTTTTGTGTAATAATTTATATTAATAAATAGTAATAAAGTATATTAAACTTGCTCATTTGATGAACTTATTGCTCACAAACACGGAAGTATAAAAATATTTTAATGACTTTTCCCTGACAGTTATTTAAACATTGGATTTTTCATAAGTTGAGCTCGAAAAATATTTTATTACAACCAACCCCTGGATGTATGATCTAGCTTTAAATAATATTTATTAATACTCGTGCTAGTTTCAAATTTTAATTTAGTGTTTTAATGCAAACGACTGGAAATAAATGTGAATTATTTCTATAAAAACTATATCTCAAAACATTGCGTTTGAAACTTTCCGTTCTTTATGTAAAACTTTTCGTTCTTTTAACCATATATTTTTATTTTTAACGATTTTTTAAATAATATTTTGAGTAAGATTTATTTTTTATGAAAAAAAGCTTTCGAATGTTAAGGAAAAAAGGTTTTTGTAATTAGCTACATTTTACATCAATGAAATTGAAATTTTACTATTTAAAATTCCATATAGTAAAATTACATTATTATATAATTCTTAAAATATTCGTATTTAGGAGAATTCAAATTGACTGATGGTATCTTTTTTTAATTAATCTGCTATTTCAAAAAAATTATTAAAAAAACTCTTCAAAATTTTAATCCGTTATAAGTATTATAATAATTTCAAATTATTTGCAGAATTAAAAAAATATTAAATTACAATTATTCCATTTCCGCATTTTTATTTTTTGTTACTTCATTAAAAAAATCATCAAATAATATTACGCTTGATTACTGCATCAGCATTTTATTTACGAAAAATTTCTAGCTATTAGAAACCAATTAGAGAAGCAAAATGGCATTATCTAACCAAAATTAAATGAGTATAATAATTGGAATAAATACACTTAAAGCCATTAGATGAAATTTAGTTCGTACTTTTCCGAAATGTGCTTTTGTAATGATAAAAAAATCTGTAATGACATTTCATTTCCTAATTTATGTAAATAAAATAAAGGCTGCTGTTTTTCATTGCAAATTAAAAGACTCTTTCATGCCGAAAAAACGCGTTTTAACAATCACGTCTGCGTATTTGTTTATCTGTCTGTTTACATGAGATCATTGCAATTAAAAAATACGACAAATCAAATTCTGGATCAAAATATCTATCTGACTCTTTCTGCCTTTTTTTTAAAAAAAATATGCATATTTATATGCAAACTCGATGATGTAATAACTTAATTTAAGATTTTTCCTTGAATCTATATTATTTTTAGCTGGGATTTTTTTTTAACCATCGGCAGATAAATTTTTTTCAATGGTATATACTCGGTTTTCTGTATAATTAAACGAAATCAAACACACATCATGCTAAATAGAAGAAATATTAAAGTACTTCCATGATCACATAAAATTATTGTGAAGAACCACTGAATATAATACTGCAAATTTTATGATGTAGTACAGCCATATTTCAAAATTTTTAATCCAAGATATAGAGCATCTAATGCAGAAATAATGATTTTGCATTTAATTGTTATTAAAAAGACGCCAACGAAGGAAAAGTTCAATATTTATTTCTTAATTCAAATTGTTCTCTACTGTTTAATTTCAATTTTGTGATCACACAAAAGACAGATTGCTTGCATTGTCAAGATATTGATACTTTCAAACTTTGGTTCACAAATATTATATGTAGCATGATAGCTATGCTGATATGTTGTTGATGTGTTGGACAATATCTAACGAAAACTGAAATATCGCAGTGAAATTCTTTTAATTGCCGAGGGTTGTCACATTTAAATTTATTTTTCTGGATGGTTTTATTAAACGTTTTACAAATTAAGCCATATAAAAGAATTTAGCTGTAATTCCTAACAATTGACTTTTTATAAATATATGCCAAATAATAAAAACTTTGTCAATAATTTTTTGTCCTCACGATAAAACTTTGCGTTTATTTCCTGTACAACAAAGCCAAAAGAATGTAATCATGTATATTTTAATTAGTTTATTCACCTCATAAACGCTTAAATTTTAATTTTCTTTTTAACTCTTGGATATCTTGTTACATAAAATTGATATTTTTTAAATGTCATATGTTGTCTTATCTTATAAAAGAAATCATTTGAAATCTTATATGCCTTCATTTTGAATTGAAAATTTTCATGTGATTAGGATTAATACATAATTTTACAGCTGTTAAATGTTTCTCTAAAGAACTGCTGATAATGCTAAATAAGAACGTTCTTTCCCTAAATTATTCGAAAAATTTTAAATTTTTAAAGGAAAAAAGAAATTTTTAAAATTTTTAGTCATAATAAATTACTTTACTGTTGACCAAATATTTTTACCAGCTTTGTAGACATCTTAACAATAAGAATACAAATCTTAAAAAAGAAAATTATCGAAATTTTGCTTGAATATTTCCTCTAATTTTGTTTTCTGTTTCATATTCATTCAGACACATTTCTCCAACCAACCATTTGGGTTACAGAAATACAGACTTAGCGGTTTTTCATTTCTTATTGTTTTTGAAATATTATTAAGTCCACCTTCAATTATTTCCATCAAGAAGCCAAAATACAATTAATATCAGTATCACACACATGCAGTGAATAAATTCTATAAGTGGATTTATAAAGAACTTTTATGGTCAAACTGGTACTAAAAATATAAATGATTCCAAGAACTAGTATTTTTACTTTGAAGATTACATTTTTATGTTTTGATAGGAGCTCAATATTTCTATTTTTGTCTATTGCATATAAAATTCATGTAACTTAGTTTAAAAAACGAATGATGTATGAAAGAAAAATGATCGAAATATACAGCTGTAAAAAAATCTTAGGAAAACATATTACATTGCACACAACGAATGTTATTCTTGGCTGTTGTTTTTTCGGGGGAAATATTACATAATTTAATGCAATTTTCAATGTGACTGTTTACAAGTAAACCATCGCTAGATTTTATTCTTCGATATGTAGCACTAGTCTACTATAATAAGAATGTGTTTCCCCTCATATTCTATCATATAATTGAATCATTTCTGTAGTCAGGCATCTTTTATAGTTAAGTTATTTAAAGAGATGGCTAACAGCACATAATGCACACATTTTGGCATGAAATTTCAAAAATATTCTAGAAAATCAAATAATTCTTGCATCATGTTTCTGTCTCAAAAGGGAAAATAGTGATTAATCGTACATTTCATTATTCACTAAGTTTTCTTAGAAAGTACAGAAATATGATGGATAAGAACAACTCATAATCTTAAGCATTAGTATCTGAATAGATAATAAAATTCAAAAAGTATTGTATAATTTCTGCATAATATCAGCTGATTGTATTATGAAATATTAAGTATAAACGAACTAAGAAAAGATGTTGTTCTGATTTTTTATGGATTTAAGTCAAAGGATCTCAAATGTATATTGTAAGTAGAATAAAAATAACTTTTAATACATTTCTCAGTGCTGAAATATCAAGTGTTGACTGACGATATATATATTAAGATGTAAACGACTATTTAAGCGGAGAAAAGTAAAAGAATTGAATCCCTAGGCTGAAATAAAATGGCGTGTTAGTGTTTGAGCTTTGATTAATCTATCATTACTTTACCTTTAAATTTTTATTTAATTACATAGAAGAAATAATGTCCGACGCTTTAAACAAATATTGAATATCACCGGACTGTCAGATGAAGCAATTAAAATCATAGAAAAGAATTGTTGTAGAATATAGTTAAAAATACATTTAAATATTTATTAGAGACAAAATTACTACGAAGTAAAGTTCCAGTAAAAACGTTTTGTAAAATTTTAAATGCTAGTTTTTGCGCTATATATACCTTCAAATCTATTGCAAAAAATGTTAAAATATTGATTAATTTTTTAATATACTATTGATTAAAATTTTGAAAAATCCTCTCTTATTGAAAATCCATTATTCAAATTTGGTAACTCCATATTCAATTCTTTAACCTATGAAAAATTTTGAATAATTTTTGAATAAAGGATTTTTGGATCATCAAATCATGAATGATGTAATTTTGAGAATTGATAGCTTTATAAATCTTATCTGTCATTGTTCTTATTATCTGGTAAGTGTTACTGCGGAATCTTAAAATAAACATTTTCAGTTATAAAAAGAAAAGCAAAATATAAAATACAAGGATATTAATAAAAGAAAAATTTGAGGACAATGTCGTTTCTTTTGAATTCTTAAGATATATGACTATGTCCAGGATAAATTTTTAAAAACGCTCTAAGATTGTTATATTTTTTAAAGTTTTTGCATCTAAGGAATTGAAAAAACATCTAAGAATCAAAAAATAGTATTTAAGTGATAAAAATGTTTTTAAATTTTTTTAATAAAAATTTTTTTTAAGCTAAAAAAGCATAAAACAAAAACCTTCTAGTTTAGAGGACTATTAAATGATTTACATGAAGTTTCGCAGATAGCTTAGATAATATATAATCTAGTTCTTGAACTAAAAAATTATCCGCATACATTTTCTTAATATTGAGTTTTGAATGATAAACAGAACATTTTTCTATTATTTACGCATTATCACACATTAAAACAATTTGAAAATATTTCTAAATAAGTTATTTATTTATTCTTTAGTTTAGGAACTATAAAACACGTTAAGAAATTATTTTACTGAATTTGAATACAAAATATACATTAGATTTTAATTTGTGAGAAGCTAAATGACAAAAATAAAGAATATCTTTATGATTTTTAATTAAGAATATATTACCAA
Source organism: Argiope trifasciata (assembly GCA_026543055.1). Classification (NCBI taxonomy): domain Eukaryota; kingdom Metazoa; phylum Arthropoda; class Arachnida; order Araneae; family Araneidae; genus Argiope; species Argiope trifasciata. The sequence goes on along the minus strand of JAPMOQ010055381.1, from coordinate 1,046,804 downwards.
GATTGAAGTTAAAAAAAGCCATTTAAAGATATAAAATAGCATCAAAAATATGTAAATGCAATTATAAGAATCAATGTAACTTCGCAAAAACTACAATGAGACAAAATTCAAAAGAAATGAAACAAAATTCATTGAATAATTTTTTAATACAATTTTACCCGAAACGTAGTCACCTATATTTATCCGCACTTGTGAGCAGTAAGTGCTATAAATACATTGTGCTTTCACTTTATCAGATATTGAGAATTATCAAATAGCCTTATTAGCTTATTACAACTTTAAAAATCATTAAAAAATATGAAAAGTTTTTGTCTCTTATTAGAAAAAGAAAAGGATGGAAAAAATCATAACAATTATAAAGAGTTTTTGTAAGAAATTAATGAATATAAAGAGTTTTTGTCTGTTTTAAGAAAAATGAAAGGATAAAAATAAAAATAAACTACAGTTTCAGGAAGGAATTTCTTTTGGATAAAACTAATCTTTCACTTGTGCACGATAATATTGTACTAACAGGGTTTTTCCTCTTTCTACCCTGATATATTCTGAAAATATCAGAAACATTTTTCTATGAAAATAGGAAACCTAATTATCTTACTGGAAATGAGAAATGGGGGTGTCTAATTAGACTACAAATAAATTTATTATCTTATAATACAGAATCAATGCCAGCATGGTGGCATACTTATTTTTATTGAGAATATGTAATTCCGTCTGTGTGTGTGGTTGAAAGGTCTTTTTGCTCAGTTTACCTGAAAAAATAGCAAACCTTTTCTTCCCTGATGCCGAAATCTCTATTACAAAAGGACATTAAAACTATAATAATGCAAATCACATTTTTACAAAGTAAATTTTAAATTATAACTAATGTGTAGATTCATTTCCTCTGTTCAGTTTGATTCCCAGATAATTATAAAACGGTAATATTTTGACCTTTTTTCAGTATAACATATAGAAGATATTGTGATATATATCGAACACTATTGTAATTTTAGACCGCGTTCGAAGGTTAAAATTTAATCTTGCAATTATTTCAAATAAAAAAAATCATTTGAATTAATTCTATTATTTAATTTAAAGGAATCTTGGTGTTCACCATAAAGAAGATTGTAAATATAACATTTTAAAATATTGCATAATGAATGAGTAACTTTCAATATAAAATACTATGAAAATATTTTTTCTTAAAGTGTGTTTAACAATATTTCTTTTTTAAATAATAATTTTAAGAGTTTGCGTAATTTTTATTTCTATAACAATTATATAATTGTAATAGTTATAATAATATTGCAATAGTGACAATGTAATATGGAAAACATATTGCAAAATAGTAGTAATCTATATCTATACTTATAATAAAGCTCAATGTGTGTGTGTGTGTTGGCGCTCTACAGGCCAGACCGTTGGACCTACAGCTACCAAATTTGGTACATGCATACCTTGGAGGTTCGGAATGTGCACCTCGGAGCCCTTTTTTCGAATTTTTAATTAGAATTTGAATTAATTAAAATTTAAGCAAAATTTCGACGTTTTTCCGTTATAACTTCCGAAAATATTATTGCACAAACATGATTTTTACATCAATTTAAAGATTAAAAAATTAGCTTTCCAATGGTGTCAGTTTTTTTAATTTATAACGTAAGCTTCTATTTTTAACGAATTTTTAAAGAAATATTTTAACCATGTTTTTATCACGTGATTGGATAAAATAAAAGAATGCCGGAAGTTCAAATAAAAAAAATTATCATCGCAAAATAAATCTACAGAAATGCAACTTTCAGCACGTGACCGGATAAAATAAAAGAAATATAAAATGTGATATTTTCTTTAAAAAATAAATGCAAAGCAAAGGATTCTAAGATCGTTTGCAATATTTGTATCATTAATTCCATAAATTATCTTATTTACAGTAAACCTGATTGAATTTAGACAGGATATGCATTGAAATCCGGACTTAATGGCATATTTATGTAATCGTTTGCAATATCTGTATCATTAATTCAATACTTTTTTCCCTTTCTCGCTTTCTTTGAAAAAAAAACATATTTCATATTTTGGCAACATCATCGAAAAAAACATTTTTAATATTTTGGAAGCATAACCGATGGTTAAAACTGACTGATTTATAAAATTAAAGAATATTATTTGGAAACGGTGTACTTTTAGAACTTTTCGTCCATCATCTTAAAGAAAATATTGCTTTCAGGCCAATCAATTCTCGGGAATTACTTCTAGGCTAATGAATATGTGATTTAATTGAAAATTTTAGAACGCATTACTCATGGCGAACCAGCTGGTCGCCAAAGGCGGCTAGTTGGAAATAAAATTAAATAAAAATATTTATTTATTAAAATTAGGAAACTAATTAATTAATTTTAAAAAGATTAAAATCCAAAATTATTTCAAGTTTAAAGACATGCAACGTTATAAAAATTTAAAATTTGAAAAATACAAAATACTTTACATAACAAATAGTCTTCTGAAAATTAAAAATACGCATATTACAAACCAGAAATAAATAAGAAATAATAAATTATTGTAACAAATGCATAATTCTTGCAAAAAATATAATTATTGTTTAAATACATCATGATGCAACTAAGCGAATTGCGCATATATCTACTGAAATTTGAAAAACTTATTTTGTGAAAAATGCCAAAACTATATATTTTCATCAAAATAATCTCCTCTTGAATTTTTAAATTTTGATTTATAAGTTTTCCAGCTCATAAATTTTTTTTCGTATGTTTGCATATCCGAAATTATTGAAACGAATCTTATATCATGAATGAAAAGCATTTTTGTTCTGCATTTTAGGTGTCGTTCCGATTCTCTAAAATTTACATAGGAGAGAAAAATAACTATTTTTTTCATTTACATAGGACTACTAGCAAAATTTCATACTATTTGGTTGCAAAATGCTGCTATTCTGATTGGTAAGAAGAAAAATTAATAGGGATAATAAGTCATTAGCATTAATAAGTATAATGCATCTAACATTTTAGAATCAAAGTAACATAAATGTTAGAAGTATATCTATTCTATACTTATAATAAATCTCAATGTGTGTGTGTGTGTGTGTTGGTGCTCTACAGGCCAGACCGTTGGACCTACAGCTACCAAATTTGGTACATGTATACCTTGGAGGTTCGGAATGTGCACCTCGGAGCCCTTTTTTCAAATTTTTAATTAGAATTTGAATTAATTAAAATATAAGCGAAATTTGGACGTTTTTCCGCTATAACTTCCGAAAAATATTAACGCACAAACATGATTTTTACATCAATTTAAAGATAAAAAAATTAGCTTTCTAATGGTATCAGTGTTTTAATGTATAACTCAAGTTTCTATTTTTAACGAATTTTTAAAGAAATATTTTAACCATGTTTTTTTTATCACGTGACTGGATAAAAGAAACGAACACAATGACCGAAGTTCAAATAATAATAATAATAATAAAAAACTATCATCGCAAATCAAATTTAAAAAAATGCAACTTTTAGCACGTGGCTGGATAAAATAAAAGAAATATAAAATGTGATATTTTCTAAAAAAATAAATGCAAAGCCGAGGTTCCTATAATCGTTTGCAACATCTAAATCATTTATTCAATATTTTTTTCTTTTTCGTTTTCTTTAAAAAAACATATTTAATATTTTGGCAGCATCACGGAAAAAAAACTTTTTTAATTTCAGGCCAATCAATGCCCAGAATTACTTCAAGGCGAATGAATATGCGACTTAATTGAAAATTTTAGAACGCATTACTCATGGCGAACCAGCTGGTCGCCAAAGGCGGCTAGTATTGAATATTTTAGTTTACAGTATTCGAAAGATCAAATATCTTGCATAACATGGTTGTTTAGCTTTTTTCCATGAAAACAAATATGATATTTGTCAATTTCCTATAAAATGATGATCGATATCAAGGAAAGAGAACCCCAAGGAAAAAATGACAATCTAAATGTCAGTAATTGTCCAATAAGAATCTTTTTTTATCATTTGTCCTGGCTGTCATTTCGAGTAAAATATGACAGTCGTCACCAAAATCCATTATTTGAAAATAAAAGCAAACCCGGAAATAATGTCGGTTTTTTTATTGTTTATTTGTATACTTGTGAAAATTATGGTTTTCTTGTGCTATACATTTTTTGATTAGAGAATATTTCTCCAGATAATCATGAACTTGAATAGAATTCAGTCGAAAAAACAGAAATGAAATCAGCTAAAAGAAACAGTTAAAGATGTAATCCATTTTTTAAAATTTAAGATCTAAGAAAAATGATTTGAAATGTTTTTTTTGATAATGAGTTTTTAATACGGATTTGAAATAAATTCTAATATGAAGCTGATAATGCATTTTAAATTAAATTTAGGATGATAATTTGTGTGCTTTTGTGTTATTTCAATTAAAGTATTGTGTTAATTTAATGAAAGTGAATAAATTTGAGGGTTTAATTTAGATGTAACAAAGCCAATAAATATTCCATTATTATTGTTTTGATTTATTGCCTTGATTGACTGGTAATTTTTTTTCCGGGGTTAATGAAATTTTGTTTAACTGGGTTTTGCTTTAACTTTGTTTTTGAGTAACTAGAAGTATAATTTGTAATTTTTGTGAAAAATTTTAATTAAATAACTTGGAAAAAAGACTTTATTTTGTGATTTGCATTCACATAAAAATAGAGACATTTCCCATCATTTACAATCATTTTAAACCGAAGAATATGTTTCAATCTGCAAAATTCGCTCCCAATTATCCTAACTAATCCTAATAACTTGCTAAATTTATAATATGCCCGTAACTGAAAAACGAGACAAATTCAAAGTTGCCGCTGCTAATAATGGATTCCTCACTTCTAAAAATATATTTTTATTAACTGGTGTCAAAATGCAAGATGTTATAAAGATTTTACTTAGTATAGTTATATAATCAAACATATTATTATTATTTTAATGACATTTTAAATTTATATTTTATACATTAAAAAATTAGAATTTGTGCAATTTTTAATATGCATTATTTATATTTCAGAATATTTTTTTGTGAAATGGGACAAAATTTATCTTTAATTTTCCTTTCCACCTTAATAAATTAAGTTTACATTTAATCCACTCTCTTGGTCAGCTGTAAGCACTCGTTTAACCCTTTATCTACTGACGGTACTTATAAGTACCAATCACTTAAAAACTTTATAGCACAACAGTCATTACTTATATTCTGATGGTACGTTTTAGAAACAGTCTTTTAACTCTTCTTTTTCATGAGAGATTGCAGTAGTTGTTCTAGGCTGTTGAATTTTGCGAGGAAGAAAGCTATTTTCAAACGGACATTGTGTTCTTTTGCTGCCATTTTGTACGGATTGCCGCTCTTATCATTTCTTTGCTATAAATATATAATATCAAATCAAAATTAAGCGTTGCATTTTTTTTTTCATTCTGTATTGTCTTAGAATATTATTAGCCCAA
>JAPMOQ010055381.1:1007769-1031339 GCA_026543055.1 Argiope trifasciata | reverse complement strand
AAGACAAACATAAATAAAATGGCAAAAGTCTGCAATAGTTTCTAATTTAGAAATTTCAATTTGGTTTGAAGCTATTTTTCTCCAAAAGAAAATGTATTTAATTTCTTAGCCTGGATGAGCATTTTCTATGTAAAAGCGTCAATTCTATTACATATTCTTTGACACTCTCATAATGGTTTGAGTTTTATAAAATGGGAGAGATTGTGAGATCCTTGGTTATTTTGTTAATTTTTCAAATATATCAATATAATTTTTATTTGATGTTAATAAAATTTATATTCTATTTTAAAATGAAAGGAAAAGTTATTCACAAGGGCGTATTCTGGAACCCGGACTTATTGGAACTCTGCTATGAGATACCTTATGGAATTGAATGGAAATTGTGATAAAATTACAAAATCTAGCCAAATTTATTTCCTGTATTCCCTGTCTTACATATACAAACTAACTTCAAAAGGAAAGATATTTTTTCCTTTTCGTTAATATTTTGTAAGGTACTAATATCTAATAAGTCAAGTATAAAATGAATAAATAAGTCGTATAAAAAATATTTCCTTATTCCTTGCTTATATTAAAAATCAAATATTTTTATCTATTCACTTTTTAATTTATTATAGTCTGCATTCCTACTACATTCCTATAATTTAAGTAGTCCCCTTTAAAAACCGGATTCCCAATTAGGCATCTATATAAAGTCGATGGACTGAGATGGGTTGGGATGCAAGCATGAGAATTTTAAGGTATCCGACTACGTTCCAAGGAAAAGTTTTGAAAAATCACATTTTTTAAAACTATTTATAATTTTTAGATGTATTGTCGATTATAAACACTATAAATCCAAAAAGAAAAATATTTGAAAATATAATATACTTTCAGAAATAGGAAAATTTATAGAAATTTTAATGAAATTTAACCAAAATGGCTACACTCTACAGAAAATTGTAACTCAGCAATCCTATTTTTCTTTCCACTCAAGTTATAGAATATAATGGTGAACGAAATGAATCAAAATCTAAGATAATTATTGAGGTGCAAAGAAGTTATGGGTAAAACAATACGTATGAATGCATTTTTTTTCGTAAATTCACTACTTAATTTTTCTAAAAATACCTATAACTGAAAAAGTCATCAAAACATTAAAACTATTTCACCAACATTAAAACTTTTAGTTCATTTCATTGTTTTAGTTATTTAAAACACACGCTAAAATTTTTATGTAAATACCTCTATTAGCTTTTGAGATATCATATTAACGGTGAAGAATTTTTATGAAAATTAAAATTGAAGTTAAAAGCAAATTTTAACTAAAAAATATGTTTTGATTAAAATTATCCTGTTTAATAGGTTAGACTTCCCTTTTCCTACGAAATAAACTGCTCGGGAAAGAGAAAAAGCTGAACTACAAAAAATAACAATTTAAAAAAAATACCCAGTGTTTTCAACGTAGTCGGATACCTTAAACAATGTTATTAGTTCGATTTGCCAAAGATATAAATTTGTAAAAAATCTAAATTCTATGAATTACAATAAGGACAGTATTAACATTCTGTCGCATTCAATTCGTCTGATTCGTATTTGTCTCATTTCATTCACTTTGTTTTGACTATATTTATAAATAACCAACTATCTGTTTAAATTATATTGTATCCAAATGTGTATGCGATCGTTCATGAGCCATAATGAAGGAATAAAAATGTTTTTTTTCTCTAAGTTATTAAAACAAAAACAATGAACTGAAATAAGTAATTAACAAATGATTAAATTAAAAATGTGCTACAATGTAAAACTAAATTTACCAAAAAAAGGGCCTTTTAATGTGCACAGCATAGGGTCACATAATGCCTAAATCCGCTATTGACCCTTTTGTTTTCTTGCTCATTGTCTGTCACATTTCATATATTGCCAAATAAAAAAGAAGCGTAGTTAATACACTGATGGATTTTTTTTAAATCTGAAAATTACAATATTTGGGATTTGAGATTTAAACATTTCTGTTTTAAAGGTGTTCTTAAAACTTGATTGTGTAAATTGATATTAAAAGAATATTTTACTTTGATAAAAGATAACAATAAAAATAATTTTTAATTTTAATTTGCAAATTTTTTTAAATAAAATAAAATATTCCAAAAGAATGTTGGTGTACTTCCCTCAGTTTCTAGTTTAGTTAAATATCATTTTTATTAATTGATCAATATAATAGAGAAGGCTTTTTATATTAATGATTGTCGTTTATATTGCAATAAAACACCAAAAAGATACAATTTTCCTGAAAACGAAATGTTTAAAATACTCTGATATGGATATAATATTAAATATCTTTTGTCACCTTCTGTGAATTAGTTTGTTGGATAATTGTGAACTTATTCTTTTTATTAGATTTGAATAAGCAATTAATTTTTTTCGTTTCCTTAGTAAAAATATATAGAATCAGTCCTTCATTTATTTACAAAATAAAATTATCGTGCGTTCAATTTTTGTACTCTTTATTTAATATGCTATTTCTTAATTAAGATTTTAGATATAACCTCTTCCCCTTCCAGTTCAATTTTAGAATAACAATCAGCATTTGTGTTAAATTGATTGCAAAATCAGTATCTAAATACAATTTTTTTAAAAAAGGAATGATAATAAATAAGACTTCTTAAATAACTCTATTTAGAAAGGTTTGCTCATGTTAATTGGTTTGGTTTCAGAAACTACTTATTTATTGAAAACAGCCACTTCTCAAAATCCCATATGTAAATGGAATAAAAATTTGCTGTTCTAACATATGCGGAATGTCATAAATTTTTCAAATGGTCTGATATATCCTATTTTTCTCTCTGAAATGCTCTGAAACCTGAAAAACTACGGTGGCATGATTCACATAGAAGTCTTGAGAACAATCGACCTCTGCCTGACCCCTCTAACTATTGACGTCAATGGACCACGTGACTTAATTCCTTACCCATTCTAAGAATAAAAAAAATATTTTATGTTACTCATAGCAAGATTCATGTATCGGCGAAAGAAGAAAGTCAAATCTAACAATTCCCGTATTTTGCATTCATCTTATTGGAAGTATATTTACTTGAACTCTCAATTATTTTTATTTAAAAAAATCCTGATTTTGTGCCAATATATAATTTGCAGAAAACAAATAAATGATAGTAAAATAATTTAAAAATAAATTATATTTTTATCAAGTTGTTAAATTTTGTTAGTAAAATCATAAGTGAGTGTCAGTCGGAAATGCAATGAACTATTTGAAGTTTCCGTATAATAAAATAGGTTTTAAAAACGTTTTGAAAAATTGTTCTTTGGCAGATAGAATATAACAACAGATATTTCCAATTACAAAGGTCCTTATTTTTATTCGCTGAATTAAGAAAATAATTTACCATTTTTCGCTGATTACTGTGATACTAGTACTGCATTCGTCTGTGATGTTCTACCAGAAATGTAATGAGCCATTTGAAATTTTGTCACAATGTTATAAAATAAGCCTGTTAGATGAAAAAATTTCAAAAAACAAAGTGATTTTGTTCAAATGGAATATCATCTACAGATATTTCCATTGGCAAAAGTTCTTGTTTTTATTCGCTTAATTTAGAAAGTAATTTACCTTTTTTTAGCTGATTATTGTGATACAAGTTCTGAATTCGTCCTTGAGAGCCTATATGAAATGCAATGAGCCATTTAAAATTTTATCAGAATCAAATAAAATGGCCCTGATAAGCATACAAATAAGTTCTTTTTTGAGAGCAAATTGTGCAAATGGAATGTATCAATAGACATTTCTACTGACAAGTCTTTGTTTTTATTCGCTTAATTTAGAAAAAAAGTCTACCATTTTTAGTTAATTACTGAGTTACTTGTACTGAAATTCTTTCTATAAAAGTGAAAACATCTCTCAAGATTCTTATATAATTCTAATTGGCTACTGTATTCTAATGTTCTAATTACATAATGAGTCTGATGATGCAAACATTTTGATAATCTCATTCCACTTCAGAAGAGGTAAATTCGAGGAATATTCGAGGAATTCTGAATATGAAGAATATAATTTCTTTTATCAGTCAGCTTTTCTTATTAGAAAGTCAAGTTTAAACAGAAGGTTATATTTGAAAATTTTAATAAATTTATATAAGTTTCATTAACATGCAAGTCTAATTTAATTGAAAGAAGATGCTACGACAAACACGTAACATACTGTCACATCAAAAAAAATTTTTTTACCACAGTTTTGAATTACATTTATTTTAAAAGTTTTAAAATTCCAGTTTTCTAAAGAATGTGGAAATTTTTGAATTAGTGACAGTGGGATGTAGGAATTAATTTTAAATATTAACTAGGGGTTCTTTGATTTAAAATCTATAAGATTCAAAAACAGTAATTAAATTAGAAGAATGCTATAAAGTGTAAATGAATGAATGTTAGAACCTGTGAGATTGGAAGTAAAATACATGTCACGCGAATTTAAACAAATTGTTATTAACTTTTGAATTGAAATGTTTGATTATCAGTTTGATCAAATTATTCATCCAATGAATTATAGTTTTTTAAAATTAATATTTAATCAAATAATCCTTATTACTGTAGTTTAATTATTTTTATGCTTTTAAAACAATATGTAATCAATCGGATGGAAACACGGACTTTCATAAACTAATTTCAACCAAGGTATCTACCAACTACTAAAATTTTATTAGAAAGAAAATGCGTTAATATATTATGCATGTTGTCAAAATTGAGTTAATAGTTCTAGTTTAAAAGAGAAACAGATCATTTTCACATTTTCCCAAGCCCCAAAAATCTGCCCGATGCAAATTATCATAAAATTAATCTTTTGCTCTCTATTTTCGTGAGAAGTTTTTTAAATATATGAATATATCCCATCCAGAAAGATCGAAACAATGAAGTATAAAACTGTCATATCGAATGCTAACCTTATATTTCCTAGATAAAATATCGAACATGATGGAAATTATTCTATAGTTTTAACCACTAAATATGAAATTTTTAAAATCCCTTTTTGAAATAACAATGAAATGAAACTCGCCATTTGCTTCGATTTCATGAAATATATCACAAAGGATCGAGGAGATGAACTTAGGGGCGAAGTAAAGATGAAACCTTTCTATAAACCGATATCTTTAATGCTTACTCCCCACCATCGTTTTTTTTTTTTTTTTGTGATGGTGAGTCACTACTGGGAATTGCTCCTGAGAATTTCCCCCCTCTCCTTTGACGGATTGGAGAAAAATGTATAGTTAAAAAAAAACAACGTAAAACAATTGTGGCAATTTGAGGATGGAAATTCAAATAATTTTTTTTCGGTGAGCTTAAAAAGATTCATATGAAAATGAACGATTACATTTTTTTAGTTAAATATTTTTTTATCAAGAGTTATTAATTATTAGAGAAAAATAGAATTTAAAATTTCAAAAATGGCATTTAGAGTTTTAAAGAAGAATAGCCTTTAAAATTTTAATAAATGTACATATAATTATAATTTTGATATTAAAAAGTTATTTTCTTACTTTTAACAGCACCTATAGATTTACAAAACATTCACTTCAATGTATATTTACAATACCGTAACTGCTGAAATCGTTATAAATTCATATATCATTCATAAATAATATCATATTCATATTTACTACTTAAAAAAATTATTCGAACTCTTTTCTATTCAAAAATAACCAATCATTGAATATAATCATTTGATACCAATTATATTTAATTTTTTAATTTTATTTCCAATATCAAGTACAACAGTGGAAATTTTTATCCTCTTGTAAAATGAAATAGTGGTTCTCTAAAATCACTTTCATTCAGAAATTAAGTGCGAAATGTTTATACTTCTTGTTCCTCAATTGTATATATCTTCTAATAATCACTTTCAACCTATTGCATTCCGTTATTTTCATAACTTTGTCATACTGAATTGTTGCTTTACTATTTCTTCGCATAAGGTTTTATTTCCTTTTTTAATCAACAGAGAGCGCTGACAGCATTTCTGTCCCTTCATAATTGAAGGAATATTCGATTGTTGTGGCAAAAAAAGTTAATAATTTTCAATTTTTCCAGCAATTGATTTTCTTTTATTTTAGTGCGAAGCAGCAAATTTTTTAAAAAAATTGGTTAAATACAGGATAAAAAGCAGAAATAAATGCTGTTTCAATTCTAATATATATTTTTGAAAACATAAACATTTTATAAATAATTGCTTTTATTATATTAAAATAATCAACTTTAATTGTATAAGAATAATAAATTGAATTTATGGTCAGCATTTCCGCTATCATAACATAGATTTTCATGAAAAATATCTTTTTACAGAATAAGTAAGCCAAACAAAAATCTTAATTTGTTTTGCAGTCTCTGCAATCATCGAATTAAGGAGGAAAATATTTCATATGAAGTTGTATTCGAATCTAAGGGATTTGAAAATGAATAGAATGAAACCAACTACGAAGAAATTTTAAAAGAAATTAATGTGCCAACAAAAAGGAAACTGGGCAAAAACTTTTCTGTAGCTAATGTGATGTATAATTTCTTTAGAGCAGCGATTTTCTATTTTTTTTTGCATTGAGATTCATTTCATCTATGGTCCATTAAATTTTTTCATAGACGAATATCGAATGCCCTTTTCGAAAAAAAATTTATAAACTAAAATGGAACTTTTATAAAGAAAAAAATGTGTACTCCTAAATATTATTTTATGAAAAATATTTCTTATATATGGCTTGATGAAGATTTAAATCCCTTATCTTATTTTTGCAAACATGTACATTAGAAGTTACATATTTTATTCAACATCTTGGCAACCCACATGTTAGGAAACCCGACTCTGAATCATTATTTTAAGCTTTTCCAACATCATTTCGATCAATTTCTTTGTTTTTATAAACTTTCTTATTTTTTTTCCCATTTGAGTTGAAAACAGAACGAAATTGCTCTTCTTGATTTATTAATTATTTTAAATATATTGTTATAAATAAAAATAAGAGATACATTCTAATTCTTCATCACAAAGTTATTAGAAATAACTGATTTTTTAAAATAATAAAATTATTCCTATTTCTAGAAATAGATGCTATTTGCATTCATTTTCGATTATTGCGCTGCATAATACTTGTTCCTTTTCAATTTCCTCTAATGGTTTATAAATAATCTCAACATTGCAATTAACGAGTATATGCTAATTAAAAAACATGAAATGGCATGTTTCTATTATTCTCAGAATTGATTTAAGGATTAATATAAATGGAACTATCGCAATTGTTAATGACGGGTAATATGATTATAATAATATTATGAAATTACTAAATTCTTTATTTGTATGCCCATATTTATACTCACATTCAGGGCTGTATTATCATACAGCAAAGTCCTACATATTTTGGGGTAAAGAATATCAAGAGACACTTTTCGAAAGAAACTGCAGATAAAGGGAGGGGGGAGGTTCAGGGTAACATATTTTTGTGCTTTCATTAGATTTATAAAGTCTATAAAGTCTTGTATTCAAACGTTCAAACAAAAGCAAATATTGCAGAAACTTTAGAATATTACTTATAATTCTTTTCATTTTGTTTTTGCATACCATTATTGTTTTTTCGGTTGAATGACTGATTTGCAAATCAAGAGCCTGAACAAACTTTTTACTTGCATATTTAAAAAAAAAAAAAGATTCGTACTTTTTTGCCTGTTTGTGCAGTAATACATTAATTTTTTTTCTACTTTTTATACGATATACTGAAATCAACTTTCTTAAAGCTATGAAACTAGCTATGAAAGTTTTTGTTATTTATGTTTTCCGTAAAATTTGTTAAAATACTTCATATTTGTTTTTTCGTAATATTTCTTACAAATTTGTTATTTTAATATTAAAGGGAAATCAATAAAAAATATCTAATTTATTTTAGGAAAAAGTAAGAAAGGGGTTGGAAAAAGTTACATTCCCACCACCTAGTTTAATTTGGCTATGCCCACTTTTGTAACGTTCTGCAACTCGACTAATAAATATCTTTTTAACAAAATTTGATGCAGGTCTCTATTTAAATTTGGTAATGTTTATCTGAGGAAAATGTCGCTGTTTTATTTCTGAGCCAAACTACAACTTTTCTCTGTAGTTCAAAATTACTCTAACCAAGTCTCAATATCGACTTTTCCAAGAAAACCCTAGTTACCGTACAGCTTTTATGAATGAGTCCTTAGAATATGACTCATTCATTATGAGTCAACCGTTAATAAATTCGCCAGACATTGAAAGATCTGAGAAATGATTACAAGAAATTGAAAGGAGTTACTATTGGTGGGCTGACTATTCATAGAATTGTGTTGAATATTTTTTTAGCCAAATGCTTTTATCTTTTAGTCATGTGGTGTTCTATTTTTAGAGTTGACCAAAAATTTATTTCATATCTACAGTTAAGAATTGTATGGTATGAATATTGACAGGCTTTCACCGAAATTGTTAGAGGATGAATCTGTGAATTTGTATCAAGTTATCAATTATAAATATGTCTGCAAAGGCATTTATTATCGACAATGTATGATATGCCAACATTCAATAGAATATCCAGGAACATATCCAGGAACAGGAATGAGAATTTTTCGGCAAAGTATGAAATATGAGAAAAATTATGCATTTGCTCTTGGTATTGTATATAATACCTAGCATTCTTTTCAATGAAAAATTTTCGAAGTGTAGAATAATATGAAGAAAAAAAAAAAAGATAATGCTAACACTGTTCTTTAAATGGCTCTGAATATTTTGTTTTATTACATTCGAAACATTGGAAAAAAATAATTATCATCTATCTTTATTAGCATGACCATAGAAGGTGTGAAATTATGCGTTTTGTGCATGTATATTCCCCACTGGTTTCTTTTAAACACGTATAATAAATGGTAGAAAAGAAAATTTCTTCGATATGCATATCATAGTCATGTTGCTTTAATTCTCTGTTGACTATAACCTAATCCGTATTTTTTAATAATGCTTTTTATTGAATCATAGAAGTATTTGCCAGTTTGTTATTCGATGAAATACATAGGAAACCTATGAAATATTAAATTGTTTGAAATATTGGAGTTCAGTTTTCAGCATTCTGTAAAATACATAAGCATTGCATACAAATGATGATAACACACATGTTTTATCCTTCTGTCCCATAAGGTAACGCGAATACATAAATGAGGTTGTTGTATTGGTAGGCTTTCGCTTTCCTAGTGAATATAGCAAAAGTATGGATGAAGTTACGTTCATTCTGATGAAGTTGTATACCTGTTGCGGGAAAACTATTTGGGCTATGATAAAGGCCATTAGAGCTTCATCTTTAGTTTCTGTTTGTAATATCGCGACTTCGGATGCGCACTTCGGATGTCTAAACAGAACAGGGACAACTTTTTTGTGACACTCAAAATCTATGATTTATTTATTTAAGTTTGTTAAGCAAAGTTTCAGTCATATATTTTTGTCTTTTGAATCGCTAATCTTCAATTACATCAAATAATATTGCTTAGGAAAAATTCCCCATTGTAGTATATTTCATTTCTTTTGTTATTTTAAAATCAGCTTATTTCTAAATTTTAAACGAAAAGATATTTCAATTTCAAAGATATTCAATATTCAATTTCAGAGTAGCTCAACCGTCTAGAAAAGTTACATTCTTTGCTTATATTACATTTCTTTCTTGAAATAATTCGACAACAGTTCATACAAATAATTGCAACCAGCAGAATTTATCGCTGACATGCTTATTATGTTTGACAAATCATGCTTCACAATGATGCAACAATTTCAATGACATCTGAAATTCACGTAGAACTACTCTATGACGGAATATTGCACGAAGTCTTCCATATCACGCGATGTAGATTATCACCCAAATAGTTCGTACCTTTTAACCTGAATTCTCCCCAGTCGTAAAACTTGCATTTTCATCGTGCTTGAATGCAACATCCATAAAAATGGATAAAACATTTTAGAGGAAATATTTGCTGATATTGTCATATTAGTTTTTTTTTCTGTATTTCATTTCATTATGAAAGAAATAGCGAAAAATCTTTATGGAAGATTATACCAATTCAGAAAAGTCGCTTATTTATTTCTTTTACCACGAATATTCAAAATTTTGAAGTTTTCCGCAATATTCAAAATTTTGACGATAAAATATGATTTGACTTTTCTGCATAGCGTTTGTTTCATGCTTTAGCAAGCAGGATTATTTCAAAATACATTCTGCTATAAGCATATTTTTTGAATATTACGATCTTTTTTGGAAATATTTGGCTTCATATAATGCAGCAAAAACAAATTTATATAGAAAAGTTATTTGTGTGTCTGTATATATGTACACACACACACACACACACACACATACATACATACATACATATATATATATATATATATATATATATATATATAACTTTTGCTTCTGATTAAAATTTGCTGTTATTATTTCTTATTCCACTTGTCACTAGACAAGCTCACTGACGAAGGCTAAGGTTTTAAGCCTAGTTTAGCATCTGTTATTTTTCAGTAGCGCCATCTAGGGCCAATAGTATATCTTAGCTATTCATTCGTTTGCACAATCCCTTTTTGTAGGGGGGGGGAAGATGACACTTTCACGCACCTCTCTGAGAGAACACATGGAAGAACAACCATGCCTGCACTAAGATTCGAAAGCGGCACGTCCGGATCACGTGGAAGACGCGCTACCTCTAAGGCAATACACTGGCTGATTAAAAGTAATTAGTATAATTGCAGTATTGTTACTTAGAGGCACGATAGAAGTAATTGCCTGTTTGAACATAATAATGACTTTCCTTTTACCATGTTTTTTATTGCATTGTGTCTGTGATAAATCGTATACTAACGAATTTCATTTGCTGAATCTTTTTCGAAATAAATGTTCAAAAGCCTTCTTTGAAAGAGTCTCGGCTATGAATGTAAAAAAAAAATTAAGTTAAGATTTAGAACAAGTTTGTTTATAAGCTTGATATATTGATACTGAGAATTTTGAATTTAATGTTTATACATATTATTGTTTTGAATTCGAGGTTAAACTGATAAAATCTCCAATGCGCAGTTATATTGATGCCGAAAATATAGTTAAAAGATAATCATAAGTGGTCTTTGACGTAATAGAGCGTAATGAAACTGCGATGAGTGAACCGATATGTTAGAATGTTTAAAAAATCTTTACAGCAAAAAAAAGGAGCGTTCGCCTTTAAGTATGCATGCATTGATGTTTGTTTGTGAGCTGAATGTGCTTTTTTGTTGTATAATCAACATGTAACAAGCTGTTTTCACATGCATAGTATCAATGTAAATATGCTTTAAATTCTCAACTTTGTACAAATTATAAAGGCAGTAAAACAGAAGATGCAGATTACTGTGAGATGTATTTAAAAGAGAAACAACGCATTAAGTTCATCTAAAAGAAAAATATGCATTTGTTTTAAATAATGATATCTAAGAGGTAACATTGAATGAAATTTCGATTCAAAAATTCACAGAGACATACATCTATTTCTTAATCTGAAAGATTAGTTTTAGATATTCAAGATCATTTATAATGGATTTATTGGCTAAAAATATTCTTTCTTCGGTACATACTTTAAATTGATCCTTTGTAATTGCTTTTGCTTCGCATCCATTACCTTTAAATTGATGATATTAGGTGCTTGCAATATATTTTATCATTTTAAAACGGCATTTATTAAGAAAAACTAGTACAATATACATCAATCAAAATATTTTCTATTATTTTCTACAACTTTTCCTCATTTTCGTCCAACGAGTTTTGCAACTAATTGTCTAATGAGTTTTGATCAACTGTCTTGAATTTTTTTGGTCCTCCAGGCCATTCTTTGTTATTGACATCGAAATCACCATTCTTAATTCGTTGAAACCATTACCGACAATTGGGTTATGAAGGAGCAACATCACCGTGAGTTTCTAAAAGACTTCGGTAGCAGAGTTTTTCAAATTAAAAAAAAAAAGCAATGAATGTCAAAAATACAATTTGGAAACTTCCATTGTTGGAGTCTTTATACTGAATAACTCAATAATAATAAATGGAAAACTTTCAAAATGATAACAGTAAAGTAATAGCAAATAGGCAAAACCCAAAGCCATTGTCGTTTATTTATATGTCACTGACTAAAATACAAGCAAGTACCTAATCTTTTTGTTCAAATTTTGATCTGTATTATCCTAAAATTTCACCGGTCCAGGAAAAAAAACTTAATATTGAATGTTAAATTGTTTAAACTAATTTATCTGAAATCCATTTTATTTAATTTTGGAGGCCTTTACCTTTTATCATTTTTATTTTTAAAAAAATAGTAAATTTCATCATTTACTAATACAATAAATTATTTGGATTTCAAATCAGGTCGCCTTCAGCTGTCAAAACTGTCTGGTAACGTGTACTAAAGATGATAACGGCCCATACTTTTCACTTAGTTAAACCGTGTCGCTGCGTTTTAATTGACATGAGTAAAGAAGCTTAGAGGAAAGAACTCATATAATATCAGAGTTTACTTATACCAGTAGAAAATAAGACAGTGGGCTGATGTCTTTGAATTTCTTTCATCAAAAATCTCTTTCTCTGCTGGCGCCCTTCATCGCAAACGAACTTCCCTTCTACAGTAATGTCAACTGCCACATTTCTCGCTAAATACATGTCATAATTTCGGAAAAGAATCACAATTATTCCTATTTGCATTACTATGAAGTGCCTGTAAAAAAAATAATAAAAGTTTTACGATAAAATGCGGTGACTTTTCCTGCTGCGCACACTTGTCATGTGGTGTAAAGCATCCCTCACGCAGAGGAAAAGATCAGAAGAAATTCGTGACATTAAAATGGACCGAAATGACAAGAATGTTCCGTGCCGCAAGGTCAGGGGCACGTTTTGAACTTTTAAAATAATAAATTATTTATTTTAGAGAGAGTTATAACGACGTTGGAATGACTCTTTTGCCCCAGCTTATTTGATATTCGTGAGTACAATTCAGCTAAATGAAGTCTAATCGCCATTGAACTGTAGCATTTCGCACCAGTGAAACATTTGCTGATATGGGACATTACAGTTATATGTTTTCCTACAAGGAAAATTGTGAAAGATGAATTACCATGGAGTCAATGTGTTTTATTCTTAATGATAGGGTACTTCAACATTCACGATAGGAAATACTAAAAGTTAATAAACAGAAACAATAAATTCTTTACGACTTTGAAAAACTCTAAAACGAATTTAGCATTCAATAATCTTTCTTAATAATTTGAAATCTACGCACCGATTTGGAGTAAAAATAATGAAAAATGTTTTTTGTGATTACAAATTATTTTCTAACATTTTCTACCAGATTTAGTGATTAAAAACGAATCAGAATAAAGGAATAGATAAGTAATAAAACTTACCTTTCCCAATTTTTTTTAAAAACAATTTGCTTTTATATTCATTAAGTAATTTTTAATGAAAATTTAAGTATTAGATTTTAAAATATATTTTTCTTCTCGAGATCGCTTTTATTCACGTTTTTCTAATTTTTTAAAGTTTTGTTAAAAATTTTATTACTTACCAATAAACGGTATCGATAAATATTACTATTATCAACATTAATTGATTTGAACTTGTAGATGGATGTTTTGCACATGCTTGTTTAAAATAACTGGAGTAAATATAATTTAAACTCTGGCGTCATTCGTAAGAGTATGCACGATATAAATTGAAAATTATGTCTTAACTTTCTTTTGTAAACAGTATTGAAATATAATTTTTGCTTCATGATAAGTGGGTTATTTTAGAAATTATCTATACTGTTGGAAAATGAAATCCCAACACCAAGAAGAAATTAGTTTAAGAAGAATGAAATGCAAACAAATTATTTATTTACGATATTATTTAATTACAAGTGAATTTATTGGATTAAAGTTCCAAGATATAGTTTGAGGTATGCCCGAAAAGAATCACTTCAAATATTAAATGATGATAAATTAATAAATACTGTAGGCTTCACGCAATTAGGTCGTTTATGCGCCGTATTTTAATTTTTAGTACTAGGGCTTCATGCCTATTGCATTCAAATCAACCATGATCCATAATGGTTATAGCAATGTTAGATTTATCATGCAAGAATACTCCAAACATTCTTGATGGAAGAAATATCTGATTATCTAGCAGGTTGAGACAACATTTCACCACTTTGGGATGAATGATAACAGCTGTCTCAGAATAAACGCTATAATTTAGGAAATACTGTTTGGAATAGTGATAAAAAGGTCAAGCACTTCGGGTACCAATATGATGCACAAATTTGCTGTCAAGGCGCTTGTAATAATGACGAGTTATTCGCAATCTCATACGACGAAATTTTTCTCCAAGCCATTATTCTTGATGTCGATCCAGTGCCTCTACATCGCAGATGCCTTGCTTTCAACTTCTAATTTGGATTTCTTTTAATCAAATTACACCTACCATTGACATCAAAATAGAAATGGATCGTATCTGAGAATATAATAAATTTCTACTCCTCCTCCATCTATGTTGCTCTTCACGCCACTAAAGTCACAGATTATGGTGATTTAGCATAGATAGTGGCATGAATCCTACAGCATATCTGGCTTCGTTTTCCCCAAAAAAATCTTTTTTAAATCGGTCCTTGTATTTTTATAGAGCCAACAGTAGTTCGAATTTCTTCTACAAATGTACAATACATGCTATATTGTGTGTCATAGCCATGTGGCATAGCCATGCATATATAGTGGATTCCTGTCATTTTGAGATAATGATTTCTAATGACTATTGCCGACAGCAATCATGCACATTTGAGATATTTCCGACCTTTCTACAATGTCATGAAAGGAAATATATCTTATGTAAGCCTTATTACATGATCTCTTCCATATGCATTTTTATTTGCTGATACTCCCTTCAACGTACTTCTTAAAGGCATATTGACTCAAATCTAACCCACAATTCCCAATCCGAAAAATAACTAAAGCCCACGAAGCTAATCAGTCCAGAAAATAAGTAATATCCAGCATGTCTATTTAAAGCAAACGTGATTTACATTTCATAGTTGTTCTACTTGCAACATTCCTATTTATCTATAGCGAAATTTGAATAGACGTCATCCTTCAGATGTGCAAACATGCTCTCAAATTTCGTTTATCTAGCACAACTCCTTCTTGGAGTTGGAATTTTATGCTTTTCAAATGTATACTTAGTTGAAATTTATAGCTATTGAGAAAAAATCATAAATTACATTTTCTTCCGATTCCCTTCAATAAATTTACCGAATTTTGACAAAAATATATTATCATTTTCATTTCAAGTAAGCACTTGAAGTAATTAATTTCTTTTTCCGTCCGATTAACGAATGCATTTTGTTTTGCAACTTAATTTTTATTTCTACCGAAATAAAAACCTAAAGGACATCTGTAATGTGTTTAAAAGTTATTAACAATTTTAGTGTTTTATGAATAAAATCCTGCAAATGATCGAATAGAGTTTTTGTTATGTCTCAGTCAGATGACAAACTTAATGTGCATCTCATTTAACTGTCAACAAATAGTGTCTCAATAGAGGATTTGGGAATTTTGCGGTCCTAGACAGGGAATACTAGGAAATCTTTTAATTTAAATAAGATAGTCAATTTCATTTCACAGTTCCGCATAGTTTTAACATGCAAATGATTTATTTAAGGCTAGGATCATTTTTTAAAATTTTATTAACTTTATAAATATTTATTTTTAAAAATTTATCTACTAGATGATATAGGTTATATAGGTTAGGCATATATAGGTTAGTTCTGCTCAGTTTTCTTTTAAATGCTGAAACATAAGAAAGAATTGAAGAATATTTTTAAAGACGATTAAAAAATAGTTAATTTTTAATTAATAAAAAATAAAGAAATAAATTAAATAGTTTAATGATCAAATAGAATTTTAATAATTTTTCTTGCAAAAAGTGTTAGTAACTTCTGTTTCTAGAATTTTCTTAGAATTTTGCTCATGTACAATGGCAACAACTCTTTGTATCTATTCTTGTTGAATTACAAAAAAAAGATATTTTATTTGCTCTTAACAGATTTATTTTCAAAGCTTCCGTTTGAATTTGATGTTAAATCACTATTTAAAAGCAAACGCATTGGCAACAGCAGTGTATTTACATAAAAGAGAATTAAAAAAAATAATGATTGATATAATTGTTCATTGTTTAGGATTATAAATTTTCTCTTTTTTTCTAAATCGTAAGTGCTAAAGTTTTAAAAATATTAATATGGATGAAAAAAATTGCACAGAAATGAAATTGATATCATTAAAAAAGATAAAATTTTGAATATTACGATAATATATATATATATATTCTGAGATACTTTTCTTGGAAGTTTTCTGTTGAAAAAAAGCGAAGAACGGGTGAATTTCTCACAGACAGAAGCGGTTATTGTTAGCGTATATTTGCTTCATTTGTTCACGAGGCCTTTACTTTTCTTGCTTCTGTTTAAGCGATTCCCTTATGAGTATTTTCAAACCTTTTAATTCACTACTCTGAAGCAAATGAAAGGTTGGCAAAGAGTATATAGTAAAATAAAAGATAAACTATAAATTGAAGACAAGTGAATTAAGTAGTGGTAGAGTAGTCTAAAATTTACATTAATTTTAATGCTTTTCTATTTTTATTAAAAAATTAATTACAATTAAAACAAATACTGTGCAAAAATTGAACAAATATAATTCAAATTGTAGCACTTTAAATTTTAAGAAGATTTTAAAATATTTTCATAAAATTATTCGCTCCGAATTTATTGTAGAAAAACAGTAAAATTTCTGTAAAATTCTAATCAATTGAATATTCACTTATCTTTTGTACTTAGGAAAGTTTAATTGTATTCCTCCTCTTAAATTTAAAAATTAGTGTATAGAGTTGAAATCAGCTCAGTCGTTTAGAAAAATCCGTACTTATACACATTCAGGCATACAAAGCCATAATGACTTCAATTTATATTATGACTAGATTGTCCAGAATCCCCATTTATTCATAATGTAATAGAATCAGATGTTCGGTTATATAAATATTCTGAAAAATAAGTGAATAAATTGAAGTATATAAGGACCTGGTAATTATATTTGATAGAGTATTATTACCAGGATAACCTTTTATTTTACTATTCATAAAATTGGAAATTTGTGCAGAATTACTTATTCAGCAGCTAGAAAAATAAATTTTATTAACACATCAAAGGTGGGGGATCTTGACTCCCGTCTTAAATGTGTTAATCGATCTGCTTGTGATTTTTTATCAGCCTAACTACCCTTGACAACTGCTGTTGCATAGTTGTTGTTGGGAATTTCTTCATTGTTTTGAATTGATATCCCGTGAGATGCGTCGTGGATACCAAAAAAGAAAGTGGGGTGGAACACTTGCTTGTAGTATCTGAGTATTTCAAGTACTACAGATTCCTTTATAACCTTAAATACTAAAAAAAATTCATATGTTAGACTTATTTTTGTTGAGGAAAGGATTTCAACGAACTGTCTTTGCCTAACCGGGTGTCATCAAGTCTGCTATTTCAAATAATATTTTATTAAGCTAGAGTTATTTTAGTAAGTTATGTAATAAGTTAGTGTTTTTAATTCAGCTATCTGTGATCATCTCATCAAATGACACCATCTAGATACTAAAAAAAGAAAAAGTTGTGATAAAGTGATATTTGGCGACGAAGAAATTTTTCTTTTCTTTTTTTCGTGTGAATGCTTTCTTATGAGGATAAATTTCTCTAAATCTATCGTAGTTTATATATTTTAAAACATAAGTATAACATTTTAGATTTTTTCATTCAATTAAAATTTATGTTTGATTGATTTGTTAAGCAGTCTGCCAGGTCTGAAGAAATCAGAAATATTAGCGTATGAATGGTTGAAAAATTATTATTATTTTTCTGTTTTTATGTTACTGAACGAAAAACTGTCTTTCGTCTTAACTTCCAGAAGATGCTTTCCGAGATTAGGTTGGCTTGAAAACGAAGACTCCAATTACAGATTGATGTTTTGCTGTCTTCTGTTTGCTCTGATTCATTGCTTTGCTAAAAATAAAATTCCATTAGGGTGTGTATAAGAAATATTTTTAGCCAATTTATTATCAAACAGCATATCATATTAAGAGCAATTAAAAGAAATTATAAAAATATTATGGATATTAAGAAGAGGGATTAAAGACCGTCAAGCTTGATAATCCGCGTTTTTAATTTAGAATTGATTAAAAAAGTTCAAACAATTACTTAAAATAGACCGATTTTTATTTCGAAGATAGGAATTATCGTAATCACAATTTCATATTAGCGCTGTTGTAATCACAATTTCAAACAGATAATATTAATTATCTGTTTAATTTATGAAGCTCAGTAATTACAAATGTTGTATACAACACATGCAAAATTAAAGCTGCAATATTTAATTTCACCTTGTTTGAAAGTTATAAAAGCTTTAAAAGCAGTAAAGAAAGTATATCAGAGAAATAGTTGTATTAACTCATTGAAGTTAATATATCCCATTAACTTATATGGTATAACTCTAATATGAAACTCTATATTAAGGAACGGAAATACTGATCGTATGATGGGTTTAACAATTAATTTCCCATCGCTTTTTAATTTTTTAAAATATTTTGTATTAAAGATTAAAAACTAATAATTAATAATTTATTCGCCATTGTTGTTTACAAGTTCTTCTCAACGTTCAACAAGCCAGCCAGCCAGTGATTTTGGCTTGTTGATTTTTGTTGTTGTCACTTAAAGCGTACACAATCCTTGCTCCATATTGCAGAACCCTTCTTTATTAAGTGAAGATGCTTCCCTACAACAGGTGTGAGAGCATTTCATTTTCTTTTTAATTTCTTTGTAGTTTGACGTAAATTTTCATGCAAAAGTTTGGTTTAGTCACTCTTCATTAAATTTAACTGCATGGGCATGACAAAGTTTGTCTTTGAAGTCAAATATTCCATTTTTTGAGATTGACCTACCTTACCTGTTCTTTCAGGTATGGCACCCTCTACAGACAGAGAACAAGTGTCACGAATAGTTTGTGTCAGTGGTGGGGAAACTTTTTTTAAGACGGGCCATTTGTAATAACTAGACGATCGTACCGGGCCAAAGAATAATGCTTAATCGTTAAAAAATTTATGTGTTCTATAAACATATACATATATTATTACATACACTTATTATTTTAATAGTAAAAAAGCAAAAGGTAAGTCACATTACGAAGTAAGAATGCGTTCAAACATTCACACGACGGCACTCTTAAACGGGCCGGATTAAACCTTTTCGCGGGCCGGACTTGGCCCGCGGGCTGTAGTTTCCCCATCACTGGTTTGTGTGGTCATAGAATCTTGATTAAAGCTAAAAATAAGGAAATGTCAAAAACACTAATATTTCTCTATTTGGTATCCCATTTTAATGATTTAAAAATTAAGACGAACCATTAACAAATCATAGATTGCTGTAGAACAAAACATCCTAAAACATTATGCCAAAAATATATATTGATATGTATGATGTTGAAATTTAAACATCCCTGTGAGAACAATCCAAAAGACCAATAAATAAATGATAAATAATATTTACTTATTCATTTCCGTTTTATTTCGTATTAATAATTTATTATATTTTTTTTATTTACTTTTTATAGCTTTCTGGTATAAATATACTGTTATCTCCTGTAAAAGATTTTTTATGAGGGTTCAAAAAAGTACTTTAAAATGATAAATAGAATAATCAGACGCTTAAAATTCTATTGAGATATCTCAATAGCTCAGAAACGTATTTCCTTAGTTCATGATAATTTAAATTCAAAGACAGTAAATATGCTTACTATTGACCATTCACGCTGCGAGGTTTTTGTGTCGACACTAAGTTCTGGCTTTTTTCATTAAATTTTAACCTAACAGTAATGAAAAGTCCCCAGAAATGAAACCCCACTGTGTTGTGATCCTTATGTCTAGGGTATTTTTAGATTTATTTATACGAGATTGTTATTTCATTTAAATTGGACATTTATTTTTAATTTATAATTTAAGTTCCTTAAAATTTGGAATCTTCCTATTAATAATTTTGTACATATTTTGACCGTTTTTTATTTGAATGTTTTAATTAATGCCATTTTAGTTTATTTCTTAAAGCAAAATGTGATCGAGATGTTATAAATAAAATTACTTCAGATTACAACTGTATTATTTTTACGCAGTGTCACAATCCGCCTAACCATTCAATCAAATGCAAAATGAACTTCAAACTTTGATATAAGACATGATTGACATTGAGTTCAGAGCATTTCCTTGATTTATAAGAAAAAAAAAAAATGAAGTTATTTCAAATTATCGAAAATTAAGTTTTCGGCTTTCGATGATATTTTTAAACTTAACGCTCACTATCTTCACTATGTTCCCTCTGTACACTTTCAGTTTCCCCTAAACGATTTCTGGTAAATATATTTACCTTTGGAAATTCAATAATATTTTTACCCTTAATATTTAACGGTAAATATGCTTACCATTTTCGATTTCCCTTGAGCAATCGGTAGTAAGCATATTTATCATCCCTTATTTCAGAAATTATACAGCAAACCAGCGAACTTTTAATGTTTTAGTATTTACATCATCAGTTTATCATGATATAATCCCCTAAAATTTTATATGCCAATGCCCCGGAATTATGCCCTATAAAAATTAATAAATATTAAAAACAATATTTAGTTAATATAACATTATTAACTGAACATATATAATGTTCTATATGTTCAGTTAAAGCACTATATGTTTGATGGCGATAATGTTTAAATTTACCAAAACAATTCTATTTATAATTCTGTTATTTATTATGAGTATATTACGCATATAAAATCTATTTTGGAATATAAAGATCTGAGAAATTCAGAAAACCTGATGTTTACTTTCCTTGTTCTTTGTTTGAAGGAAAGGTTTCAATATATCTTTTCATCTTTATTTTAAATAATGCCGTTGTAAATTTTAAGTGTATGTGTCTTATATTTAGTATAGCAAGGTGAATTATTTCAAAAATCAAATAACATTATCCAGCATCAGCTCCTGAGAAGAAAATTTTAAAGTGTGTGAACATCCCCTCTCGCAATGCATATCGATTACAAGTGTTGAATTCTCATTAGAGTAGTGGCAAGGTCGAACTATGTTAAACGAGGAAGTACCAATGGTCCTGTAACGAAGTTTTCTTTGTTCATTGACCGCCAGGCGTCGCTCTTTCCCTGATGCTGCTCCTAGAAAGGAAGTTGGGCTCACTTAATGGGCATGAAGGGGAAAATAAAAAAAGAAATCAGTTGTCACACACACGATTGATATGAAATGCGAGTTGGAAATCTTTTATTTATTTACAACTTTATTTATTTGGGTGCAATACGAAGACGTAGTCGGCAAGCTAGAGGAGGCTCAATGTCAAAATTTTTTGTTTCGTTTTTTTTGAAATCGATATCCTACTTTTCTTTTTCTTTAGGAGTCTTGTTTACTTCTAATTCGTTAGGATATATGTTTTTTTTGTTTTTTTTGAATTCGAAAATGAAACAATGAAGACGTGTGTGATTGGGAAGAGTATTTGCGGAAAAACTGAAGATGATTCTTCTTTCTGCAAACTGTTTGACAGTATAATGTATGGTGTTATGTGACGAAAACAATTTTCTGTGAAGCACTTAGTTATACCGATAATATTTTAACAATCTTTCTTTCGGAAGATATAAAAGGCACTGCAAGAATACAAAGACAAGAGATCAGGGATACAAAATAGAAGATTTTATCAAGCAACTAAAAACTTTCTGTTTTTTTTTTAAACCCGATATTTATAACATCAGCAGAAACTTCTAAAGAGAGAAGTGCAATTCCCTAGAGGTTGTAAAATTTGCTTTGGCCCTCAATAAAGAAACCTGCTGTCGTGACACATGATGACACCAGGGACTTTCTTGTATTAACGTCCCGTTTTAAAGCTTAACTAGGGCTATATTTTGGGACGGACCTCGTAATTTTGAGCCATGGTCAGGTGACGAAGACGACATCTAAGCTGGAGCCCCATTCTCCACCAACGGGAGGACGCTGATGGGGAGGGAGATCTGTGACAACTGATTTGTACACCAGCAGGAGGACGTTTGACTCGGATGGATATAACGTACACCAGACCGGCTTACATGACGGTTCTTAAGAATCGGTTCATGAACCTGAAATATTTGTGTCATAGTGAAAAAAAATCGCCTATCTTGAGTTATATTAATTTACCATGAGCTAATCACAATTAGCTTTTAATTACATACTATTAAAGAAGAATACTTAACAATATTTGATTAATTAATATACTATCTTATCCCATCTAGAAATAAAAATGCATTCAATTTTTATCAAAGCTAACATCTAGCCAACTCTTATCTCAGTATAGGTATTAGTTTTAAAATATCTTTTGAAAAATCAAAGTTTTTTTATTCAATTAGATGCAAAGCATTGAAAAAAATTCTAATGACGTATGATGCGAAAAACAATTTACCTCTATACTTGAATATTTTTAACACTGGCTGCATTTGACGACAAGCTAGTTCACCATGATTAATAATATTTCCATTAGAATATTTTATATAATTTAATCATAATGGCGTCTTCAGCAAAATATTTTGGGTGTCAAATTTTGAAAGTCATATATATAACTCACACGTTTTAGAAACTTTATACCTTTTTGCACATTGTACTATGCCTTCCATTAATTGTCTGTCATTTTCTAAAATTGTAATTTCAATTTGAAGCTGAAATGCTTGAACTTCGAGTAAATTAAAAATGTCTTTCTGCAACCAAGCATGTTTTTTAAGAATTTGAATGCAAAAAATAAAATCCTTCAGGGCTGAAGTCTTATATTTAATACAGATTATATTTATGATTTAATACAATATCTCAAAGGAGTATTCAATAAAAACATTCTCTGATTCATCATAAAATTTAGTTCTTAGTTTTATTTTTAAACGAACTGCTCCCATAGTTTTTTCTGAATTATTTTATTGACTCAAACAAAATAAAATATTGCTTACATCATTTAATTAAGAATTAAAAATTAATTAATCTAATTAAAACTTAAGTGAAAGTTAGACGTTTTTTACCAGAACTTACAGAAATATTAAAGCACAAAAATGATTTAGGTATCATCTTAAATTTGAAATATCGTTTAAATAATACCAATTAAGTAATCGTTTGAATGTTTGCAATTTTTTGAAACAATTTTTTCCCTAATTTCGAATAATATAGTAATTGCTGAAACGGGTGTCCTGAAATTCGATCCGTTTTCATTATTTCATAAGATAATTTCGGAAATTTTGTAAAAAAGACATCTAAATTTCGCTTAAGTAAAATTTAAAAAAAAATCGATCCAAGAGGCGCAATTTCTACTTCCTAAGTAGTAGCTGTGGTGCCAAATTTCATAGCTGTTAGGTAAAATGGTTTAACTTGTAGAGCGGTAATACGCACATGAATACATACTTATACATTCATACATACATATATATTCATACA
>JAPMOQ010055381.1:942534-1007759 GCA_026543055.1 Argiope trifasciata | reverse complement strand
ATTCATTTCCACATCAATACATACTTATTCATTGTCACATACATATACATACATATTCATTTACACATGCATATGCATAGATATTCATCTTTATTATTAGTTCATATATAAACAACTCATAGGATTTTGGTTTGATGAAAATTTAAAATTCGCAATTCAGCAGAATATATATTAACTCAAACTACATAAAACATAGCTCTTTAATTCGTTAAGACCATTTTTTTTTCTGTACAATATATATATGTCAATATTAACGACTTTTAAATTAACTATTGGGTCTTAATTAGAATGGATACATAAAACCAAGTTTGCCTTAGATACTACAAAATTATTAAATTAATATAAATATTTTAAAAGATCACAGAAAACTTTTGCTAGAAAATGCCATACTTCGCACTAATTTTTTTTTTTTCATTTTCATTTTTTCGGTATCCAAACGCAAGCTATAAATTACAATTTTCTAGTTCAGTTTGAAGTGAAAATTGATTTAATCATTTAATTTGATATTTTGCCACTTTTTTTCCCAAGTGCGTTCTCAAGTTAAATTTTATTTTTGTTTCATGTGACATAAAATGTTAGAAAATATGCTTAAAATATTTTTAAAGGATTAAACATAAAAACAGTGCTTATATAGAATTGATATTTTCAGAAGTTACAACGAAAAAAACCCAAATTTTGTATACTTTGTAATTAAATAAAATTTGAAAAAAAAAAGTTAGTTCGAAGTACATATTTTCATCCCCACAGTATATAGTACCTAATTTTATTATTTTAGATCAAATGATTTGGCATGCGGAGCACTGACACACAACACATATCTTAGACAACTGTTAAAACGTCAACTTTCTCCATTCTGTCCTGCTTTTTAGGTCTCGGCATTACTAAATCTTAAAATATATCCGATTTTTTTAATTATTGAATCGCTACGAAATGTAGTTAATAAATTTGAATGGAACTCGCTTTGGAATATACAGAACAGTTGTTCGTAAGAACTCTTGTTAGGGGAAGGAGATATTTCTGTTTAATTATACATTTTTAAATATTCTATTGAAAGGCAATAACCATCTTTGTAACCGGAACTGTTTTCCTCGGCCCTCTATCGGCCGTTGCCATGAACAATCAGTCCATGTCTTGGAAGCGAACGTAAAGCGTGATGTGGCTCCCGAGTATTATTTTAATGCATATATGTTAACATCGCATGCATATATGTTACATCATATGTTAACATATGTTTAATGCATATATGTTACATCATATGTTAACATATGTTTAATGCATATATGTTACATCATATGTTAACATATGTTATTGTCCTAAATAGTTTTGTACCCATGTAAATCATGTCCTTTAACGTCATTAACTGTATTTTTAACTAAATTGGCATGATTTATTGATTTTAATAGTCTACTCTGACATAGTTAAAATTTTGGCTTCCTTTCGGTCATATCTTTCAATTTTCTGGATCTTGTTCTTCATGTTTGTTGATATGGATTTTTCAATTTTATATCTCAAGCATTTCAAATTATTACTAAAACCTAAAGCAGAGATAAACAACTAATTAGTAATGGTTATTCACTTGAGACAATTAATAATTTTGAATACGTTATAGATAAAACGCACAAATTATGTGATGTTCATGATTTAATGGAGAATGAGAGGGATTCAAGTTATCGTGTCAATAATTTTTATTCACAGAGATTTATTAAAAAAACTCTTATCTCAAACTGATTTAGAAAAATTCAAAAAATATTTATTATAGTAAATTCGAAATCGATCTAAACATAGAAATAGATAATATTTACCAGCCTTTCATTTAAAAATCTAATACTCTCTTATAACCTTTGCGATTTTCGAATTATTTTTCCTGTAGGAATGATAGTTTCCGATACGTTTTCCTGTAAGGAAAATCACATTTTTGTATATATCAAAATGAGAATTCTACGGAAATGTTTCTTTAGTCTATGTAAAAATTCATATTTAAAAAGAAAGTTTCGTTATTTTCATCGAAATCCATTTATAGATATTTCAAAATGAAGTTTTATTTTTGTATTTACTATGCTGGGAAAAACTGTTAGAGAAATGGAAGTGTAATCAGAAATTGATTGGGAATCATAAAAATGTTCGTATAACCTCTTTAATTCTTAATAACTTTTTAATGTGCGGTTCTTTTTTGCAATTTAATAATGATTTTGATGTTGAAAATTCTTATATAATACAAAAATATACAGTAAAAACCAAAATAGGATTCTCAAAAAAAATTATATTCTGAATTCTGTTCTAAAAATAGTTTTTCTATATTTATAATTTTTAAAATTTTGAATCATTTAAAAATTCTAAAAAACTGTACTGTTTTAGAAGAAATTTTATTCATTATCAAGGTAAAATATAACTTAGATACCAAATTTTATTCAAAATGAATTTTTTTATTTACATTTTTGCCTTGTTTTCTTATGATTCTGTGAAGCTGCTCATCGGAAATAAATGACTTTGATTTCTCTTAAAAATTTTTAAGGGGAAAAATTTATTTTTTCTATATTAGACATTATATTTCTAAGAATTTTAAGCTTCTTAGAAATGTTTTGAAACAACCCATTGTCCGAAATGAGCTGAATTCTTAAATAACTAAGAAATGCTTTTCATTTTGGACACCACATTTTTGAAAAAAGATTTGTTTTCGAACATACAGTAGTTCAATAACCAGAAACTGACTTCTGAAAATTCTGTCTTCTTTGTTTACCATCATTCAACTCCAAAAATAATTGACGACTATGCCTCTTTGTAACATTTTTTTCTCAAAGACAATAGATATTCTAGAACTTGCCTTGTGTATTATATATAGAGATCAGACATTTCTCCAAATTAAATCACGATTTTTCTGAATTAAATCTGAATGACAATCGAAATAATTTAGAAATGCTATTATTATCGCTGGCAATAATTCTCATTGCGAAAAAATTCATGAACAATATGCGCGGGAATGCATACACGAAGTCGTGACCAGACAACAGCTGGCTCAGCACATTTGTGTTAGGCAGTTTGTACAAACAAACGGCGTTGTCGGATGTTCTGCAGGCCGAAAACTTTTTATGAGCATGTCTGTCAGTCACCTAACCCGTCCGCGTTTATAGTAATTTTGTCGCTTCTGAAATATGTCTGCATTCAAATCGAAGGAATGCAAATTCTTCGAAAGAAACTGCACATCAGCTTACGTAATTTTTTAGATTATGAAACATGAGAAAAATGGGAAAAATATTTAATTACATTGCAAAACTATTGATAAAAGAAATTGTTTGCTGATTTTCAAACGAAAAATTTAAAAATTTTCTTATCCATTTATAGTGCTTGAGTAGAGTTATTTATAAATAATAAGTGTACAAAAATTATGTATATATATATATATATATATATTAAAATTCTGAAATTTTTCTTCGAAAGAGTTACAAATTCATTTTAAAGGAAAAAAATATACGTTAAGTGATAAGATAGTAAATTTAGTTTGATTAATGTTCCCCTGAAAAAATATTTAACGTTCTTTTTTGAAAGAATTGTTTAATTTCAAAGGAATCTTAGAAATTTAAAAATTGCAGAGATTTCGTATTTTTGTTTAATGGTATCCGCAGTCTGTCTGAAAGAATGTTTAAATATAACTGTATCGCTACTCTATTTTTTTTATTCTAATCAAATTTTTTTACTAGTCTATTTTTATCTCATGATTATGTTCAAGATAAATGATTTAATTACAGAAAATTTAATACAGGTCAGCAATTGTCGTAGTTTAAGAATCTTTGTAATTAAGAATTCTAGATTTAAAAAATATCTATTATTCTTTTATTTTGAAATACGATAGAAACTGTGCTGTTTACCATGGACTTGTGACAAGTCCGCCGATCGCTATCAGCGATTTTAAATCTATATTAGCGTCCCTTGTTTTTCAGTAGCAGCGTCTAGAGCCAAGAGTCGACTTAGCTACTTCATGCTTCACATTCGCTTGCACAACCCCTTTTTATAGGGGGACACACTCACACTACCCACAGATAGAACACAGAATAGCAATCATGCCCGATCCAGGACTGGAACCCGGGATGCCCAGAACTCTAGGAAGACACGCTACCCCTAAGCAAGGGCGCCGGCACAATAGAAACTCTATTTTGTCAAAGTATACAACATATTAATAAATTGAGCGAATTTGCATCATGGATATATTATAAAAGCTTTATAAAACATTGATTTCAAAGTAATGATATTTCTTTTTTTCTTATTATTTATTGCTTGGATTTAATCATTTT
This sequence comes from Argiope trifasciata, assembly GCA_026543055.1. Classification (NCBI taxonomy): domain Eukaryota; kingdom Metazoa; phylum Arthropoda; class Arachnida; order Araneae; family Araneidae; genus Argiope; species Argiope trifasciata. Next base: position 1,003,473 of record JAPMOQ010055381.1, on the reverse strand, counting down.
CTTTTATTCTGTTTTTATCTATTAAACTGTCGACATACCATGTTTTAGACAAATGTACTACACGTATAGCTTACTGTTATTTCAATTTCATGTACCTTCTTTATATTTTTCAGCTTTAAATAAAGTTTCACGCATATCCATCCAACCTACAGGATGATATTTTGACTTCAAGTTTGGGATAGGATGTAATGATAAAAATTAAGACTCCAAATAAAAAGATCAGGCAGTTTATAACAATCATATAAATATATAACATAACATAACATAACATAACATACGTTAACATAATAAATAACATAACATACGTTTAATTGCTAACAATGTTATAGTATGTTTGAATCGTAACATTAAGTACCTTTTGTAATATGTATTGTTTAAGTACAAGATACATACGGGATAGTTTTGTTTTACAGATTTCCTATAGAATGATATGAAATTATGGAATGCCAAAAATAAATTTATAAAAACACTTCGTCGAAAAAAGTAGAGCACTTAGTATAATAGTGTAAAGCATTAATAACTAACCTTAAGTTTTGCGTTTTGATTATCTTTAACTTTAATTATTGTAGAATGCAACTCAAATTTATAAAACTGATTTTATTTTCATTTTAAAACAGCAAATTCGTTTGTTTTTATGCCTTAATTTTGGATTACTATTTCGAATTATTTCTCGAAAATTCTGTAACAACATAAAAGGATACTGTAAGAATCCTCTTTATTCACTCAGTGCCGGTTGCTAATGCTTGTCTAGAGAAAGCTAGTCAAATATAGCATATGCACCTGAAATAATAAACTGCACTTTAAGATGAAGTTTAAACCACAAGATTTTATTCATTTCATTTTGGGATTTTGGTACTAGATTTTCTTTGAAAAAAATACATTCATATATTTTTTAAAAAACTGAAAATTCATGTTTATTTATTTTCTATTACGATCTAAAGATAACTCATTTTTGGTGTCATTTTAAAGCTGTCATATCCATTGCATCCACTAAAAAATCTACGTATACTTTAAGATTTTATGTTGTTTGATCAGTATCCTTACTGCTTGTCCAAGTGCAATTGTCTTAAGGAATGTCTCATTATATTTTTATGAACTTGTGAAAGGTATTATTTCTTAGGTCTTTTACCCTTTAATAGTGCCATAAAACTGTCTGAAATATTTAATGCAATACTAGTTGTTGGATGGGAGAAAAATATCAGTTCTACTTAACTCTTTGAAATAAATGCTGGCTCTGTAATATTTTTTTAAATTCGATTAAAATTTTTTACAAATGAAACATAATTGTTATTAAGATTCTACCACACCATGATAGAATTTTGATTCTAATTAAAAAACGCCAGTGATTCGAGCAACAGCTGGTTCAGATAGAAAGATGATTTGCTGAATCTTATAACAAATTTGGTCTGACAAAATAATAACTTATTGAAATTCGTTACACAGAATAATGAAAAAGATGGTATAATAGGTAACACCTGAAAATGAGGAAAACTACATTATTTTTATAAAGTTCGTTAATCGTTAGCAAATCAAATAACAAAAGTGATAGTTTCATAAACTTATAAAATACAACTTGATTAATGAACAATTAGTATATGCAATTTTCTTTTCGTTTTCTGACATGTTTTATAAAAATTTCATTGATAATAATACATTGCAATCCGCAGTATCCAGCCTAATGTGGTGGAAGGGTAGACCGGATAACGCCGGATAGGCCGTAGTTCTACGAAATTACTCCTTTGTCCATCAATACTGGAATACAAAGTTTGCATACCAAAAAGCTCTGTTATAATGCGTATTTTCTTGCTTCTTATTGTGTATTAAGTCCTCCATTTATTTCAAGCTACGTAGACTGTAAATAGGTCGCTGGCCGATGAGTCATAGTAATGATAACGTACAGTTAAAACAGAGGATTATGTACTAGTAGTTTATGTATTTTTGCATACGGCACTGCACTTTCCGAGAATTTATTAGAGAAAAAAAAAGGTAAAGGATATAAATTGTACGCATTTTAACATAAATTCTGTGATGTCCAACTTAAATGCAAGAAACATAAACAATGTTGCCAATATAACGCCTTTACTTCCTCGTTTAATTCAGGTGTCCGATTACGTACAAAGACATTTTTTTGAAAAAATTGGATTTTTTAGAAACTATTTATGGTTTTTAGAAGTATTGTCAATAATAAACACTATAATTACCAAAATATTTGAAAATATCATATATATTTTGAGAAATTTGTAAATTTGTAAAAAAATTTAATGAGATTTAACCAAAATGGTTTACACTCTACGCAAAATTGTAATACAGCAATAATATTTTTTTTTGTTCCTAAGTTATAGAATAGAATTATGAATGAAATGAACCAAAATCTAAGAAAAATCTTGAGATACAAAGAAATTATGTGTAAAAATATACTTAAATATACATTTTTTCCATATATTTAAAACTTAATTCTTCTAAAAACGCCAATAAATTAAAAAATATTTCACGACAATAAAACTTTTGGTTCATTTTATTATCCAAATTATTTAAAATACACTCTGGAATTTTAGCGTAAATACCTCTATTAATTTTTGTCTTATCATGTTAGTGGTAGAGAATTTTTATGAAAATTAAAGTTTAGAGAAAATTGAAGCTAAAGACAAATTTTAGCTGAAAAACATGTGATCCTGGATGATAGGTCTACCCATCCTTTCCTTAGAAAAGATAAATAGTTTGGGGAAGAGAAAAGTCTAAACTACAAGAAATAATAAGAATTTTTTAAAAATCGTCAATGTGGTCAATAACTACTGTTCAACTAGAACAGATAGAACGGAAGCCGGATAGTAGGTAACCAGATTAAATATTCGGATTCAAATATCTGATCAGATGTCTAAAGAGGGAAACTGTTTTGTCTAATGCTGCTGCACGAATAATTATTTTATTACTTTCAATCTATTAAACATATTCCAAGTACCCAATTTGCTTTGAGTATGTAGATGTGAAATGTCTGAAAATCGCTAATAATATTCAAGTGCTTATGTACTTGTATTTTAAAAGACGTAAAACTTTTTTGTAAAATCAATTAAGAATGTAAGGGCTCTCAGATACGCTTTGCTTTGTGTACTTTAACGTTCGCAACCCTTTCGGGCCTTGACTGTATATAAGTATTTTTAATTTGTAGTGCAAAGTTGAATCAATTGCAATTCATTGCAAAAACAAACTACTTGTAAAACAATTTGAAATTTTAACACAATCTGAGGAAACAGCTATATTTAAAAAAAGTTTTTTAAATTACTCTCTGTTCCATAATTGTGATCAATTGCAACAAACATGAAAACTCAAAAATCTTCATTATCACAAATCAAGATTGATCATTCAAATAGGTTATTTTTGACCAGTGGATAATAAAATGAGCATAGTAAAATGTTTTTTTTTTCTTTCATTTATAAAGCAGTTCCAATTTGTTATACTTTCTTTTTGTTTAAAATGCTAGTTGAAAATCGTTATTCTCTTTTAAATTAAGTGTTTTCAATTTTCAATTAAATTATTGCTTCGAATTTCGCTTATATTTCTAGCAATAACTTTTATAAATTATAGTTTCTGGAAAATAAAAAAATCCGTATTAAAAAAAATTCGCTGGCATAATTTTACATTTCAATCGATCATCTCTATACATTCAATAAGGATAAAAGTAATTTACGATTTCGAAATACTTCGATTGTTTAAGAAGTTTATTTTTCTTAATAATACCAAATATGAAGTACATTATCCGGGGGGTTGTCCTGATGGACAAGCAATAACGAGTCTAGATGATACTTTAAAATTTAATCGATGACAATGAAGTTAGATTAATAATGAACAAATGGTGATGACTAATTTACAGGATGGAATGGATGACAAAGTTCGTCTATTAACATACAAGTTCGTCTTTTAACAATACATCGTAATTTCGTCTTCCATCTTTACATATCCGTCTTCGGTTGTTTTAGAACGTCGTAATCATGCCTCGTCCAGACATGAACTGCCCTTTGCTCACGTTTTCTCCACCAGAGGACTGCTTAGTGGCTGGAAGTGAGGTCACAGGCGACGCTCAATGGCGGGAAATGTTTTTAAAATCTAGTTGATTATTTGTTATACAATTTAAAGTAATTCATAAACATCATTTAAAATTTAAGAATTGAAATAAACTTAAACTGGCTACTTCGACCTGCCTTGAGGCACACGGACAAATTAGAATGACAGCCATATTTCCCGTCGCAACAGCAACGTTGGCAGGAAATGTTGAGTCCTAAGGACCATCACTGTCGACGGTACAACCCTTCTCTTTGGAAGTGCATCCTGTCATTGATGGGAGGACCCAGACCTTTTTTTTTTTTTTGTACCCATCGGGGTGACGAGAACCAATCACCAAACCAGGAGTCTCTCATTGACAATTACGAAGCGTTCACTTTCCAGGAGTGCCATTTAAAATAAAATAAATCATTTTTTAAAATTATTTATAATAAATTTTTTTTGAATAGTTCATCAAGGAAATATCTGAATACACCTCATTATTCGCAGTTGGTAATTAGAATCAATAAAATGTGTTATTTAATTTAGTATTATTCCCTCAGTTATATGCCAGTTTATTAAAAGAAAAATCTCATACAAACTCTGCCTAAGGTGGCCTCAAAATACCTAAATCCGCCACAGTTGCGTCTTCAAGCCTCATCTCATTGAAGATATCAACAGTTTTAACTCTTCTGCATACGTTGTTTAAAAAAAATTTTAGTAATCTTCAAAAAATTCGAACTCGAAATTTTTACAAATTTCAACGTTTTAGATGTCTTAAACTCGGAAAACACATTTTTAGAAAATGCTTTTGTTTGTGACAAAGAAAACTCAAAAACTCTTTGAGGTAGAGATTGAAATTTGGCATACAGTTTTTACACAAAATTCGCAGATTTCTGTCGGATTTTCAGCTAATTCGTGTGAGAGGAAATCTTTCCAGCAGTCGACTCCAACAAATCCTGTCGATACTGCTACATTCAGTGGTAGCGAGGTGGTCGGCTATCATTTAATTTAATTATCTAACATAAATTTGAAGATTTTTTTACGTGATCTCCCTTATGCAAATCGCATGAATATCGAATCAGCTCTGTATATATAAAACCAGCAAGTGTGCCCTTTGATTGCATAAGTATCGTAGAAGTTTTCTCTTGCGTCAGGAACTAAGATTAGTCAAGAATCAATTTCGACGTTAACCCTACTTGAACTCAGCCTCAGAAATATCATACTCAATACATCTGTTTTATTAATACCATATCAAATTAGAAAGATGCGAAGTTTGTTATTTTTTCTTATTTGGTTTCTTCTTCTGTTCTGGAGCATAAATAATCTGCGGAACGTAGGTTCAAGGATGCAGGAAGAGAGGGGCGTGTCGCTGTGTCGAGGAAGTGTGCATTGACGTCATTTCCCTCCGAGAAATAAGAAAACTACTCTTAATACACACAACCAACCGCCTTTTTTCGAAGGATAAAAAAGAAAAAGATAACAATAACTAAAAAAAAAAAAAAAACATGCTTTACAAATTTCTCTGTAATGAAAAGTGGAGTGCTCGCAAGAACTCACCTGACTTCTAAGTTGTTTTTTAAGTAATTAAGAGTCTTTGTTAAGCGCAGAACTAAGTCAGTAGAAAGGGAAATCATGCGTAAAGGAGAGACCATGAATTAATCTAGTATTGATAAGAAATAACTTTCTCATCTGTTCTTCAATAGTTATGTAATCAAGTACTTTCAGTTATTCTTTCATAAAAGCGCGAATTATAACTATGACACAACTTATAAGTTGGCCTATACTATTTGGAAAATGGTTGATGTGACACATTCGATGAAGATTTTTTTAACTCGCTCATATACTACTTTAGAAAAGATCTTTGGGCTTTGAACTACCATATGGCAAGCTGTTACTATTTAAATAGAAAGCGTTCTTTAATAAACAGTTTTAGAAATTTTTAATTAGAAGTTTTAATTAGATGAAAAGCCGGCTTCCTGGCATAGGGGTGGCGTATCTTCTCCGTGATCTGGGAGTCCTGGGCTCGAGTCCCAGTTCGGATATGTTCTATATTCTGTCTGTGAGATGTATGAATGAGCCCCCCTGTAAAAAGGGTTGTGCAAGCGAATGTGTGTGTCATCTTCATTTGAGCTAGAAGTCAGACTTCTGCTCTCTGGGTACTCAGGGGTCTTTACCCTCAGAAGCTACTGCACCCCCTTTCCGTGGAAACACGGACACGACATCATCAACATTTATATGAAAAAAATATTCGAAATTAAAAAAAAATTTCTTAGTAATATTGGAACTTATTATTGCACTATACAATTTTTTAACACTACTGCAGAAATTATGAATCGAGCATTTCGATAGTCTCAATTATTTCCCTTTAAGTTTTAATAAATGAGATATATTTTACAACAATATCTTTTATTATTTCGGTTATTGAATGTATATTATTCGCAAGAGTTAAATATTATTAAAATAATTTTTTTGTGTTTCTGCGCCCATGCTAATTTTATTATGTAATTATGTGCAAATTAAAAAAAAGCACCAATTAAAATAATATTTTGCTATTAAGTTTCGTGTTATACATTAGAGTTGAAATTAGATATTTAAGAAAAACTGTAACAATCAGAACACATATAACTGAAAAAAATTCGGTTACAAACAAGTAATTAATAATATAAACAATTTGAAGAATGCAGGAATTGTTTTCTCATTTTCTATAGCTAAAAAAACTAAACGCTGGAGACCGAAATAAACCACCCGTGTATCCGTTCTTCAAAAGGCGGCATACAAAGATTGGATAGAATGGATTTCGACATAAACTTTTATGTGTTTTTTCTATCAGTATTGCTTTCACAATGACTTATATGATTTACGAGATATCAAGGGCTATCAACATTCATTCGGTTTCAATGTATATGTCATGAAAGTGTTTTCATTATTAATTGAGCTTAATATATATATATTTTTTTTACCATTGGTAATCGAATTAAAAATTGTTTTCCCATTATTGAAAATTAGATGTTATTTGATGAAAATTATACATAATAATGTATAATTTGTTTACAATTTATATACTTTTATATATTTAACTTGGTTTGTATAATCTATTGCTTTTGACGATATCAGCTATTATTTGCCAAGATAATTCTTTCCTGATATATTCTAGAAACAACAAAACAGATGTGCGTATTATGACATTTTCCAAAAGAAAGCACAAAATTCATTAATTTATAGTAACATATACATATATATGGTATTTTGTATCATTGTATCTTTCTTTATTTTTTCAAAATTTTATAATACCTACCTATTGTAATGCTCTCAACTAATAGGCCAAACAGCAGTCTAATCTGCTTTGGAAATTCGGAATTGGCTATTCTGAAAGAAATAGTCAGAGTTATTAAAGTAGAAATCTAAGCGTAATAATTTTCTTAGAGTATTGTGTACTTGATGCTTCTTTTAGTATATTTTCGATTAATTAAATTCCATAGCGAAATGATTCATCTGTTCTTTTTATAAATATTATGTGAACGGAATACTAAAATTAATATTTACTATCGTAGAGAATTTATCCGGGCAGAATAGATATGAAACTTTTTCAAGACTAAATTGTAAAGCAAACATTCATGAAAAAAATATATTTGGTACCAGTGTTTGCTTAGCACAACATTACCAAATGCATGTTTTTATACTCTAATTAAAAATGAAAAAAACTGCAAATAAAATAATCATCAGTTGTCCAAATTCAATAAAAAAGATAAAATTAATCAATTTAGATGCCTTTAATTTTTAATAAGACTTGATTTTCAGAGAATGGCGGAATAATTGCAATTTTCCTCGTTACTGTCAAAACTTTTCGATTATTTCAAAGCATTCTACCGTGCAATATTCTCATTCTCTGCATTGACGTCACATTCAATCAATTCCTCTAACATTTTCTGATACATCAGTCGCCGTCATCTGCGATCCAAACAGCTGAATACGTTCGTGTAATTCGGCATACCTGTACGCTAATTAGGTACGCTATGACATCTTTGTGCTAGTAACCTATTTGTTGTGAATGCAATCGTAGAATTTCTTACACTTACCTATTTCTAAAAATGGAATACGAAAATAAATGAAAGCAATGTATCACATCATTCTGGCTTTTAAATTGTTTTCGTTTTCATAAAAAATATGTTCCTTCACGACATAAAAAATTAATTGCGTTGTTATAAGTTTTTATCTCAAGGATGAGTTTAAATTATTTTCTTACATTTTTTTGTTTACGATTTCATATATTTATAGCTAAAAAACTAAAAATATTAATTTCTTAATAACTGAGCTATGAGTGTCTCGAGTTTTTCCCTTTCAGTTACCTACCAACAATCACAAATATATCGGCTGGACATATAAAAACAAGATTTAAAGTTATGTGCTGTACACTCCCGAGTATCCGGCCTAATGTGAAAAAAAGAGAGACCAGATAAGAAAAAAGTCGGATAGACTGAAGTTTTATGAAAGCATTGTTTGGTTCACCAATAGCAGAAAACAAAGTTTTTATATAATAATACACTGTTATAATATTTTCTCACTTCTTATTGAATAATTTAGCCTCCATTTATCACAAGCCATGCAGAACGCAAATCCGAATGCTTCCTGAGGAATCATAGAAGCAATTGCCGTTAACATGTCTAGTTTAAATAGATGGCTCTGTATTGATAGTTTGTATATGTTTATACACTACACTTCACGACGGCGTCCTGGCATAAGGGTAGCGTATCTTCCCTGATGTCGGTGTCCCCGGGTTCGAGTCCTGGTTCGGGCATGGTTGTTCTGTGTTCTATCTGTGAGATGTATGAATGTGCCCCCCCTTTAAAAAGCGGTTGTGCAAGTGAATGTGTGTGTCACCTTCATTTGAGCTTGAAGTCAGACTTCTGACCTCAGGGTGCTCAGGGATTTTTACCCTCGGAAGTTACTGTACCCCCTTTCCGTGGAAACATGGACACGACATCATCATCATCACTACACATTTCAAAAATTCATAAGAGAAAGAGTTAAAGCATATAAACAGTTCACATTTTAACATACACTCTATTATCTTCACTGTGGTATACTTAAAAGAACATTAAACATATCCCAAGAACAATTTACGAATACTGTATGCTCTGTGTAGTTGAAATCAGGAACAATGACTACAACTGAGGTCCATTACAAGAAACAATAAAAAATGAGCAGAACCCTACAGTTTCGCTGCCACAACGTGCATTTGCAGATGACACTTAGGATCGTAGCATACGCCCGCTTCTAATGTCTTAGCAATTTTGCAATACAGCTCCTTGTCTTCTTCATTAAATTACGACAAAGGAAAAATTGGCCGAATTGTACGGAAGCCAGATAGTTGTGAACCGGATACTTGTGAGTGTACAGTATATGCGTCTGTTAAAGCTCGAAAGCCATTAATCTTGATTTACTGCCTTAAAATACAGAATCAAAAGTTTCTCGCATTTTAACAATATAATGTGCACATTAGCGACTTCCTTATCGTTGAACTTCATAAGTTTGTTTTTCTCATTTTCTCTACTTACTCTTTACTGGACAGGATTTCAAAAAATAGGACTGCACATCTAAATATATCCCAAATAGGTTTACTTGTAACTCAAAATGTCACCAATCTTTAGGTTGATCTAATAAGTAAACATAATCTTATCATATGTTTCGCAAATTCATTACTGCAATTGAAATAATATACACTGATGGAAAAAAAATCCCAACATTAAGAAGAAGTTATTGTACAGTAATGAAATTTTAGGAATACATTTGTCTAGGTAACATATTTAATTGATTAAAGTTTCAAGATCACAGGTAGAGCCATTTCAAATGTGAAATGTTGGTACATTAGTAATCGGTGTAAACACCAGAATTTTGAATGCAAGCATGCAAACGTGCATGCATTGTGTCGTACAGGTGTCGGATATCAGTTTGTGGGGTGGAGTTCCATGCCTGTTGCACTTGGGTGGTCAATGCAGGCACGGTTAATGCTGGTTGTGGATGACGCTGGAGTTGTCGCCCAATGATGTCCCATACGTGCTCGATTGGAGAAAGATCTGGTGATCTAGCAGGCCAAGGCAACATGTCGACACTCTGTAGAGCATGTTGGGTTACAACAGCGGTATGAGGGCGTGCGTTATCCTGTTGGAAAACACCCTCTTGAATGCTGTTCATCAATGGCAGCACAACAGGTTGTATCACTAGACTGACGTACAAATTTGCAGTCAGGGTGCGTGGGATAACCATGAGAGTGCTTCTGCTGTCATACGAAATTGCTCGCCAAACCATAACTCCAGGAGTAGGCCCTGTGTGTCTCGGCCGCAGACAGATCACTAGCAGGCGTTCACCTGGCCTCCTTCTAACCAACAAACGGCTATCACCTCGACCAAGGCAGAATCGGCTTTCATCAGAAAACACAACAGATCTCCACTCCGTCCTCCAATGAGCTCTAGCTTGACACCACTCTGCGACGTGAGTGGTGTCAAGTGGCAAACGGCAGTGGTTTGGAGTCAGTGGAATGCACTGTACAGGGCGTCTGGCTCGGAGCTGTCCTTGAAGTAACCGATTTGTAACAGTTCGTTGAGTCACTGTGGTGCCAACTGCAGCTCGAATTTCAGCTGCAGACGCAGTACGATTAGCCACGGCCATACGCCGAATACGACGGTCTTCCCTCTCAGTAGTACCACGTGGCCGCCCGGAACCTGGTCTTCTTGAGGCTTCCCTTGACCACTGCCGCCAATACTCATGCACAGTTGATACATTCCTGCCAAGTCTTTCAGCAATATCGCGGAAAGAAAACCCACCTTCTCGTAGCCCTACAACACGACCTCGTTCAAACTCAGTGAGCTGTTGATAAGGGCTTCTTCGTCTTCTCAGAGGCATCCTAGATTAACATTAACCCACTACGTCAAATCTGAACTGCTTATTTAAAGCAAACCTCATTTGCATGTTCATAGTGTCGCTACTAGCGCCACACTTATGCGCGTAGCTCAAAATTTGAATCGACGTCATCTTTTAGATGTATAAACACGCCTACCAAATTTCCTTTATCTAGCACAGCTCCTTCCTAGTGTTAGGATTTTTTTTTCCACCAGTGTATTAAACTTTGATTCTTTGCAATTTTTTTTCAATTGATTGATGATTGTTTCTATAAACATAGAACAAATCCTTTAAAAAGTAGAAACTCATTGGCATTCAGTGCGTACTTAGATATTTTACTCTCCTGGGTGATGCACATTGTCCCCTCTTTTAATAAACCTATGAGTTTAGTTAAAGATTTTAACAATTTTAAAATTAAAATCAGGTTAATTGAATTAATTGTTTTTATTTTAATAACTTTGCATCTATTTTTACGCATATTTCACCAAACATTCATCGCATATAATTGCAACTACTAGGTGAACTTTGTATAACTTATATATAACAAAACGAAGACGTTAATACTATTCAAATATTTTATGATTCATTGAAACTATATTTCTTACAAATTAATTTATTAGTAATTACGCTAACAATGTTTTTTTAATCTGTTTCTGCTGTTTCAGGCAACTGTCGTTATGAAATCCGCATCAATTGGCATTATTTTCATTAGAATTCTGAAGAATAACTAAGCACAATTAATAGTTATACAAATTGTAATATACATTAACCAAATTGCCTTTTTTAGAGTTGAAAGACTTCTATCTGATTTGGATTCATGCCATTGAATTAATTTTTAAAGGAATTAAGAACAAAATAAAATTAGGAAACTCAAAACTAATATGCAAATAAACCAGGTCAGAAAGCCAAATTAAAAATAATTTTAATCCAATAATAAAAAATACGAAATTTTGTCTTTGTTCTTTATCAATTTCGTTCAAAATTATTTCTCATTTGCATTCTTCTACTAGAAGATAATTCGCATCGCATATCATCGACATAATAGATATAAAAAAAACAGAAGATAAAAAAAATCTGATTCTAGATCAATGTTCCGCCGGCATGTTTTTAAAGGTTTTTAACTACGAGGTCTTCCGTAATTAAGAATGAGAAGCTTCAGGCATGATGGTTGGTTCTATCTACTTTTATAGGTTCTCTGTGAAGATAATGAGAAGTATTTCTTCAGGGAAGAGGTGTACCGTGACCTGTGATGGCCCTTAGGACTTAACCGCAGTTGTTGCTGCGATTCGTTCATTCAAATTTTCCAGTGTGTTTTCCGGCGGCTCAGAATAGTCAGTTTGTGATACCTTGTTCTCTATTCCACCCGTAAATCTTGTTTAAAACTTGGAGCATAATTTTTTGTGTTTCTGCTCGTTTCACCATTCATCTAGTCAGATGTTTATTGATCTTGAAGCGATTAACTTGATTTCATGTTTCAAGTAAGAATGTTCTTCAGTGAGGTTAGAAAATATAGCTCTTTGCTATCCTTGCTCATAAGACTAACAAATGCGTTGGATAATCATAAGCAAAAATTCTGCATTCTAATTGGCCTTCGAATGATAGCAGGAAAAAAAACACTAATTTTTGAAGATAAAAATATGAATTAACGTCTGGATAATTACTCTTAAAAATTCTGACTTTTTTAGAATCCCGCTTATCAGAATAAATTTATCTTTGTTGACCAGCTGGAGCTAATTTTTTTTCGGTTCACATAAGTTAATTAATAAATAATTTATGTAAATAAAAGGTAATCCAGATATATCTTGTCACTTATGCAGATTTACAGAAATATTTTTGTTCGTGTAGTAATCCTCTAGCACCGATTCATTCATTCATTCATTTTTCAAACATACCATATATAGCTTGGAATTTCTGAAAGAAATTATTAAAAAAACATGAGAATTTTATCGTTTCTTTATTTACATTACTACATCATAAGCTATTTCTGTCTAGCCAACAGCTGAGTGTACACTGAGGTAGATACGGTTAACTGAAGAAACAAATTAGGAAGCTGGAAGCCAAATACTAATAATAACACATCTTCCACAGCCGTGTGATCACGACGAAAGAATTCCGAACTAGGGATGTGGCGTTTCTGCTCAGTTTACCTGCCACTCCTACGCACGCTGGCGACAAAAGCTTTGCTTACCGCATTTCTACAAAGATTTGGTATTTAATCAGCGACAATAACAATCTTTGAAATAGAATAGGAACTATTGTTTACAGAATTACATGATGTATTATTCACAGAAGGCAATCATGTTCTTAAGAGTTTTGCATTCAAAATAACTAGCCATGGCTGTTTGAAACAAAAAGTTTGAATATTTTTCAAAAGACATTAAGTGCCCTTTTTCTTTTATGGATATGTTTATCAATACATATATGTTATTATGTTTCGAACTGTTTACATAGAACAAAATATCATTTTTCTGTCATAAACCAATTTATGAATATGTGCATTGATTCATCATTACGTTTCGAAGCTGTTCAAATGGCCTGAAATGTCATTTTTTAAAAATTTTGAACCAGTTTATGAATATGTGCATCGTTTCATTGATTTATTATTATGTTCTAAACTGTTTAAATGGTATGAAATGCCATTTTTTCGGTTATTAACCAATTTATGAATATGTGTATCTGTTCATTGATCCATTATTATTTCTCGAAATAGCCCGTGGATTGACAGAACTTAAATTAAGGTAATACAAACAAACATTTGTTTAAAGTTGATATTTACATTTAATAAAGCAAAACAACCCAGTCCTCAATATATAACATCAACGTACCAGCTTGCTCACAGAACAGGGATAATTCAAGTAGTTACACACTAAATCAAGCTGAGATTCTTGGGTAATTCAGCGACTGTGTTGCTGTCAGACAGTCGCGTGTCAGTTTTTCTCAAGGAAGCCATTTTTCCTTTGCTGTTGCAAGATGACTTTTGCATAAATTTACTCTCAAAAGACTTTAAATGTTCTGAAGAGAAGAAAATTCATGATGTCAAGTAGCCATATATATTGCTTTGCATCAAAATCACCAGAAATGTTGCCAAATTCAATTCCAAAACTTTGCCGAGGAGCCAAAGCATTTTCACTTTCAATTCATTTGAAAAATTCTGAAATATACACTTTCATTTGTCCTAACTTTTCATTTTCACCCATTTTGATTTTTTTAAACCGAAATTGCTCTATATAAACTCATTTTGTCATAAAATCCATTGCTCCCACTCAATAAATGTGTTGTTTCAAGTTTTCTTTAGGGCAAACAAGCATGTAATAATTGGCATTTGGTAATATGGGAGTTGCTGCTAAATGTCAATTAACAAATTTCACTCGAATTTGTGTTCAAATAAGCTTTTTATAAGTAAATCTAAAGTTAGTTTACGTGAATTACTCTCTCTATATAAGATATAATACATTAAAGTTTTACTTTGTATTAAATTTATATTCATTTTTTTATTAAGAGTATTCATTACAATAGGAAAAAATCTTTGTAAAAAATAAAAATGAATAAATTATTATTTGTAACTATAGCTTATCACCAATTTCATAGAATTTAATTTTTAGAATAAATTCTTATATGTATATGCATTATAATTCTTATATGTGTAAAAATAAAATATTTTTAGAAATTCAGATGCTTTTCTCTTGTGGCGAAAGCAAATAGCTCACGTTTCTTTTACATTTTACTTACTGAGTCATCACGTCATGTGCAAGCCCTTACTGCAAATGAACCAGATTCTTAGCTAATCAAGTAACAAGCAAATAATAATAAAATAAAATAAATGAACAAGTAAAATTACTAATCATGATTCTTTAATTTTTGGGGATTTTTAAAAGTTACTCCCTTTTTCATTATTATAATTTAGCTATTTTTAAAAAAATGTTTTTCTATTCTTGCTCAGTTTATAATTGAAAGAAAAGTACTTTGCAGAGAAAATGCACACAAATTAATTTCCATGATAATGCGTTGTATTCTTCAGAAGTCAAAGCATATCATTGGCTTTATTTCCTGAACTAATTTCATTAAATTTTATTTAATATTCTTCAGTACAAAAACTTTTGAAATTTGAATAAAACATATCATTTTTTCTTAATTAAACATCTGGAATAAAATTTAATTTTTTTTATTTTTATCAATTGATTATTATAGGCATGAAATAAACTGATAATATCGCCAAATATTATATTGTATTCCATCCTGGAAGACATAATATATGTACAGGTAGGAGCGAGCGAAACACATCAATAAAAAACGTCACAAGAGCGAAAAGCGTAAAACCGAATGAAATATTTATCCCCACGATTATATACTATGAGATTTTGAAAGGGATTTCTTTACACGCATTGATTTAGGTAAGAAAATTATAGGGATCTTTTAAAATAATGTGTTTAGATATACAATTTTTAATCCCTTCACTCGAAGCGTGGGTGCTTGTTGATGTCAAGCAATTTTCAGAGCTTCTATTACATTAATTAAATAATATTAAGGTGGAATTGGATCAGGAAATTAGGGAACATTTTAGGATGAGGTTAATATGGGTTAAATTAAGATAAAAATTAGGAAATTAGTTATAAGATATCATTACATATATAAATATAATTTATATATGTAATGTCTTTAAAAGTTTTGTTTGTACTGCGTATACCACTTAAATTCTATCATGTGGCCGTTTACATCAGATCTTAAATCTCTCACGTGTTTCAATTTTTTTGAAAAAATATCAGATATATACACAAACTATATTTAATAAACTATAATCAATATATTTCATCTTAGAGATTATATTGTTGTCTTTTATCAACAAACTCGGATTTAAATTCTTTGAATTGTGTACTTAAATTATATTAGTGTCAAAACATCTTGATCGATGTCGAGGAATCGATTTATACGATAAGGGTCATGATATAAATTTGAATATAATACATGAATATTGCGAATTAATCCTCTGTCGATAAATATTAAGATAAATAAAATAAATCGGTCTCATTTTAATGAAACACGTGACTTAGAGTTTGCTTTATTATGTACAGTAAATTTCCGGCAGCCGCGAATGTTGTGTAAGAGGTCAAATAAAGGACACAAATAAATGCGGAAATGCATTTGGGCAATTTTTATTTGGAATAGGTAGTCTATATCAGTGCTCCGCAACCGGTATGCCGCGGCACACTGGTGTGCCATGAGCCAGATACAGGTGTGCCGCGATCAAATACATTGTATTTGACATTTTACAATTTTTCATCATGTATTTAATACACAATGACAATTTGTTTTCATAAAAATGTCTATTTTTCTAAATATACTAAAGAATAATTATTATAACTAAATAATTATTCGATGGTACCCTGGTGAGAACAGATTTAAATAATGACATGACTTTAAAATTATACTTCTCCAAAGTTCCATTAGATGTTTTCTGGATTTACGTTAAAAAAGAATATCCTCTCATTTCCTACAGAGCAATCTTAACATTACTTCCATTTCCGACGACATATTTATGTGAGCAAAGTTTTCAACTCTTGTATTAATTAAAAATGATAAGCGGTCATACTTAAAAGATCTTGACCAAGAACTTCGGGTCGCGGTGTTAAATATTGAGCCAAATATAAAACTTTTGTGTTCATTGAAACAAGCGCAGGTATCACATTAATAATTATTATGATTGCGTAGAAATAAATATGTTATGGTTTTATGTATGTATACCTTTCAAATAAAAAACAAACATTTATTGTAAAGTTTGTGTATCAATGAATACCTATATACTTTAGCTTCTGGTGTGCCGCGGAATTCTAGAAAGAAATAAGGTGCGTCGTAGGTGAGAAAAGGTTGCGGAGCACTGGTCGGTATTCATAAACAAAACTTAATGAATATTAAGTTTATAAATTTGACTTTTTTACAAAACATAAGTAAATAATTTTTTTGGATTAAAACACTACTCGTTTTTTATTTTACTAGTCGTCTAGCAACAATATGCTTCGCCGGGGTTATTTGGCTATATTTACTTCCATATAAATAATTTAGATACATTATCGTGTCTATGATTCCGTCAAATTGCCAGGCATGTAAGACGAGTTATTTAAATTTTCTTACGTATGTTTTGTTCATTATATACATGAAACTTTCTATATTTTATTAATCCCTAGGTAGCATGTCTCTTGTAAATATTTGGTTCATCTATCTTTTAACTATCGCGAGAGTGCAACCATTTTTTTGGCCTTGTCGATGGGGTCTTTTCAGTCGCATAGCCTCTTTCATGCCGTGTAGCTGGGCTGTGTAGAGCCCCTTGGTGACAGTGACATTCCTTTCGAGCTTTTCCCTGTACACCATGCCCTCCCAGTCTCCCCCCCCCCCAAACGCGTATCCATGTTTTCTTTGGATGGAGGCCAGGCTTGACCATTTCCGTGCTGCAGACTTGCTTATGAAACCTTCTCCGTATTCGTAGCAAATGTCTTGTGCTGCTTAAGCAGCTTTTTGGCCTGGGTGAAAAGCGAAGAGCAGATGTCGAAAATGTTGATTTTTACCTCCTGGATATTCCATTTCTAAGCCTTAAAAATAATTAAAAATTGAATTACTCAAAAAGACGATTAGCACAGTTTTGTAGAGCAGGAAGAGCAGCTCTATCGAAGGAATACTATACACTTTGTCAAACAGCCAAAAAAAAAAAAAAAAAAAAAAAATCGTTGGGAAACAACGTAAATATAGAAAAAGTGGAATCTCCGTTGTCTAGTTTTTAATAACGGAAAAACGTTACTCATTTCAAAATTTAAATAAATAATGAGCATTGTTTGAATTTCAGAGTAACAATGTAATATAGTATTGGAAATTAGGAGAAAAATATTTTTAAAAATTCCCAAATTCTTGAGAAATTTGCTCTATTTTGACATTATTGGCTAATATTTGGCAACACAAATTTACCAATAATAGCCAATACGTTGCAATCCCTAATTCTTCTAAAAAGATAAGAAGTGATCCTTAGAATCCTTAACTATTATGTGTCAAGTATTCATTGTAGAAATGTATTTTTTAAAAATTAAAAACACAAGTGAAATTTTAAACAACAAAAAAAGATTTTTTCTTGAGTTATTTTTCCACAAAATGCAATCAATTTACATAACTAATAATTGACAATCTTTTAAATAAAAATGGTAAAGAAAATTGATTTTTAAAAATTTATTTTTTGGTGATAAAACTGTTTTTAAACAGTTTTATTTGATAAAATGCTTAACGTCACGAACAGCTTCAGAATTTTCACCGCAGAATGCCATATTTTTAAAATACCTTATTTTACAACCGATATTGTTTGAACCATTTATCTCAGTAAAATTTAACATAATAATTTTTAAAACTGAGAAACACATCTCATTTGATAAATAATTATGCTGTCAGATCCCTGAGTTTAAATGAAATGCTTAATCTGTTTTTCCTTCAATTTTTGTTCGCACGGTATCTGATGGAATCTCTTCGGATCAACAAAGATTTAAGTTTATCTTGAATCCCGTTGAACCGCCTGAAAAATTTTCCTGGAACATAATATGAGAGGTCGTAACTTTATCAGTAACTACTGTGATGTTTCTAAATTTATGATCTCTCCTGACGTCAATCTATTCGCCTGTAATGCGACTTTGTTTTGTTGAACGGTAGTATACGATAGTGCGACGATGGGTGAAACTGATAACTGTAAGTGAACTGAAAATAAAAATACCTGAAATTGGACGTATCGTATCGTGCTTTTGTTTTGATGTTCTTCGCGGCCTTCTAGGTCGTTTGGCATTTTTGAATGGAAGAATAAATATCACATTTCTTGTTAAGAAATCCTTCTACGTAGACATATCTCTACTAATAATAGATATGAATGTGTGTGTGTGCTGTGCCTTCACTATGAGGTTACGAAATTAGTACATACATTGTTTGGAGAATGGGAATGTATACGGTAGAATGATTTTTTCTGAAATTTTAATCAATTAAAAATAAATTGGAACATTTACGTTTTGCAAACTAGAGCTTAGAAAAATGTAATAACGCAAAAATAATTTTTTATAAAACTTTTTTTTCTATATTTAATTAATTCTCAAAAAATATTTCGTGTATATTTTTTATATTTCATTGTGAATTCAAAGAGAAATTCAAATCAATTTCTTTCTTGCTACTGTGACCGAAAAGGCGCCAAAAGTCTAACTCTGTCAAGATAGACTATTAAAATCAATAAATCATGCCAATTTAGTTAAAAACATTTAATGACATGATTTACACGGGGACAAAACTATTGAGGACAATAACATTTAACATATTTGCATAAAAAATAATACTCGGGGATTACATCATGCTTTACGTTCGATTCCAAGACATGGACTGATTGTTCATAGTAACGACCGATAGAGGGCCGAGGAACAGTTACGGTTACACTACTAATATTTCATTCTAAATCCTCTCTTCCTTCGCCGTTGTTCAAAATATGAAGCTACCACTTATTTCTCCATTTTGACTAAACTTCAGATTAAGGTACTCAGTAACTGTACTTTAATCTTTATATCAATAATAAAATTTTTGAGATATATTTGTATTTACAATTATGATGTAACTTTATAATTAATGAGTGAGAAAAATATTTTAAAGTGCTGTTTCCGTTTTTAAACAATACTACATGCTATCATAGAATGGTAGAAAATTAGAAAAATGCGCAGCATGGCGGAGTAAGTATTTTAAAATACTATAAATTATATGTTTATCAAAATTTATATTTTAAAAATGTTTTGATGAACCCATTTAAAACAAGTTGCACAAAATATTTAATTACATTTCTAGCCACTATTAATTTCAATGGATCCTCTGGTCTCCGAAGTAATTAATTTCAACTAATCTCTAAGAATAATAAAGGAAAAATTTATACTGTATTCCTTTATTAACAGCATTAATTTCATGTACCTCCCCTACTGTTCCTGCTGTGAACGTTCTGCAGTTCTAATCTAAATGGTGAAATATCAAATAAATTAATATTGGACTGTTTTAAAAAACTTGTTTTTTACGTAAATGGGTCACATTTGGAAAGCTGTTTTTTAAAGTAAGAAACCCGATTTTCATAAATGCCTAGATATTCCAATTCTTCAAAAAAAATTTATTTTTAATCGAATTTATTGATTGGGATTGATTTCTCTAGCAACTTAGGGCTTAAGGCGACGATATTGGAATTTATTAACAAGTGAAAGCATATTCGAATTTCTGTTAAGTGAACTAAAAAATTCAAACATGGAAATAAGGTGGAAATTATTATATGCTTTAGAAGAACGAATTAAGAAAAAAAGACAAGTAGAATTAGCAACTTATTTGCTGTATCTGCAAAATCCAATAAACAGTTCTAGTTCAGTGAAGAAATCTAGTGTCTTTCTAGAAATCTTTCTTTAGCTTCAAAAATCAAAATTATTAAGTTATCTTAGAAGATATTGTATGTGGAAACCTCATCTGTGTAATGAAAAAATCAATTAATAAGTTTCTTGGAAAACCTGAAGAAAAGCACACAAGTCCAAAGACCCTGAAAGTTTAATCGTCAATGTTTGATGCAAGAAATAAAACTCTGGGATTTGTTATTTGATGCCATGAAAATTATAAAACCAAGATTAGTAACTAGTGAACGTGTATTTTCAATTTCAGGCAATTTTGTGTCCAAAATAAAAACAAGATTCAGCCACCGTTCAGTCGATATTTTGTTTTTTGAATCCTATTTTCTAAGAAGAAATTAGTGAAAACAATATAAATATTATGTAAAATTTTTGTTTACATAACATAAATATTATGCAAACAAATTTTTTATTTTGTGCAAGTGATATGTATACGTAATTCATAATTCATTTATTTGTATATGTGTGTATGTGTGTGCTGATATTGATTTCGTTTTTTGTTACTTTAATTAACTTATAGAATATATACTTTTATATACTTGTTGACAAAAATTCAAAAATCGATTCAAACTAGTTTTTTTGGAAAAATGGAATTCAAAAACCGGTTTTTGTAAAAACACAAGAATAAATCATGTGAAAAATATTCGTATCGAATCAAAATATAGATTTACATAATATTATTAAAAAAATTTCTATATCTGGCATGCCAATATTATTATGTTATTGTTACAAATGATAAATTAGAGTTTTTGATTTATATCTCAATTTTTTCTTGATGGGTTTCAAAAAATTATATTAAAAAGTTTAAAAAAATGATTCGTATTTAAGCATTAACGCTCACAATTTTGGGTAAGAAACGTTTTTGATATTTTACAACTTGCGCTTCATTTCACGTTCTTTTGATCATTTCATTGACAAATTTATTTCTTGTAGCATTGCTTGATTTCGTAAAGAATAGTGAAAGTTTTATTGATAATAAAATTCACCTTCTCTACCCTATTACAATTTTATTGTCCAGATATAAGAGGTTTTCATCTATATTTTAATTACTTTAGATGTCTGTGGAATCTTTAAACTTTCTTTGAAATAAACTGTTGTGAAATGCACTCCTACTAGCGAAAGCACTTCTTTGAATGCTAATTTAATAGAAATTTCACAAATGTATTTTAGACTTTTAATACAAATCAAACAGTTACATTCCATGTAACATATCACCAAATTTTATAAAATCCAAATTTTTGATATTGTTTTATTTTGCATGTAAAAACAAAACATAAGCAAGTATAGAAGTGATTAAATTAATGATCATTTTATTTTATTTTAAACATAAAATATTAGATTCAAAACAGAATCTTGAACTTTGCGGGTATACTATTGTATGTTTTAAAATTTCCAAAAAAAGAAGACGACAGCAATTTTTTTCACCGCAAAACAGCAGTGAAAAAATTTACTCCAAATCAACAAGTTACAAGAATTTAGATCTTTTATTTACAAGTTTTCTTCTGTAATACTCCGGAACCTTCTTTATTCTTTCATATCTCTGTATCCTAGCCTGCTCTGAATAAATCTCGAATCTTAGAAGTTCGATATTAGAAATTCCATGGATAATCTGAAATCACGTTCTGTTAACCACGAACTGTAATCTTCTTATTTTCATTTTCTGTAATCTTGTTTTTGTTTGTGATGGTTTTTCTGTTTTGTTTTCTTGTTTACCTATCTTCGTTTTTGAAAAAAAAAAGATTCTTCTATAAAATTCACTTTCTGCTTGCATCAAATTCTATTTCTTCATAAAAACGGCGAAAGAATCTTGAACAATGTACAAAAAAGGAAATTTAATATTATCAAGAATGCATTCTTAAAAGAAATTAACGATATTTAAGGCAGCAATTAAATTTATTTTTAGTTGAAATCCTCTCGTTCGAACTGATAGCGCACTTTAATCATTACTAGATGCAGTTTATCTCAGTGAATAAATATATTGAACAAGTGAAACAAGGGAATAAATATATTGATGATCTAAAATAAATCTATTGTTTCATCTGTAATTTATCCTAGATAAAAAAATATTTTATACATGTAAGAATTTTTATTTAACATGTACATGATTTCTCGGGAATAATTATTTATAATTTTCTAAAATAATGGTAATTTCAAATTTATGGGAGCATTTCGTTTCCAATCAGATTTTAAAACACAAAATAATTTAATGGCCGCAATGATTAAATTAAAAGAGAACCTAAAAAGCTAATAATGCATATAAAAAGCTAATAATTCTAATAAAGTCTATATTATAAAATATTAGTTTATTTTCATATTCATGAAGGACATTCATAATTATTAACATTAAACATTTGTTATGGACTAGTTAACTGCAGGTTGTTTGACATCGCTAATATTGAGAATGCAGGTTTGAAATATGTTTGAAAATGTGATTATTTTTTTTATTCATTAGTAAGTCACACATCATGGAAATACATAAAAAAAAAGAAATGGGAGCATGTTCCTAAAAATATTACCAATCAGAAAAAATTTAGAGAAGCAAGTAAATGTGTTTGAAACGTCAAATGACGTAAATACTTCACAGAAATATGAATAAAATAATTATTGATAATATCTGGTTTTTGTAAATATGCTTGTTTCTATAGACGTGTTTTAAAAATTGTGAAGAAATGAAAATTTCATTTTTTTTTATTCATTTTGCCAGATATCATTGATATTAAAGACTATATTTTGTAATCTTTTATAATTTTGCCTTTTATTTGTTCTCAATTTCCAAGAATTAAAGCAGAAGAAAGCGAATTAAAGCAGTCAGCTACTCCATAAACGAAGTATGGTGTTATGGTGGACGAAATAATGGATAAAGTGAACCAATTTAAAACTAAAACAAAGTCTTTTATTTCATGTTGACATTTGGGAATAATGCTGTGCCGATTATTATATTGGCTCTTATACATGTACAGATTTAATTTCATAGTTTGATATTATAAATTATTGTTTATTGTTTGTTTTAGTATAGTGAGAAGACTATTTCTGACGATTCTATCCCGCTAAGAGGTGAGATGTGGAAATATGTGCATATTTTCGGAATTTACCTTGCTGTTAAATGTTACATCATCTCCTTTTATCTTTCCTATTACTCCTATTTTGTAGAATTAAACTCCTCCTCACGCATGCGCAAAAGCGCGCAGGTTTTTTAAAATCAGTAGGAAAACAATACCTTTTAAAACGTTAATTGGAATGTCAGTAAATAATCATCAAGATTTGAAACCAAGGTTTCAATGGTGAGGTTCGAATTCTGTAGATTCCCTCAGTGTGAGTCGTAAAGTGTTGCTGAATAGCAAGGCCCAACCATTTAATTAAAATGACTTATTAATAATCATATATCATTAAAATTATTAATTATTTAAACTTGTTTAACGTTCCTGAAACAAATGTGCAAAAATTTTAACTTAATTCAATAATTAAATTACTGAACTTAATACAATAATTATAATATAATACAATAATTTCTAAATTTATTGTACATAAATTCAAATCTCTCGTTGATTTACTGTTTTAAATTTAAAAAAAAACACCTCTATAAATAACATATACTTATTCTATAAATAACATTTACTTCGAGGTAAATTTCTGAAAAAGTGATATGCAACATAGTGCATTGATAGTATATCGTAAGATAGTACGTAAAAATAACCATGATATCTGGATGTCTAGAAAGTAGCTCAAGGCTGAGTTTTACGTCATTGAGGCAGGTTTTATAAGTAACTCGCTTAAAAGAGTACAAAAATTATAGAAATTCTCAAGGCAGAGTATATTTAAAGATGTAAATGACCTATATATTCATGAAATAACTAAAACTGCCTTCAGTATTAGTAACTCGATTATTTTCTATGTCCTGGCATTTTTATACATTTCAAGTTGAAATAGTTTTTTTGTTTTTCGAAGTGTCTTTCAATCATTTATAGATAAATATACTTATGACATTTCTCAAAACTTTGCAAGTTTAAATGATAGTGTAAAACACAATATGTTTGTATGCCTCCATAAAAGTGTCTTTTTTTTCAATTTCCAATCAAAAGAATTCATGCAATTTGCGATTTCCAACCATTTCTTTTAAAAATCCATCTTTCAGTAATGACAATTCATTATAATTTAAAAACCATTTCAAAATTTTTTTACTGTTTTAATTTGCAATATTAGATTATTTTACTTTGAATTGAATTGTCATTATACAAAATAATTTTTTTTAACTTATTTCATTTTTAATTGACTGTTCGAACCGCGAAACTGAAATATAATTAATAAAATTAAAATTCCGATTCTGTATCTGAAATAGTCGATAGATTGAGTACGCAACAACAATTATTGCAATGATACATTTATCAATTTTTTTCATATCTTGCATGACATTCCCGTAATGACATTTTATTCATTTTATGTAACTAAAGAAATGAAATTTATTTACTAATTATATTCTATAGCCGTAATTAAATTATGAAAATATTTTGTCATTTAAGAAATTACACTTTATGTCAAAGCAGAATGTAGAGCGTTTTTTAGTCGCAGCCCAGAATTACTCAAACTATCGGTTAAAGTGCTTTTCTAAATGACTTCATAAGAAAAAATTACATATTGACTTTTGCTGATTGAAGCTTCCTTTAAAATGAAAGGAGGATTCAGAAATTGGCTTTCTTTCAATATTCTTCCCCTACCACGCTTTAAATTCCTTTCATTGGTTTAATTTCTTGATAATTTTGTTTTAGCATTCACTCAGCATTATTTTTTAATAAGTATATAATTATTGCCTTTATGTATGACTAAAAATTTGAAATGCAGAGATTAACGCTTCTGCAATTTACATCTCCCTATTTAATTCTTTTGTTTGACTTTTTTAGATTTTTTTTACTTTAATATTCTTGAAATTTTCTACTTCTCCTTTTAATCCAATATTTATTTGATTTTCGCTTTCTCATATAAATACTATAGAGAAAGTACAGTAATCATTGAAAAAACTGAATTCGAGATGTTAATGAATCTCCACGTTTTAGACCTTGTTGAATTAGAACACATTTTTAGAAAATGTCTGTCTGTTTTTGACAAAGATAACTCAAAACAACTTTGAGCTAGAAGCTTGAAATGTAGCATACGGTTTTTACATCAAATTTGGAGGGTTCTATAAAATTTTCAGTAAATCTGATCAGAAGTCGCTTGACCCATTGTTCGCATAGAAGTAACCCGATTATTACAAAATGAAGATACCTGGATGAATAAAATTCAGTATACAGATTTAATATCGATAATTTAGATAATGTAGTAGATTTAATATCGATAATGCAGTCAATCGATTTTGAACCAAATTCAAACCCAACTATGGGATGCCTGTGTGTCTGTACTTTCAGAAACCAGTAAACGTGATAATTCAGAGACACAACGATTTAAATATATATGAAATTCAAAATAGGATTTTTGTGACTACTAGTGCAATTTTGTCCCAGATCAATTGAGAAAATCATGTCTAAACCATTAATTCAGTTTTTGTGTACTATTAACGCATTCCAGGGCTTAGTCGCCAAATAACTCGCCAAAGATGGCATGATAGACTCAATAAAAATACTGTATCCACGCCTAAAGTTAATATTTCGACTCTCATACATCAATGCCATGTAAGGCTTTATTTGGCAGTCAAAATTTGTTAGTTAATGTGCGTGAAAATTTTTGAGAAACCACTCCTGCCAGTTTGGTGTTATAAGGCAGTTATACGGATGCACAAGATATTGGCATTTAAGACAGCAAAACAAATATATTTTGGAGCTCATTTTGGAACTAGAGCTCCATAATCAATTACCAAAAAATAGTTAGATGAAGATGTTAAAAACCTGCTAGCTTAGTGCTATTGAAATGCAAAAGAGCTTTCATTTATCCTTGAAATGTAATATTTTGGAGCTCATTTTGGAACTAATTAGATGAAGATGTTAAAAACCTGCTTGCTTACTGCTATTGATATTCAAAAAATCTTTCATTTATCCTGGAAATGTAATATTTTGGAGCTAATTTCGGAACTAGAGCTCCATAATCAATTACCAAAAAATAGTTAGATGAAGATGTTAAAAACCTGCTAGCTTACTGCTATTGATATTCAAAAAAGCTTTCATTTATCCTTGAAATGTAATATTTTGAAGTTCATTTTGGAACTAGAGCTCCATCATCAATTACCAAAGAAAAGTTAGATGAAGATATTACAAACCTGCTATCTTACTGCTATTGAGATGCAAAAAAGGCTTTCATTTATCCTTGAAATGTAATATTTTGGAGTTAACAGCAGTCTAAGAACCCAAACTGTAGATATTGTATTTAATTAGAAATTTTTTGAATAACTTGAGAAACATTGCCCATTTTTAAATTGAAAAGTCACGACTGATTTCATGTCTTATTTTATGCAAATTCGGATTTATGACATTTACATTTTAAAATATTATCTGTAATAAGATTTCACTGAGATCCAATTTCTACTACTTATTCTACTATTCATACTATTTCATTATAAATAAATGAAATAATAAATCTGACATGTCATTGTGTAGACTTTCCGATGAAATGTTTATCTTCTTGAACGAACAACAAATGATTCATTATTATTGTCTCTAAAATATCAAAGGAAAGGCGGCAATTAATTGAAAATTGATGCAAAGCAAAACAAGTTCAAATGGAAGAGAAAAACAATTGCTAAGTAAACATTCAACTTGCGTTGAAGTGAGTCACTTTTAAAATGATTGTCATATTTTTGCATCTGAAATTATATGAAAAAAAGAATTGAGATAGAATAAAAAATATATATACGTTTCAATTGCTTCATATGTTTTCCTTGTTTTTTACATGCAGCACGATCTTTGTTAACTATAAGTAATTGGTATAATATTAAAAATACTACCGCATTTATATTTGTTAATTTTTATTAATATTACATTAGAATTAAACCATAACCGAAACAAATTAAGAGTGTTTTAATTTTACAATTTTTTGTTTTAATAATGATTTGTTATTACTTAGTTTCTTAAAATATATTAAAGCAGATTTATTAATAAACGCTTTTTAATACAAATTTTATGGCTTTCTCTTTTTTAAAAATTTTTTTCTCTTATTGTCTATAATTCTTTCTGATTCTTTTATATTTCTTTTGTATTTTTTCATCGTTTTTCTCTTTTTAATTCATTTTTAATACAAATCATAAATAACACTTGTTGCTACAGTTTTTATGTTCTTTTGTTTTTAAGATTTTTTTTTAATTCTCTGATTCTATATTTCTTATTCTCCTGTATCTCTCTTATTCTCTTTTTAATGGTTTTCCACTTTTAAATTTACTTTTAATGTAGATATATAATAACGACTTTCAAATAGTTTTTATAATTTCCTCTTTTTATGACTTGCTCTTATTCTCTAACTCTCATTTTGATTTTCTTATTTCTCTTGTTCTCTAATTTTCTTTCTGATTATTTCTCTTATTCTCTCTTTCTGGTTCTCTTATTTTTCATGTTTTTCTCTTTTGAATTTACTTTTAATGAAGATTTTTGAAATAGTTTCTATAAGTTCCTCTTTTCATGATTTTCTTTTATTCTCCAATTCTCTTTCTGGTTCTCTTATATTTCTTTTATTCTTTTTTAATGGTTTTTTCCCTGTTAATTTGTGACATAAATAAACAATAACGCTTTTAAATATAGATTTTTAGGATTTTCTCTTTTTATGCTTTTCTTTTATCTTCTGTTTCTCTTCCTTAATTTCCTATATTTCACTTATAATTCTTTCAATGTTTTTTATCTTTTAAATTTGCGTTTAATTCATATTGGGAATAACGCTTTTTTAATTCACTTTTTATGGTTTTTTCCATTATTTTCTTATCCACGATTTTCTTACTCTCATATCATTTCATAGTTTTTTTTTTTCTCTTTTAAATTTACTTTTAATATCTTGACCATTAGTATATAAGTCATTCAAATGGCTTTCAGATAGCAACAGATGTAACGATGGTTTTTAATAATCTAAGTTAAACTATAAAATAAAATTAATATAAAACTTCATGCACCGACTGAATCTAAGACTATCTCAAATAAACGATGCCATTTTCCAGTTTCTTAAAATTAGATTTTAATTAATAATAAAAGGAGGAAGAAAAATGAAACCAGGCACATAATTGGACCATTTTCTGGTAATTATTCAAAATTTATTCAGTAATTTAGATAGAAGAATATTCCACTTCCCTTTATGGCCCTGTTTTCTAATTCTTAAGTGAATAGTAAATCTCCTTTCTAACTTTTTCAAACCATTAATGAAGACGACTTGAAAAAAAAAAAAAATAAACCCAACAGCCAATTCTCAGACGTTTCATAGTTGAATTTCCGCCGAAAAATGCAAAACGATTTCCTCTAATTTCTCTACTAATTTCTTGCATAAGAGCTCAAATCCAGTTCAGCATGGGACATCTATTAAGTATTCAAGAGAGGGGCACATCGGCTGAGAGAAGCCTCGCATGACGTCATAGTGACGCATTTCCGATTTTTGGGCACTTATTTCTGGAACTGCGGCGTGACACTCCTCACGTAGCCGTCATGAGAAAATGGAAGATCTGGAAATAAAAGTCTGAAAACCCATGGGGATAAAAATAAATGTCCCCCTTTATTTTCCCCCTCAGAGGTTTCCGGCTGTCCGATAAAACCGAAACTAAAGAAGTTACCGCATGAAAGAAATTTTTTTTTTGCTGATATAATGAGTGCCTTTTCCCGCCTTTAGGTTTTCCGACACCGCAAGCGATGACGTCCGAGATTGCCGGCGAACCGATTCTAGAGAACGGCTTAGAATTTACGCAGTTTTCCAGCCTTGCACAGTTCAAACGAAATTGAAATTCAGGCATGAAGGTTTTATTGTCCCGTTTGATAGAGCGTGATGAATTTGCAGTACAGAGGAAAAAGTTAATTTCAATGTAAAAAGAAAACGTCAAATGACGTTTGTATCGCTTCGAAAAAAAATCAATGATCTGAAACAAAGTTTGGGACTGTTCCGCTTTGTGATTCCTGAAATAGAGTTTCGGTTTTAACTGTGTTGAAATATAGAACTTCGGATCATTTTAGCTGCTGAACGCTTAGAAATCAAAATTATTACAATTGATCAAAATTAATATAATTCTGCTTGTTAGTATGCAGAATAGAAAAGTAATATATGAATGTATTTTCATGTTCATTAAGTACAAGCTATTGATATTTCATTTTGTATTCAGATGATACAATTAATGTGATAATGATCTGGATGATAAAATCCGTACACAATCTTCGTGTCTTTTTTCCATGTTCAAAATATATGAATGCCGGATAGTTAATGGTTGATGAAAGAAATGTTAAATGACATTGCATCGCTTCAAAAAATTCAACCACCTAAAATTGTAACGCTGTAATAGAGCTACGGTTTTACCTTAACAATACAATTTTGATTTAAAGAACTTTGACTCACTTTAGCTTTTGTACAGAATAAAGATGTACAGCATTATCAAAATTGTTACAGATATGAAAAGTAACATATAAATACATTTTTATGCTGTGTACAAAAAATTAATTTTTCACTTGTTTTTAGATGATACAATTAATTAATAGGGTAATGATCTGCATGAAAAAATCCGTTCATGGTCTTCGTATATCTTTTCTAAGTTCAAAATGTATAAATGCCGGATAATTAATTGTTGATGAAAGAAACGCTAAAATATATTGAACCACTTCGAAAAAATTCAACTACCTGAAGCAAAGTTTTGAACTTTTATTATAGAAATACCGTTTTAACTTTGTTATACACAATTTCACTTAGAAAATTTTGTATCAGTTTAGATTTTTGTACAGATTTACACTTTTATCAAAATCATTACAATTCTGCTACAGATATGGAAATACAGACACAAAAAGTAACATGGGAAGGCTTTTTCATGTTCACTAAGTACATGCAATTATTTATTTGTTTGTTTTTAGACGAGGCGCACTTAATATGATAATGATATGATCTGGATGTAAAGGTCCTTTATGATTATCGCAACCTAGTTCAAAATGTGTAAATACTGGATAGTTAATATTTATTGTTATTGAACTGAAATATTTTTGACTGAAAAAAATTTCACATGAAATAAAAAGTTTAATAACTATCACATTAAACAAAATTTAAATAATATCACATTAAATCAATTAGTGTCATATTATTATCTTATTTATTAACATTTAAATAATATCGCAAATAAATATAAATATAATATATAAATATAAATTTGTAAATTTAAGAATTTTTTTATTGTACATTTAAGAACATGAATCAATTTGATGGCGTTGAGAGTAAAAGGTTTTAAAATGTTGCAGTGCAACATCTATATTATAAGTTAATAAGCTTGGTAAAGCCGTTGCTTGAGAACAAATACTCAAAATAATCTACGGATCTTTCAATGAAATAGTGAAATGCTGTATTTTCAAAATGTCCTCTACAAACTCTAAAAACCTTTAAAACAGTTTAAAGAACGTTATAGTCTGATCAATTAATTTATTTACTATGACTGCGGCTTTCATAATTAGTTTTAAACATAACTTTGTCGGTTATTAACCCATTAATTGGATATTACGAAATAATTCAATGCGAAACTAGTTGAATATTAATTAATTTAAATTAATTCTAGTTTCGTTTTTTTTTTTAAATTTCAGACTTCATTTAACTGATACATTGCCACTAAGAAAGTAATGACGTTTAGTTTCAATTCTCTTTTAGTCATAAATTTAAAATATTTGCAGTTTTCGAGTTCAAATAATTTGTCCTCCAAATTTTCTCCCTATTTTTGTTTTTCTGTCGATGAAATTTCGTAAACCATTAACGTTTTCAAGTGAAATATGCTTACGTATTTTCGAATAAGATGTAAATCTTTTACTTCTATTTACGTATGCTATAATGCACTTCATGTTCTTGCATAAATATTATAAGCAAAAAATATCATCTTATCACCTTCAGATTTTTTTAAAGTTGAAAACAGCACTTTTGCAAGCCGACTAGAATCGATCTTTTCTAAAAGTCGTGCGTCAACACCCAACGTCATTTCTCTTCAGGGGATCAGAAAACGCTATTTTTCTCACTTGCGCTTGTTGAAACCCTTATCTTGAGTGTTTACAGCACTTATCTCTTGTTCCTCCCCCATTTCTTGGGTGCAATCTTGAAAAATGTTCTTTTCCGAGTTTCATATTCTCAAGTGGGAATCCTTGAAGAACATGGCTGCCCCCCACTATCATCTTTTTTTTTCTGTTCCAAACGATTCTTCTTAGCGAATCTTAAATAAAATCGTCTTTGTGTGACAGGGCTACGTCAAGAAATTGAAATAAGGCTGAAGTGTGTTGATGATTGGCAAAAATAAGAGCGAAACAGTAGAGAACAGGAGTATTTTTAGAAAAATTGATGTCAAGTTTATTTGTATGAAAACACTTCTCGAATCGTTGAACGCACATTTCAAAATCTCTCCAGGCTCTGGTTTTCGTTAACTTAATTTTATTATTTATCTATTTTGTTTTTGCTTTGATTTTAAATTAGATTTGACAAAAAATATGCTATCATCAAACTAGATGACAGAAAAGCTAACCATGTGTTACGAAAGAAAATGGGTTAATTGAAATTTTACTGAAATTTAATTCGTTATTGGCTTATTAAACCAACATTTGACGATCTTGTTTTCCATTTTGGAATTAAAAACATATGAACCTTCGTCATGACATTAAATATTGCCTTTAAATTCAATCGATCTGTTGATGCAAAAATAATGGACCGGTTTATATCTCAAATTACACCTTGATTTCAAAATATATTTTATGGACATGATAACTTGATGAATAGATTTTTGTAATATGAAAAATTTAATCAGCATGATATTTATTGGTTTTGAATTATAAGATAAACCCGGATCTCTGGTTATATTATCAGCCCATCAATTCTTTTTTAATGTACAGATTAACAAAACTTTATTCACAATTCCACCCACACATATCAACTTTGGTTTGGTTATATCAACATCCCGTTTTCAAAGCAACATTAGTTTATTTTGGGACAAACCTCTTAATTTCGAACCATTGTCACATGATAAAGATAATACCTAAGCTGACATCCTCCCTTCTCCAAACTTCCATACCATATCAGTGGAAGGACATTAGACCCCAAAGGATTTAACATGCACCAGACCCGCATGTACGACAGTTCATCAGTAGAAACATATCTCGAACGCGAAACCCACCATTTTTTAAGCCTTACTCCGTACTCCCTATACACACACACACACACAAATCAATAAATGCCATTAAGGAAAAAATGATATAGCACTTTTTTTGGTGTTAACTTCGTAATCCTTCCTTAAGTTAAAAGGAACTTGTGGATCGAATATAAGTGGGATCAAATGTAATTGAATTTTTGTACTTTGTAGAATTTAATCACCATGATATTTATTGATTTCAAACTATAAGATAAACCGGATCCCTGGTTATATTATCAACGCATTAATTTTCTTTTAATATGCAAGCTAGCAAAATCTTTACTAGCCATTCCACCCGCACAAATCAATGCATGCTATGAAGGGAAAAAGAATTTAATGCTATTTTTGTGATGTTAACATTGTAATTATTACCTCTAAATCAAAATCAACTTAGTCAATTAGGAATGGAATATTTCTTGAGTTATAGAAATGTATCATGTTCAATTGTACATACATGCTTATTTACTCAATATATACTTTAAATACTAACTTGAAAGTATTTATTCGTTTCAACTTATAAAAATAAACTCAGATCTCTGGTCACGTTATCAGAACTTTAATTTTCTTTTTATATGCATATTAGAAAAACAGTAAAATCTTTACAAGCCATGAATGGGAAGAAGTTTATTTATATCTCTGGTTATATTATTATCAGCACATAAATTTTCTTTTAATGTGAAGATTAGTAAAATCTTTACTCACTATTCCACTCACTCAAATCAATTTCTGCTATGAATGGAAAGACGAATTTAACATTTTATTGTGATGTTAACGTAGTAATTTTTTTAAATCAAAATCAACTTAGTCAAGTATAAATGGAATTCTTCTTGAATCTTAGAAACGTGTCTTGTTCAAATGCCCATATTTATTCATTTCTTATTTTAAAC
The DNA here is from genome assembly GCA_026543055.1 of Argiope trifasciata. NCBI lineage: Eukaryota > Metazoa > Arthropoda > Arachnida > Araneae > Araneidae > Argiope > Argiope trifasciata. The sequence continues at coordinate 969,928 of JAPMOQ010055381.1, read as the reverse complement.
ACTGTATTGATTAAAAATTATACAATATTTAACTATAGTTAAAGTAATATTATACTGTGTTAAAAATTATATTACAATTTTGTTATTCATAAGTATATTTATACAATTATTTTATTTACTATATTGATAAACATGTTGCATTGACCTTGCTCCCAATATATTAATTTATACAAGTATTTGAAATTTTCTGTTTTCAGAAAAATAAGATAATTACAATTTCTACAAAAACGAAAAATGCAATGGATTTTTTTTTTCATTTTTTTTAAAAAACTGAGCCAGTGTCATCGGTTGACAAGAGGAGTTATTGATAATTCCTTGGGCGCTTAGGTATCAAACATTACTGGTTTTATGCCATTTTTTAAGACAAATATCTCGAAGAAGCAAAAAATTAATAATTTGCTCTAGGCCCCATTTATTTTTGCTAAGTCATCGATGACGATTGGTAGAATAAATTCCTATAATGCCCCGAGCATCATTTAACCCTCGTCATTATTTAACACTCCAAGCATCATTAACTTATTCTATTCACCACTGGCCTAAATAGAATAAAATTGAATTTAGGCCAACATTTTCTGTATGAATAGCAATACTTGATAATAGGGATTGGAAGTAAAAATAAATATTATTAATTAAAATTATTTTTGGTGATACCGAGAAACCCTTTTGTAAATCAAATTAATCTCAAATCAGAACTGTCAACCAACAGACATGCCTCTTTTGTCAGCAATTTCATTTCATTATTGTCGTATACCAGCATCAAATCATCAAAAAGATGTTTTTGACAGTCACTTGGAAGAACTGCATGAAAGATAGTATTTTCATGTCTAACCTGAAAAAACCAATGACAGTTAAATGTTACATCATCACAATGTAATATCTGTGTCTCCTTAAAAGGAAATAAAGTCCCTGTCACGTCTCTTTCTTCTAGTTTCATTTAAAAGTTTTCGGTTCCGTCCAGATCAGAAGGAAATACTGTTCTGTTGAGAAACGTTTGCACATTTCTCTGGCCGGAGAAATCTCAATGCATTCAAAATTTAGACACGTTGTGTTCTGCATCTCATTTAATACAGAATTCATGAGCATTAATTACTAAAATAATTGCCATAGAATCTCTAATATAGAAAATCAGCGTCATCCTATCTTTATTAATTAAAATTATACAGTTAGTGACTATGTTGAAAGGTCAAATGGCTATGCCAAATTATGAATTTTTTAGTTTAATATTTTTTATTTTTAAACAGGTTTCTTTATAAAATTGTTGTAATTTTGTTCCTGACCATTTTTTGGGGATGTTGCGCCGATTTTTATATTTACATTTACATTAATTTTAATAATATTTTTCATCTTTGTTTATAGCTAAACGTCATTGCCTATAAATTAATAAAAATCATAATAAAGAGATTAATGTATTTTGTTGACTTTATTTTCTCTTATACGTAGTATAGAAAAAGTATAGTAACCATCAAAAGATTCGAACTCCAAGTTTTGACGAATTTCTAAGTTTAATTCCTCAATGACTTAGAAAAAAACATACTTTTGGAAATGTCTGACTGTCTGTCCGAGACAAAGGTAGCACACAAACACTTTAAGCTAGAAGGAGGAAATTTAGTATATGGTAATTTATATGGTATATGGTAGATTTTCAGATTCTACAAATTTTGAGTAAAATACATTCAGAGGAAGTCTTCTGTCCTGCTTTAAGAATATGAATTAACAGAATAACTACAAAATGAGTAGAGATAGTTGGATAAAATTTGGTACACAGATTACATATCTAAATTGTAGATATTTAATTAATTTGAAACCAAATCTGCCAAAAGATTGATTGTCTATCTGCTTTAAAGTGTGTAAAAAACGGAAGTACATGTATTATTATTTTTTTATTGTATATATCTATTGATTTTCTAATATAATGCAGCACGTATGTTAATTAATTTCATAAAAAAAGGAAAAAGTCGAATATACATTTTTCAATCTTCTGTGTCTTCGATAGAGTCCAAAGTTTGACACGGTTTTGATGTCAAATTTACTCAATTTCATTGATCTAGCTTGTATTTATCAGAAATAAATAAAATATTCATTGAAGAATATAATTCAAATCTTGGTTTTGATCTTCAATTTAAAAGATAGGACTCTATGCTCAATATTATCTGTATAATTTGTTGAACTTTTGAGGCACATTGAAAGACAGAATCCAGACTTGCATTTGAAAAATTAAGGTCAAATTTTAGTAAATATCTAAGATTTTGATGTGAAAATTGTTTACCAAATGAATTCATACGTTTAAGTAATTCCTTTTTTTGAATTATTATTTTTGTAAGCAAACAGACATATTTAAAATGCAGATTCATAAAGTTCTCGAAGTTGAATTATTATAATATTTCACAAGCTTTTATATGAAAACATATAAAGAAAGTCACAACAAGGATATATAGCATTTTGGCAAAATGCATAAATAAAAATATTTATATGCATTCTTTTTTTTTTCAATATTAGTAAACAATAGGTATGAAAATAATTTTCGATTGACAAAATTTTGTTAGTTAAACTAAGTTTCTTTCGAATATGACTGATCTTTTTTTTATAAGTAATAAATGTTTTATTTCTTATGTGATAGAAATTCGGGAACTTGTCTATTTTTTTCATGAGTAATATTTATATTCTGAAATTGAATAAATATTTTAAGAAAATCAATAATCATAATTTATTCAAATTTTTAATTGCAATAGAAAAAATATTTTTTAATTAATTCTTAGAATGGAATATTCAAACGGATTCATTGCAAAACTTTAATAGGTTTCAAATTACTGACTACTATTGCAATAGATGACTTCTCTTTTTGCATTTCGATATTCACAAGAAAATTTATATTTAAAGTGTTGAAATTTCCGCAATGTTGTTAGTGACAACCTTCAATTTCATGGAACTTGCTAACAATGTTTTATTTTACTTCAGACATTGGCAATATGAAAAATAAACGTAGATTGACTTATACTCGATAAAAAAAGAAAGTAAAAAAAAACAATGAAATTGTACTCTCAGCTTTATCATAATTATGTCTATTTCATTATTTCCTTCATCAGGACATATTTTTGGCGTTGCTTGCCATTTTTGTAATCACTCGATGTTTGAAAAATTTTTATACTGCAAATAAGTACATGTCATAAAGCTTATCGCGATTCATGATAGCATCAGTTGTCAATTTCTGTCAATTATTTTCTGCTCTTTAGCTATAAATGATGTGAAAATAAGCATGTCAGTATGTCACCTATCATGAGGCTGAAACAATAGTCTTTGCAAAATACCGATGTCAAAAATGTGTCAACTGAGCAATAATTATAAATATTTGTTTTAAATCTTTGTCAAAAATCAGAAAGTTGTTAATGATTGTTGTTACAAGTCATTTTGCGTCTTAAGCTCTTTTAATTTAAATGTTTACTTTCTCATATAAGCAGATAGAGAAAGTATAGAAATTGACAAAAAATTTGAACTCCAGATTTTGACAAATCTCCACGTTTTAGACTTCTTTGTTCTGAAAACACCTTTTAGGGAAATGTTCATCAATCAGTCTGTATCAAAGATTTAAAAAAACAAAAAACTTTGAGCTAGACGATTGGAATTTGGTATATGGTCATTACACCAAATTTGCTGATTTCTGTCAAACGGTGATTCAAATTCATCTATTCACAGGAAATCCATTTGTCTCATTGTTCGAATATACAATAGCACGATTTATACGTTAGAACGATTTTAATTACGTTAGCAAGTTAGAAAAAAGTTAGATAGATAATATTCGGTATACCAATTTAATATTTGTAGCATAGACGTCAAATTCAAATCCAATACGGTTTAATTGTCTGTCGGTTTTTACTTTCAGAAATAAATAAACGCGATAATTCAAAAACGCGATGTCTTAACTATATCAAATTTGGTAAGGAAACTACACTTATGACTAAGTGTAGTTTTGTGTCAATCGATTAAAGAACACGTGCCTAAAACACAAATTCAATGTTTGGATACTTAACGCATGCCAGGGATTACTGGTCAAATAACTCGCCAAAGATGATACAATAGATGCAGAAAAATGCTAAATCCATGCCAAAGTCTCATAACTTGCAACTATTGTTGCAAGGGGTTCTCTGGTATGACAACTATATTAGAGAGTGTGCGAAAACGTTTTGGGAAGATCACTGTCTATGGTGTGTGTGTTTTCTTTTAGTGCAAAACTTGATATTTTTTTAATAATATATATTTTCATCAAATTTTCTGTTAGTAACTGCCAACTCACAAACTTTTAATAACTGTAAATGTTTTTAAACACTATTCTCTATTCTGGAAAAAAAAAAAGTCCTATCATCTCAGACTGGTACTCTTGAGCCCTCTGCGGAAGCGAAAGCGTCGCTTGTAACGTAATATTCGGGGATGTAACGGAAGTATTATTTTCATTTGTGGTAAAATTCACTGACATTCCTGGTACTCCAAAAATAGACCGAGAACGGTTTCTACATCGACCTCACGCAACTTATGTCTGTCCCGATTTTTGTGACAAACAAGCAGTAATAGCGTCAACTAGGAATAATAATAATAACGACAAACCTATCATTAAACATTTTCTGATTCTGCCTAACCCAAATGACCTTTTCTAATCTAGCTAACACAATAATAACTAATGCAGTACTAATACAATGGGCAGTAAATAAAGGTATGAGTTATTCGTTTTTAAATATGCATTCTCAGAATAATTTTTAGATTTATTATGTATAAGTTATATCTTTCCGCTGTTTTTAATAATTGGAAAAATGAGCTTGGAGAATATGCGTATTCTAGAGACTAGAAGGTTTAACTTAAATTGCCAAATTCGGCACCTATGTACCTTGAAGGTTTAGAAAGTGCATTTCGAAGTGAAATTTTAATAAATCATATTCGGCTGAATTTTGGCGTTTTTCAAAAATAGCTTCAATAATATTAGTTTATAAAAATAAATTTTACGCTGTTTCAAAATATAAGAAATTATCTTTTTAATAATACCAATTTAATAGTCTTTCTAGTTTTTTTTCTAAATTTTGGAAATTAATGTTTTTTGTCGTTTATTTTACATAATTGCCCAAATATTCAAATCGTTTTTATCCTTTCATCAAATATTTGATCACGTATTTTTCTTTTATTCGTGAATGCTACAAAAGACAAATAAAAAAGTAAAATTACAATTTCACAAAATTTAGTTTATTAGACACAAAAATGGGCATTTTGTTTTTAATAGCATATAATGTCATGGCACTTGTCCCCATTTGAAAGTTTTAAATACACAATAAATAGAACATATGCAAAACAATTAAAATAACGTAGCTTATATGTCTACTAATTAGGTGGAATTATGAACATGAAATTATTTTTAAACGATTTGTCTGTAATTAAGTTTAATTAATACTCTTGTCGAACAAATTGATTTCCAGAGGCGATTTGTTTTAAAATAAAATAAAGAGTATAAATTTTTTTACTTTCTTGTATACGTAGAACAAAGAAAGTGTAGTAATCCTTAAAAAATTCGAACGATTTGGATTCGATTTTGACAAATATCGATATCCCTATGTTCGAAAGGCACATTTTTGGAAATTGTCCGTCTGTGAAAACGATAAATCAAAATAAAGAAAGCTTTCAGCTAGGCAGTTGAAATTTGATATGCGGTCTGTGCACAAAATTTTGAAATTTCTATCAAATTTTGAGTAAATATATGCAATTAAAGCTTATTTGTAAGACTATTCGAATATAAGTTAACACGATAATTACAAAACGAAGAGAGCTGGATACATAAAACTCTGTACTTTAACATCTGTAATGCAGACATCTATGAAATTTTTAGCTATATTCAACTATAGGTTAAATATATGTCAGTCTGTACCTTCAGAAACATGTAAGCGTTGGAATCCAAAAGCGGAATGACTTAAATTTGTCATATTTGGAAGGAGGTTTGTCTCTACAAGTGAAGCTTAGTGTCAATTTTTTTTCAACCGATTAAGAAAAAGATGCTTAAAACAAATTCGGTGTTTTTGAACACTATTAAAGCATTTCAACGGATTAATCACCGAATAACTAAACAAGGATGATACGACAAATTCAATAAAAATGTTGAATTCATTCCAAAAGTTGAATACCTCGTAATTATTGTTAGAGTTCTCTTGCATAATGTTTATTATAAACTATGAGAGAAAGTTTCGAGGAGACTATTCCCACAGGTTTTTAATTTCATTTTAGTTATGCAGCTTTTACCTCAGATTAAAAACTACGCTTGCATTTGCAATCAGTTGTCTTTACATTTCCGAGGTTTAGATGCGGTTTAAATTTTTGAAAATCCATTGTCTTTGAACCTTTGTAAATGGAAGTGTTAGGAACATGCTCGAGTAATATTATTATTAAAAAATATTAACTTATCTTATTTGCTTTCAGTGAACATCAAACCTGAGTCCCCGTTATCGAAGCATTTTGATCCACGGGACATTATTTAAGTGTGGATACTTGTCAAACGTCACCTAACTTGACAAATGCGATAAATATGTGTATAAACGTTTGCCTTCGTATCACCGCGATACTTAATGGTTTCCGCCTTCCAGCTACAGCCGGGTTCCAGCCGTTTCCGCTGCACAAATATGACAAAAAAATGCGTAAATAACAAAAGGGCCCAAAAATATGAGATTATGCCAGTTCCGCAGTCCATTGCTCGACCAGTTGTAAGTTCGTGCTATTTCCACGTAGAAGGAACAGCTTTTTTTCACTCCTGTAAAAAAAATACGTAAAAATACCATCTTTAAGACCAACTTCTTTTTTTTAAGATTTAAGAAAGGTATTTAATGACCAATGGGAAATGCACCTAAGGTGAGTTTATTAAAATTCCAATTCTTGAATTTTTTTTTTATTTTTAAATTTCTGCTGCACATGAATCATCTCATCTTTTTAGCAGACCAATTTTGCCAGAACGAACAGGATTGGATATGAAGGGAAAATACGGTTACAGTTTAATTTTTTTCCAAATGAATAAATAAGGCACACGAAAAATAACTAATATTTTCATAGAATAAATCAACAAAAGATAACTATTTATTAAGTAAAAAAGAGGTAAATTTTTGCAAAATTAATTATTTGGCAAATAAATTAGTATTAAAAAAGGTATGATTACAATATCGAAATAGATATGAATTCATTTAATAAAATAATAAATTTAAAAGTGAAAATTACGTCTACAATTTTATTTCTTATCATACTGATAAATGAGACAAAAATAAATCTATAGATAAATAATATTTTTATAGGACAGGTCAACTAACTTAAGATAACTACTTTTTAAGCTAAAGAGATATAACTTTTTGCAGAGACTAATTATTTCGCAAATTAAATTAGTATGAAAAAAAAAACAAATAGAATACCGAAATTGTATAAGACTTTCCTAGAATTACACAATATTAGTTCCACAAATTTATTACTTTTCCCGTTCAATCATAAGTTTTTTTGCTTAAAGTAAATAAATCATGTGCAGTGTGAATTTGATTCCGTAGTTACCATTACTAACATAATGATAGAATAATTTTCGTAAAACATAAATGTAAGCAATTTTATTCGCAATTTTTAACTTCATAATACACAATATGTTGGAGATATTCGTTATTTCATTGCTAATTCTTGGAGCTAAGCAAAACATTTTTTTTTAAATATAAAGATACATTTCTAAAATAATTAGATCAGTAGTATTTCATTACAAAGTTCTTCTAGAAAGATGCACCATAACGCTTATTTGAAGTGAGAACAAATAAACTATATTTGCTTCGGTTATAAATTAGGTACTGATTATATCAATTTATTAGCAATGCAAAGAAATAAACATTATTTTAAACATTTCATTATTAAGATTAATTACAAAAAATACTTTGATTTTACAATTTATCCATTGTTTCTGAATAGTGTGACTATCCAATGAGATGTTTGTGATATTTTATTGTAATTTAAAAATTTGCACTTCTAGATTGATTTTTGAAGATTTGAAATTTTACGCGATTCTGGAGGATAGCAATGCATTATGGAGTTTATTATGTATTTGTTCCATCTGTTCTAAATCTGCTTATACTTGAAATGCGGAAACTAAATTAGGTACTAAATGCATCGAATTGAAATTTACTTGCACAATATTTTATATTAAATAATACAATACTATCAATTGTTTAGTATTTCTTAAATAATATTTCATTTCTATGTAATTTTTAAGATCCTAATTGTTATATTTTTAACTGACTCAATGTTTTCCCTTTTTTCAAGTTGAAAAGCATCTAATCCTTTTCTGTGTAAAAAAAAACTCAAGAAACATTTCCCTTTCGCATTTTTCTGTCTTTGTTCAAATAAAAAATCATTTAAATATGTGTGAGAAATCGTTAATTAAATTTTTTTCAAGTAATATTCGATAAAAAAATTTATATGGAAAATTCATGAATAAGTTACTATAAATAAATTTAAGATTTCAAAATAAAATAATAAATGGATAATACATTAATGACAATACATTGTAATTCTACATTCATTCATTCCAAGGAATAGAAAAAAAATCAAGGATTATAACAAATTTGAAACGTTCTTACTCAATCAATAAACATTTTTTAAAATTTATTCTTCAACAAATTTTAATTCTAAAGTTTATTAAAAATATTTCTAGTAACGGTGACATGTTTTGTGCAAACGGCATTTTATTAAACTAAGTAAGTAACTTAGTAATGAAATTATTAAAGGTAAATAATAAGTTTTAAAAATAAGAATTATTCACAATCAAACAAATAGTCAGTTATAACAATCAAATACAGTCAGTTATAACAATCAAACAAATACAATCAGTTATAACAATCAAGCAAATAATTATTTTCTGTCTTATCATTTGATAAATAACTGCATGACAACACATGATATTATTAACCAGTTTGTCAAACTTTATGCGCAATTTTATATTTTGTAATCACGAACGAATTTTATCTTTTTTTTAAGTTTAGGTCAAGGATAATAGTTTGTGTCGTTTTAAATTTATAGCTTTATCACTATACGCTTGATGGTTTTCTTTTTGCCTTTATTTGTAGTATTGACTAATCTTCTATCTTCATTTCTTATGAATAAACTTTTAACTGATTTTTTTCGTATTATGTGTTTTGAATAATTTTTGGATCTTTAATCATTTTAGTTTAAGTTTAATGAATGTAGATATTAACAATTTAAACAATTGTTAAATTTTCTTTAATTTATTTGTTGGAGAATGATAAAGCTAATATGTGCAAAATATTATTTTGCAACAAATGAAAAATAATTCCTCACTAATTTGAGTAATACAAACTATCAAAACAAAATTAATGAAAAAAAGTTTTACTTATTGACCTCTATTGTCATGATTCAAATGCTTTCTTGTTCTGATTTGAACTAGAAAAGATTATCAGATATAAAATTAATTTTCAGAAAAAAGGTTTTTCTAAGAGTGAAAGTCTGGAATTATAATTAAAACAGTAATGTTTTTTTAAAACTAAATCTCATTCATGTATTGCATGTCATATACTTTCGTAGTCTTAAAATAAGAATATTTGTATACATTAAACTAAATGTAAGTATTTTATACATTTATTTTAATCAAATATTTATCAATTTTTTTGCCTCTAAAAGATCTAAAGCCCCGAATTTTTCTCTAGACTTCTGCTCTGTTTATTATTATCCTTATTTCTTTACGATGCTCATGTTGAAACAATTTTGAGGATAAGTTTTTTATTTCTTTATTTGATGATCTTATTTTTTGTTATTTTTATACACAAAAGAAAGAAATTCACGTAAAATGAATTGTTATGAGAGAAAACATATAAAAATAACATTGTTGTGTTTAAAAGCAGAAACATTAACTTATTTGTCGAGCATAATAAATTTCCAAAGAAACATCAATTGGGAAAAGAAACACACTTTTTGATTGCCATTAAACTAATTTTTTTCATTTTTTTTAGTTAAATACTTAAAAGTTAAGTGCTAATTTCGAGGTTAAAAGAAAAGTTTGAATGTCTAGAAATAGTGCGTAGTATTAATATAAATATTACCTGCATACATATTTGATCGGAATTGCGTAAATTAAGCTTTTCAATTATTTTGAAATGCAATTGACCATACTGGAAAATTGAAAGGAACAATTTAATTTTTAATAAATATAAAAAATTAATTTTACTATTTTATGTTTGAGATTTCAAAGAAAAAGCTTAAAAAAATCTTTCTACCATGCAAGATCTCTTTTGAACAAATATTTATGAAATTATCATCTTCTTTCAAAATTTTGAAAAAAATTGTATAATAATATATTTTTGACAGGATAGATTTAATAAAATGATTTAAATGCTTTGAATCGATAATGAGAGGAATATCGATATTGCCGACATTAAATCTATCGCTTTGTAGATAGAATATATTATATTTGTGAATACCGAATGTGCTTTGAAATATGTACTGAATTTTCGATTGTCGATATGCATTCGCTTACTTTGGATTGATTCGTTTTCAATAAAACTGCTAAAAAAAAAGTCGGACAGCATTTTTAGATCCGATAACTAATGACGATTGTCAAGGTACATGGTTTTTTATCATCTTCTTTTTGAACAGGTTTTTCTGAATAGCCTCAATTTTCTTTGAGAGTGCAAGTTAGTAAAATAAAAATATTAACATACAGACATGCCAAATTCGATACATTTAAGTGATTGTATTTATTTATTTTTAAAAGTACAGGTCGACAGACAACCCACTCCTTGTTGGATTTGGAACAAAGAAGTTAAATAAATGTCTGCAATTTCGAGGTTGATTCTTTGCACCGGAGTTCCTCTGAACAGATTTTACTCAGAATTTGATATAAGTCTGCAAATTTGGTGTATAGGCCATATAACACATTTCGACATTCTGATTTCAATTGTTTTTTAATTATCTTTGTCACTGACAGATATTTTTTAAAAAATTATGTTTTTCTAGTTAAAGGAGAGCTAAAATATCGATGGAGACTCATGAAATCTGGAGGTCAAATTTTTTGATGATTACTATACTTTCCTTATATTTCGTATATGAGGAAGTAAAAAAAAATTGGAAGGTAATATTTCAAAACTTAGACTATTTTTAGCCATCTTCGGAATAGCCAATGTCAATATTAAAAGAACAAAATGATTATTGATGAATCTTATCATTTCAAACTAATCCAGAAAAAAGGTGAAATTAACATTTTATGAAATTATATTTTGATATTGTCTAATCATGGCCGAATCTTCGTAAAGTACAGTTGGAATTCCGAGCACTTACAGAACTAACTACATGACGTTTTCTGCAAATACAAATTCCTCTTTCCATGAATAAAACTGTAAATAGTTGTGATCAATTCTGACAAGAATGTCCGTGTGAACTAATAAATATGCACCAAGAAGGAAGGATAAATTAATCTAGTTCGTCAAAAGGACGTGCGTTCTAACCCCATCAATGCGCAATAGCTTCATTCCATCCAATACGGTTCACAAGGACGTTTCTGAATAGCACAACTGAGAGTAATGATGCACTGCTGACAGAGGGAAAAAAAGCAACTCACTTTTAATATTCAGAAGAAGAAAAAAAGCTGACTGCTGACATTTTGAATCAGTTGAATGTCCCCCTGATTCATCATCTTTTCTTGAGCAGATAACCCGATTTAAGAATCATTAAGGGTGAGAGTTGTTGATGGGAAAGACTTTGATTATCTAAGGTAATAATTTGTTTATTTATTAGTTTTAAATTAATCAGCAGTGCTGTATTGAGAATTTTACAACGTGTTTAAAATTTATACATGAAATGTTTATTTTAAATATTTTATTGAAATTTTTCCAGTTATTAAAACAAACTCAGAGCCACGCCTGTTTGTTGTTTAAAAACCTCTAACTGTTTTTATTGCATGTAAAATCATTATTATGAGTTCTTGAGTCAAAAAGAAATATTCTATCACAATTCTCATTTTTTACCTTGTGGTGTAGTGTAAAATATTGAGTTTCAATTTTAATTATTCTATACTTTGCAGACATTGGGGAATTTAGACACTTTGCAGCACTAGGTAATGCATATTACGAAGACTTTCTTTTAATCCATTGGTCAACGCCCTTTTATCTCTTTAACTACATGTAAAGTCATTGATTGTTGGGAGTATTTACGTCAAACAGAACTATTGTAATACAAATTCATCACATTTTTATTTTCTTGCCTAGCGGCATAACGCTAAGCATTGAGTTTTTTGTTTCATTCTTTCTTGACTTACGTCAGCGAAGGATTTAGACATTTTTTTTTGCATTAGTCAGTATATATTATGAGGCCTCTGTTTTAATAAAAAGGTCAACGCCCTTACATATTTTTAAAAGATGTAATTGCATGTAAAGTCATTGTTATTAGTTCTTATGTCAAATAGGAGAAGTTTAATTTAATTCGTACGCAAGTCTCATTTTTTTTTTACCTTGAGGCAAAATGTAAAATATCGAATTTTATAATATAAATACCCTTGAAATATAATATTCATCATACTTGTAACAATTCATATATTTAAAATGTTTGGAATTGTTCCTTTTTGTTTTGTAAGGGTTCATTTTGTAGCATGTCTGTACACTACATAATGATATAGTGTAATATTACTTTTTATAAGAGAATCGCATGTTTTAGATATGCCTTTTACACGGTATATTCATATTTTTGAACCTTTTATAGCTTTGATAGCTTTTCCAATAATGGTCAATACAGATTGATAATCTGTATACGACAAATTTTACCGATTTCTTAATATTTTAATTTATTCATCAATCAGATACTATTTAAATGTCATCTGAAAGAATGACATTCGTTTAAAATTTTGAATCAAGTTTTTTTTTAAAAAAGAAGGAAACTTCTCATTGTTTTTGTTTATTATTCATATAAAATGAACAAAAGTTGAATAATTAAAAAATTTTATCCAAGCCACGGCAAACAGGTATAGCATTCCGAGTACGAAAACAAAAAGCATGAAAAAGGAAACGTGTTAAAGCATTTAAAATTTTTAAAGTTTGGAAAATCAATATGACGACTCGGCGTTTTGATACCGTATTCGATTTTAGAATGTAGCTAATTTTACTAACGTAGCTAATTTCGTTGTGCCTTAAACACGCTTACTACAGATACAAACACACACACATACATATATGCATGACAAAATATAACAACAGAACTAACAAATAAAATAAAAATCGGTAGAGAACCAAAGTAAGGATGAAAACTATTTAAACATTTGAAAAAAAGAGGGAAAAAACACGTACGAAGCAAATGCACAAAATACTACAATTAAGAGAAAATTGTGAAAATGAATTGTAAATTATTAAAATTGGGAATAGAATATGAAACATGCCGAATGATGCATTAATAATTCATCTGGAAATGAAATAAACTCAAAGCTCATAATGAATTATAGTATTCATTGCAAAAAATATCAATAAATTGCAATAATTTTTAAAACAATTACACACACACACACACATATATATATATACATATACATAATGAAATGTTTTTATATGATATTATTAGCACTATACTGGTATGGAAATAACACTTGATAGAATGGAATGGAATTTGGGTACGTGAATTTAGGGTGACAGATAAAGCGATTACGTAAATAAAAAAATAGTTAAGAAACTTTATAAATTATATGCTACTAGCGGTGAATCTAGCTATTAATATACATGGCATTTGAAAATAATGTTTTCAAAAAGTTGTAAACTTTCAATATTGTGAAAGAAAAATAATTTTAAGTGTGAAATAATATTATACAAATGGTAATTTAAAGGTAAATTTCAAATAATTTTTTTCCCGTTTTTTTAAAAGTTTTTTTATGTGGGTTATTTTTTATTCATATATTTCAATTATCAATTTTTTTCGATAAACATAAAATTAGAATTACCTCAGAAGATTGCGTAAAATTTTCCAAACTACAATTTTTTCCAAATCGAAACCATAGATTTGGAAATCAATCATTTTCCTTATGTTTTACATACTTTTAGAAGAATGTAACGATGAAATGTTAGTCAATAGGTGCTTTTCTTTAATGCAATCTGTTTGATTTTTTTTACATTGTACAATTTTGGAAGATTTATCTGCTATTATTATACAATCCTGCACTATTTGTGACATATATTAATGTATTTGAAGCATGTTTTTGCAAGCTTTTTGTGAGCTTTATTTTATTCTTCACATTTTGATAAATTAACTATGATTTGATATATGTGATAATTTAATTATGCCAATTCTTTATCGCACACTTTCAGATTTATGCCTTAAAGCCTTCTTTAAACGTCATTTTATAAACATTGTTTTTCTTGTTCTGTACTTTTTTCCTTGTATTTTCACTTTGAAACTTGCACGATTAACAACCCTCAGAACAATTGCCGGATGAAGTACATTAGTCATACCACAGTGCGACTATTTGAGTCATACCGTCTTTTATTCTGGTTATAATTTTAGTTGGAGAAACCACCCCAATTTTTTCCACTTAACGGACAGTTTTTTTTGTTTTTTTTTAACTTTTTGAAGATAAGATCCTTTCCTTGGCAAGCTATATCCAGCTTCGCTCAACAGGGATTTTTAATTGTGGTTTCAGAGAAAATATTTAAATATGAATCGCATACTAATTTACATTTAAATACTTTTTCAATCTTACCTCATCTTGTGTATCAGCGCCATCTCACAAAATTATGAGGTATTAGTTGGTTATATCCTATGGCAATAATGCAAGTATCATAAAAATTTACAAGATATCCCTATATGGTATTGTTAGAATGGGAGCAGATAGAAAATGGCTCTAATGGTTAATTATAAAAACATCTTCTGTAAAATTGGCATTATTTTTCAGGAAAGACACCTATATAGATAAACGTTATCTGAATATAAAATTTGATCCAAATCGTTAAAGCTTTTTACTAGGTACACAAAATAAATAAATAAATTTTTATATATGCAAAAATTGCTCGTTTAAAGCTAAAAGATCCTGATATATTTCTATTAATAAATATTTATGTGCTTGCGTAGGTTTGTGTGGTACTTTGAAGGGCAGATAGTCAGACCTAGAGCTATCAAACTTGGCACATGGGTACTTTGAAAGGTGAAAATGTGAACCTCGGTGCCAGTTTTTTAATTTTTTTAACTGGAATTTTAATTTAATAAAAATTAAGTAAAATTTAAGCATTATTACGTGATAATTCTAAAAAATATCAATGTACAAAACTATTTTATCACATCAAAAAATTAATTGTAAAAATATAATTCTACCTCAATTTTGACAAATTTCTTTTGCATTATTAGATTTTATGTTGAACTGAAAGTCAAATCGTCTTCTTAGTTTTGTCAAATAAGTGGTATTCTTTATTCTTGAAAGCCGAGGAAGAGAATATTATAAGAAATAATATATTAAGAGGGATCTACATAAGCAATAAAAAGGTGAAATTATAGTACCCTAAAAGTTAAAAATAGATGAACTGTACAGTGTCGTTTTTAATAGCGCTGTGATGTCATGTGACTGGTTTCAATTAGGGTGGTCCGTTTTATACTCAATAAACAAGGCGTATCTAAAACTATATACAGACTTTAACTCTAGATTGCCTAAGGCAGTCATTTTGACTGCTTTTCAATTTCAGTTAGAAAAACAATTGTGTATATAATGACACAGCTTCTTAGAATTTTGTGACTTTTTGTACAACATATAAATGCGTTTATAAATCATTGTAGTTGCCTCCCCCCGTCTTATTTCCGGTATATATATGCGTTATACCTGTATTGCCTAAAAGCAGTTATTTTGACTAATTGGAAAATTTTAAATAATCAAATGACTTTTATTACTGAATTGAGTAAATTTCTTATATGAAATCGGAGCCAGTCTGATTATATGAAATCAGACCGGCTCCGATTTCGTATAACAGTTTATATATTTTTTGATTACCGTCACTTGTTCAACTTGCAACAAAAACGGAACAAATAATATATGTGGAAAATGTCAAAAGTATGTTTGGGGAAGATGTACACATAGAAAGATTTCAACTTACATTTGCTTAAAATGTACAAATAATGAATAAATTATTTTTTATTCCAAATGAACTACATTTTTTTATTGTTAATACTTACTAATAACATGCTATATGGCTGTAAACAGTGTAAGAAATATAAAAAATTAATTTTAAACAAATTTCTTTACACATTAGTTATTCTTTCACAATGCAGTCATTTTGACTGCTTTGGGGCAATATAGGTATACACTAAGACTCCGTCTTTCTAGTGTAAACATTTGCCACACTTTAATGCTTCAAATTATTTGTAATGATTGTTGTAGGCCTTGACAGAAATGGCGACACTTTTCTTGGCAACACAAATTTATAATATTTTAAGGACTTAATGACAGATATCTATTTACATATATACAATTAAATTTTGATTTCAACGTAAATTCATTTCTTGGATGTAAAATGGATGTGAATTCCCACTGGAGCTCCTACCAACGAATGCTCTTACCGGTATACGCAACACACTCCCGGACAACTGTCCCTCTCTTTTCATTTCATCTCCTTTCAACCGTGAGACTTTAACAATCACATGGAGGTTAGAGGCATGACAATGAACATAATATATTTCATGAAAAGTCAGCATAATCAACAATCTCATCAAACCGGCTGATCGTTTAAGGCGGAATAAAAGAATGTATTTTGATTCTAATATTTTCCTTCCGCAATCATTGTTTAAAAACACGATAAAAAAGGGAGTAAATAAATAAAATAAATGGTGCAAAGTATGTGTTCAACTAAATTTACATAACTTAATAATGTTGAATATAATAATAATTTTTTTTTTTTGTATTTCTTTACTACAATGGATATTTTACTGTTTAAAAAATGTTTTATTTTTAATGATAAGTTTAAATGATCTAGAAAGAAAACTGGTTTCAACAGGAAAATTCCAAACATCAGTGGCCTTGTAGAAAATTGATATTTGTAACAAATGTCATTGGGATCAAGCATGACTTAAATGCAGAGCACACGCTGATCGCGCATTTATGCGCCAAACTGTCAATGACTGGACGGCAAATTATACGTCTTCCAGGAGAAGCAACGTCCGTGAAGTATAAAATAATCCAATTCATTTTAATATCCATTTTTCACAATTTAATAACTTCAACTTGCGACTTAAATGCCCCTTATCAACGCACCGTAATTTGATTTTTATTGGCGCTATTTGGCGGTTTTGTTGAGAGCGTCTCTTTGTCTGACGAGTGAATTGGGGTAAATTAAGGTCTTCCTCGAGTGCTTTTTGCCCGCAGCCTGAAGTCATTGAAGCATGATTGTTTTTTCGTTTAATGTTTAATATTATATTATTTGATTTTCATTTTACGAAACAGGAATTGATGCTTATTGTTTTCTGAATAACAGGAAATAGTTTCTGATGACAACCATTTAATTTTTATGAAAAACAGAGCAGAAACTAGTTTTTAAAACTTGCAATTTCGTGCTTTTTGAATTAATTTTTTGTGACATGGTTTTTTTAAACAGGCAGAATTGTTTGATTTCCTAATCATTTAGCTTATGCATTCAATTTATATCGCTTTTCAATTATTTTGAATGCAATACCTTCTGAAAGTTTCCATGCTATTTAAGAATCAGAAAATGAAAAATTAAAAAAATTCCAAAATGAGAAGATTCATATTTTTTTCTGGCATTTAGTTCTTCCTTCTAATGCGAATCTAAATTAGACTCCAACAAATCTTTTGATTATAATTTAAATTCAGTTCCGACAAAACAATATATTTTCAACCGAATATGAATATTTTAGATGTATAGTATGATTTGTTTTACTTTTATGGTAAACGATGTATAGATAAAGTATTGTAATCGTCAAAAAATTCCAACTCAGCATTTTGTAGAATACCCTCGTTTCAGATCTTTCTCAGTTCGAAAAACATATTTTTGGCATCACTACAGTCTGTTCTCTCTATCTCTTTGTGAACTCAAAAACAGGTAGAAAGAGCTAAAAAATTTCATATATAAGCTTAAATCAAATTTGTAGAATGTCTCTCCAATTTTGAATTAATTCCTTTCAGAAGTTTGGTGGTAGACAATTCGAGTTCAATTGAATTCAATAAATTCAAAAAAAAAAAAAATGTAAATGGATAAAATATGGTACATAAGTTCAGGATATAATATGCAGGTTCTTGTCATGCTTTGACCAAAATCTGTCCTAGGTTTTACCATGTGTCGGTATGCCTTTAGTGTACAGCTACAAAAGCAGACACTCATAAACGCAAAGACACATAAATAAAATTCGGTTTATGATCTCGTGATTGTTATTGTAGTTCCATACCAAATTTTGAATCCAGTCGGTAGAAAGAAAGTGTCCAAAATACATATATGCAATATACATATTAACAAATACCCAGATTCATCCCAGAGACTTATCTTTCGTGACTATTTTTCATCAATGTCATGCATCAAGACATTTGCTGATTTACCCAAGGCCCCCAATTTTTGCAAAGGGACAGGTTTTAAACCTTTATAGAAGAGTATGCGAAAAAAGGTTAGCTAGAGATATATTCTCTACAAAACCTGCTCTCGCTGCTTTTTGTTTACATATTGTAAGGAGAATTTTATAACTAGTTAATGACACTTAATGACAAAAGTAATTAATTACAGGTAAGTGCATGAAATAGTTCCATTAGGTTATGCTTTCAGCGCATAATGATTCAATAACTGGTGTAGACATTTCTGTTAATGCTATTTAAGATTTTGTTCAGGGCTGCGCGTATTTTTAGGGTTATAAAAATATTTGCATTTGCATTTTTCTCAAAATATTTACTTAACCCATGATATAAAAAATTCGCCCCTATTATAAAAAAAAAATCTCTTTGTAATCCGAGAGGTACATTTTATTATTTTTATTTTATTATTATTATTACTTTAAATGCATTTTTTACCTAAAAATATTTAAAATTTATGAAAAATAAAAGTAATTTAGATGAGGACGAAAATTGCACTAGAAAACAGTATTTAAATGGATGCACTTTGAGTAAGTAAAGCGAACTTTTAAAAATACTTTTATTGCTTTAACCACATATATTTTTGTCTAGAATTATTATCCACATATATCGTAGCCTCTAATGATTAAAAACTGATTTTTTTGCGAAGACATTCTGAATTAAGCTAAAAACCTGGTGAATAAATGTTTTTCCTCGTGATCTTTTTTGAGCGTTTTTTATCCTCCACTTATTCATCTTTTTTATTTTCACTCTTTAATTCTAAATTCATAAGTAAAATATTATTTAACGTTATTATTTTGTATTCCTTTTATGAATGGTTAAAACAGATTTTGAAGTAAATGCTTCGTAAGAAATCTCCAGACTGATCACAAAATGGTTATTTTATTGGAAATATATAGGAAATCATTTATTTATATACTTATAATAAAGCTCAATGTGTGTGTGTTGGCGCTCTACAGACCAAACCGCTGGACCTACAGTTACCAAATTTGGTACATGTATACCTTGGAGGTCGGAAATGTGCACCTCGGATTTTTAATTAGAATTTGAATTAATTAAAAACTAAGCGAAATTTCGAAGTTTTTCCGCTATAACTTGCGAAAATATTATCTCACAAAGATGATTTTTACATCAAATAAAAGATTAAACAATTAGTTTTCTAATGATATCAGAATTCTAACATGTAGCTTAATGTTCTATTTTTTACGAATTTTTAAAGAAATATTTTAACTATAGCTTTCAACAATATATTACAGACAAAACAATAAAATGTAAGCTGCAAGAGCACATTACGAGTAAAAGGGAAAAACATTATTTTTTATCAATATGTTGCCATTAGATTGAAAAAAAATGAAATTAAAAAATAAATAATTATTCCTTGGTTACGGTAAAAATGTTTTTATATCAATTTGCAGTTTAATCCTTTCCACTTTAATTTAAAATTGAAATTTTGCAACAGCTGATCAGATAATTAAGAATATAGTGCATTACGGGCTTAAGGCCTTCATCAATGGATGAATGAATTATATGTCTATCAAAATTTGAACCTAAAAAATATTTTGTCGAAATAGCGATTAAATGACAAGTAACATAAAGTATTTAATTAGCAATGACGTTACATAAAATAATTAACTGATAATTTTAAACAGAGTAAGATTGGCGAACCAGCTGGCCGCCAAAGGCGGCTAGTCGCTAATATGCATAATGGTAAGTCAAAACTCGTGACAACATTAAATATATATATACTTTTCTAGAAAAAAAGGATAAAAACCCATGAGGTATTTTTAAGCTTAATCATACCAAGTATTTTCCGTTCCAGGTTTGTTTTTCTACTAAATAAAAAACTCGTTTTGTCATGATTTTCTTTTTCACTCGAGACAATACCACTCTGAGCAATCATCATTGCACGTCGCACGATATTCAAAAACATCGATTTCTCGGTATTGTCATCCTCTGTTTAGCTGAATCATCAACAATTGCAAAATATGCTCATCAAGAAAACACTTGGGCATTCATTTTGTAAGCCATGCAGCTAAAATTCAGCGACAAATACGCTGTTACAAACATACATAACTTAAAGACTTGGCGTTATGGTAGCATATGCGATGGATGACTGTACTGACTCATATTCGTGATTACGGACAGACAGAAGGATGCATTCCGCATGGGCGTCCGCAATAATAGGTGGAATCATGCGTTTCTAAACCGGGCAGTGACGTTGACAACAAAGGTCATCTGCATTCCATCTTAGTCTCGCTCAATGCGTAGATGGCGAACAGATGGGAGACTGTTTTCTTTCATGCTCAAAGATTATGAGCGCTGGGATGAATATTTATAAATGAAGTTGAGCTTCCAATCCTGAGTGAATAGGGTTGCACCCGTCTCAAACGTCAGCTGAACCGGATTTTTAAACTCACTGAGAAGCTCACATAACTGCTGTTCAGAAAAATAACTTTCAATGTCAATGAAAGTATCTATAAATTTAGCTGCAATTATATAATTTTTAAAAAATTCAAGAAATAGAAGAAATTCCTCTTTCAAATTTTGTATGGATTAGTTTTTAATTATTCTAAAATTGTGATGAATTTTTAAAAACTTTTATTGTACCAATAACGCTCATTGCAATATCTAGGTATAATATAATCTACATTTCAAGGAGTCTTATACTAAGATGCATATATCACTATATTATTTTGTGGTATATTATTATTATTACTATTATTGTGGTGCAAATTTATGGTATAAACTTTTATTATTATTTTAATGGTACAAAATACTTTCATGGTACAAAAATATTCTGTATAAAATATTTAAATAGTTGCTCAAAGACATCTAAAATGGACCTATTTTAGCATTTTAATTGGAAAACTCTATCATGATCGTACACTTATTTCTCATTACAATTTACATGATGCAAAATTTTAAATTTGATTGACTCAAATATACTATAATAATAATCTAAAAATGCTAAGCTAAATTAATTCGTGGCTTTTTTTAAACCAAAAATTCTCGATAGCTAGATTGACTATGAAAACACTCTTATTTTCAAGTTATTTAACATTATTTTTTATCTATGCTTTAAAATTAAAATGAGATATTTATTGATATCAACTACTAATTTTTTATCTAATTCATTATTTAAGCAATAACTTAATTAATATGAAAACTTCTTTATTTCGTGGTATCAACAGAAAATACTGAATACGTGACTATCGAATGATAGATTCATTTACATTTATGTTACTGTTTTGTTATATATGGATGACAAAAAAACATGATAGCGTTTTGACACAAATGTTTTTAACTTATTTTGATATTATGTTTTAAACTAATGCAGTTCCGCGATATGTGTATTTTCTTCGGGATGTTTTTGATCACCTCTGAAATATTCTTGGTTTTTAGACGATAGTACTCACAAAAAGATTCCTTTTTTCATCATATTTTGTCAGCATCTATTGCTTTTTCACTGTTAACTTGCAGTATTATACGAGATCTTTAAAAACTAATAATACATGCCAACACGACAGCATAAAACTTACTCTTACTATTATAGCTCAGCTGTATTAGAATCATCATTTTATATATTCATGCTAATGCAGAAAAAATTCATTGAAATTCATCTAAACATAAAATGTATCTGTTTCCTAAGCCTTAACTAATTATTTCAGAAAGCCTATACTCAATTAAAGCGTTAAAGTATAAAATAAAATAAATTTTATAACTACATTAAGTTAATTCGGTTCTGTGCGTTCAAATGCAAAATCTTTACAATATTAATTCTTTATTTGTCAAATGAAGAAAGTTTATAGTAAAATATTCTATGTACTTTAGCATTCTTTGTAATTTTTTTGAACTAGTCAGTTCACTCTTAGAAATTTATGTTGCTTTTTTTTCTCATTATTATGCAGACATCTAGTTCAAAGACATACTTGCATTACTCGTGTAAAAGATTTGATGTTATAGATAATCCATACGAGTCAATGAAAACGCGTTCTTCTAAACAATAGTGCTGAATAAAGAGTTGAAATTGAGAAAAATTCTTGAAGTGATGTAAACGAAAAATATTTACTTACTGTCCAGACGAATGGCATTCTTATTTTATGATCCAATTAATTGTCATTTATATTTCACGGGAAAAAGAGTTATTTCATAGAATAATAAATTAATGCTTAGAATTTTTAATTTATTATACTCTTGAAATCACTGCATCCTTTATATCATGAAATACAACGAATTTTGAGAAATTATTGAATTACATCCTCAAATGACAGTATTCTTAGGTGACTATTCTCTTTCTGCAGATTTTTAAAAAAATTATATTTCCATTTTCTTCGATATCGCAAAAATCGTGCAATAGCCGCGTGCTTGCTGTTTGACTTGCCAATCTTCTGTCTGATGCTTTATGCTCTTTTCTTCCCTATTTCATCAAAAAAACCAGGAGATTGACATAAAGTACTTTATATGTCTTTTTGTTAAGGTACAAGGATATATAACCCACAAAAGATTGAATATCTCGAGTCTTAAATTCATTTTGCTGGACATGTTGAGGATTTCCCTTTCCACCACTTAATACTTTATCCCCAAAGAAATTGCGGATTAAAGCGGTTGGCGATACTTTTGTCCAATCTGAATACCAATCAATTAATGAATGAAGTCTCAATAAATGGAAATATATTACTTTCATTTTTCCCCTAAAGCACTTCATTAAAACATGTAAAAAGAAAATACCAATGTCAGCTGAAGAATGGCATTTGAATACATTATGTAATCAAATCTTAATTTGACACTAAATACTATATGCAGTTTAACGCTATTCCTCTTAGGGACGGGAGGGGCGTGGACATAATCACGTGTAAAATGTCAGAAAAAAGAGAAAACAGAGGCTGACTTGAAAAAAACGTGAGCCGCAATCACCCCTTCTCTGTCCACAGGTAGTGTCTAAAGTTGAGTACACTTGAACGTAAATTATATCAATTTGAGTGAATAGAGTCATTAATGCTGACATAGGCGTTAAACTCGCCTGGTATCGTGCGAGTTGAAAACGTAATTGAACAGCCTTGAGAGTTGAAAAGCGGGTACATTCAAAAGTTAAGATAGAAGTTCGGTGAGGTAATCAAGGTCAACCAGCTTTCATTTTTTTTTTTTTTTTTGGCAAGTTAAATGCACATTTTATGTTTTGGTTAATATTTTTAAATAGTTGCGTCATGTTGTTAATTCGCTTTTCACTTTTGTTTTTCCATCATTTCCTGTCACGTTTTTCTCCAGGCGATAGCACAGAGGATATCGCGCTCTTAGCTGTTGGCCATCCCTTTGGATCTGGGTAAACTTTACGCAGTTAGTGTTCTGTAAGATCAAGCCTTCTGTAATACTATCATATTTGGTAGTGATTGTCCGAAAAGATAGATCAATGCATCCATTTAAAATAATCGATGTTTTTCGTACATAACAATGGATTTTATTTTATTAAATCTCATTGTAAAACCAGTGAACATGGACCTTGAAACTTTCTCACATCCTCTCTTTTAAAACTGTTATTCTAGCGAACACTTTGCATGTCATAGGCGCATAATAGTTAATAGATCTTAACTTTTGGCGTGAATATAGCATTTTACTGAATCTATAGTGTCGAACGTGGCAAGTTTTTCAGCGATTTCTCCTGGGTTAGTTAGTTATATTAGCGTCCCGTTTAAAGCAACACCAGGGCTATTTTGGGACGGACCTCGTCATTTTGAACCACGGACAGATGACGAGTACGACACCCCCCTCTCCAGTGACACCCCCCTGTGAAGTGACACCCCCCTCTCCACACCACACTACACCAGCGGGAGAACGTTTGGCCTGACAGATTGAACGTGCAAGAGACCCCCTCACACGACAGATCTTCGGTGGAATCGAGTCTCGAACCTGAAACCCTCCGGCTCCGAAGCCGAGACCTTACCACCAGGCCACCGTGGCCCCTCGACTTCTCCTGGGATGCGGTTAACAATATTCGAAAATCAGATTTGTGTTTTAAATACGTTTTTATCATCTAACTGAAACCATAATTCGGATACAAAACTACACTTGCAATTATATAATTCATGCCAAATTTGATTCATTTTATTTTATTTTGATTATTACATATTATATTATAAATTACTTCGTTTTTAATACAACCCCTTGTTGTATTTAGCTCAAAATTTGATGGGCATCTCTACACTATAAATGCTGTACACCGAATTTTGTCCATAAAGTTCTCTTCGAGTTATCATGCTAACTTATATTAAAACAGCCGGAGTGACAGACCTCATATAGAAGGATTTTGCACAAAATTTGTTATAAATCTACAAAGTGGGTTTAAAGACCATATATCAAATTTCATCCTTCAATTCAAAGTATTATTGAGTTATCTTTGTCACTGACAGACGGAATTTTTAAAAGAATTTACGGATTTTTTTGTAGGGAAGTATAAAACTGGAGTTCCGTCAAAATTTCGAGTTCGAATTTTTTGACGTTTCTATACTTTCTCTATACTATGTTTACCATAAAGTAAAAACAAGATATATAAGATACTTTATTTTGATTTTTATTAAATTATAGGCTGTTTGGTCCTTTTTTTACAAATTTTCAATTAACGTTTATTAATTTCTTAATTATTTATCAATTCTTACGAAATTACTGCGAATGTTTTTAATTGTTGACGATTTCTTTCGAGTCCGAAATTCCACATTTGACTCGTTCATTGCGTCAGCTTCTGTAATACTTAATTTATGTTCAGGAAAAGGATACGTTCTGAGATGGTCACGATGTATTACTGTATAATTTGTGACTCTGCATTTCCTTCTTTTATCTTTTGGAAAAGTGTATTTTGTCATTTTTTTTTAAATACTGGAGATAAATTATATAAGCGTTATGCCAGTGTAAACTAAAGCAATTGATTTAATATATTAATCTTTTAATCTTGAAATTTAATTTCCCTTTCAATAACAGCTCCAATGATTTTTCTTCCTCGTAGTTTCAAAAGAGCTCATGCTCAAAGTGTTAATCCATCTATTTTTTCCAAGTTAGACTTATAAATGTTACACACTGCCTAAAATGGATCGGCCTTTGCCATCAGATGATAAAGACGATACCACAGTAGTCATTACTTTTCTGTCCAGACATATATGCATTGGACCATGCTAACCTGAGAGTGTTTGTTTCCCAGTGATAGACAGACTGTGAACAGTATCTACACATATGACGGATCTTGAAAGAAATATGACCTTGAACTTCTGATTCTGCCATCTCTAATCTGATCATTTACTTCTGATCGCTATATAACACACATCTGCTTCGGATATTATAATGATAAATTGACTAACTATCTGTTTTAAGTAGAATCCACACAATTATATCCAATGTGGGAGAAATATATCGAATTGTGACAGGATTTATAAATAAAATTCTTCTTGGTAACCTAGAAAGCAAAGATTGATTCTTTTAAGATGATGTAAAAGAATCTATCTTTGCTTTCCGGTTATTGAGTTCCAAGATACTATCTGGTAACGTAAATTGCTGATGTTAGAAACAGTCAAAATTAGGGCTTGAAAATCATTCAGTCTCTAACTTCTTAGATATTGCGGTTTTCGAAAATCTTTAAATACTGAAGTTTTTCATCTTAATGAGACATCAATTTAGTTATTTGGATTTATTTTTATATTTTCAATATCAAGGAAGTTAAAGAGAGATGAAAATTTCACCTCCACACCATTTCCACTCTCTTTGAGTTAGATGGACTATTTACGAACTCGTCCAAGATTTTTACATTTTTAACGACAATTTTTACATTTTAACAATAACATATTCCTAGCCAGTTAAATCCAAACAAAACTGCTCTAATTATGCTGTTCATATGATAATATGAGCAAAGCATTATAAGCAAAACTTTTGAACTAAGGGTTGTAGGTGAAGAATTGAAGACATTTTCCAGGAGTCTTGTTTTGAGAATTATCGCAATAGGTAGTCTTTGTATAGGAATCTACCTAAAATCAGTTTTACATATCTATTTAAACGAATAAAAAGAGCCAAAAGATTTCTGTTATTGTTTTTCTATCTGGTGAATGTTGTTTGAATATAACATGATACAATTATGGATTTTAGTCTTTAATCTATATTTATAATTGCTTTCATGATTACATTCCATTGCGGGGTTTCGGTTTGCATTTATCATTCTTCTCAAGCAATAATGCGCTTTTGTACTTTTCAAAAAATATTTTTACCTGAATTGCTTCTAAATAAACCAATAATTGGAAGATACAGAATTCTATAATTTCGAATTACCAAATTAGAGTGACTTATATATTTAATACTAGATTTGTAGCACTCTCTTTTTCCCCCTACACTATGATTCACTCATTACACGCCGCCCTCTGGCGAGTGCTTAGAGAGACAGTCAGTGAAGCCTCTGTTATCGTTATGTGTTGACGTGTTTTTGTCCACTCTCTGTTTGTGTTTTTGTGTAACGTAACCTTATATGTTTTAATAATAAATTAATGTTACACAAGAAGGCTTATCTTAATTAGGACCCACCAACCACCGGTCACAGATTTCTTTTTCATTTAAGAATTCCAACTTTCTTTTTGAGCAATATAACTAACGGAATTTAACTTTAAGACTTTCTATATTGTGTTCATTTTAACATTTAAGGTTTGATCCCTGTACTATGATTGGTATTGGTATTGAATTTGGTATAGTGTAATAAGGCATTTTGGTATTGAATTTGGTATAGTGTAATAAGGCATTTTGGTATTGAATTTGGTATAGTGTAATAAGACATATTGGTATTGTATTTGGTATAGT
>JAPMOQ010055381.1:903901-926428 GCA_026543055.1 Argiope trifasciata | reverse complement strand
GAATTAAAGGTATTTTATTAACAATTGAAAATTTGAACGACATATATAAATAAATAAATATAGGGAGAGTCTGAACTCATAGTGATATTTGAAAAAAAATTCAGGAGATTGGTTAAGAATGTCCTGTTAGTAAAATATACGCTATATCATAATAAAAACAAATTTGTGAAATGTTGACTATATCTCCGCCTGTATTTTTTCATGCATATAAATGCAGTGACTTAAATCAATGAAATTCGGTGTTTGATTTTGCGACTACATCTATAATCCTGTATAAAATTTTCTTTTAAAACGTTCTGGTAAATGACTTCTAAAATATATATCGTGCCTTGATTCATGCCTGTATTGTGTGATTATTGTTCGCCAACGCCAAACAAGACATTCGGTGATTTACCTAATATTGACAATTTCATGCGGCAATAGAGGGATTAGACTTTTATTGAAGAGTATGAGGGGATACCCCTTTAATCTTAGTTACAGTAAATTGCTGCAATACCATTCACATTTTTGTTTCAGCAAAAACAGGAAATTCTGAAAATTCGACAGGTATTATCAGTTTTCATTCAAAGTCTTTCTGGTTTATCATTCTAGTGGCTCTCAATAATTGCTATTTCTAAGTATCGTAGCTCTTATCATCCAAGAATCCTCTTATTATCTTAATGTAGGGAATGAGATAAATTGTGATTTACAGAAAAAAAAAATCTGTAATTCGGTCCCACTTTCCTATATTTATAGTGAGGGTTGGAACCTTATTCAAAAGTAGGCTGAACTCGGTTAGATATTTGAAAACTCAAAAAAAAAATCCTAAAGGGAAGATCTCATTGGCTAATTTAAAATTCATGGAAACATCCAATGAAAACTGAAAAGAGCAAATACTCTTATCTGTATTATTATTATTACTAGCCGCCTTTGGCGACCAGCTGGTTCGCCATGAGTAATGCGTTCTAAAATTTCCTATTAAATCATATATTTTTTTAGCCAAAATTTAGGAAATAGTTTAAGTTAAAAGATTCAGCTATTAGTAGTTAAAGAGTCGGTAACTTTATTCGGAAAAACTTTTTGAGTTTAATGCTCTAATAATTTATCAATTATGCTTTCAAAATATTAAAAATGTTTTTTTCGGTGATATTGCCAAAATGTTAAATATGTTTTTTAAAGAAAGCGAAAAAGGGAAAAAATTATTGAATTAAGGATACAGATATTGCAAACGATTATAGAAATATGCCATTAAGTCGGGATTTCAATGCATATCCTGTCTAAATTCAATCAGGTTTACTGTAAATAAGGATAATTTATGGAATTAATGATATAAATATTGCAAACGATTTCTTAGAATCCTTTGCCTTGCATTTATTTTTATAGAAGATATCACATTTTAAATTTATGTTATTTTATCCATTCACGTGCTGAAAGCTGTATTTCTTAAAATTTGATTTACGATGATAGTTGTTGTTTTTTCATTTGAACTTCCGGCATTGTTTTATTTTATCCAGTCACGTGCTAAAAAAAACATGGTTAAAATATATCTTTAAAAATTCGTTAAAAATAGAAGCTTGAGTTATACCTTAAAACACTGATACCATTAGAAAGCTAATTTTTTTAATCTTTAAATTGATGTTAAAATCATGTTTGTCCGATAATAATTTCGGAAGTTATAGCGGAAAAACGTCGAAATTTCGCTTAAATTTTAATTAAAAATTCAAAAAAGGGCTCCGAGGTGCACATTCCCGACCTCCAAGGTATGCATGTACCAAATTTGGTAGCTGTAGGTCCAACGGTCTGGCCTGTAGAGCGCCAACACACACACACACGCACACACACATTGAGCTTTATTATAAGTATAGATTATCTAGGCATAATATAAAATGAAGTTTCCTGAAAGCGTCTGTGTGTTTCAATCCGAAAAATGCGAGAAATACTTAACTGATATTGGTGATATTTGTACGATTTTGTAAGGCATTTTTTGAAGAAGGCTTTTGTATGTTGAAGCCATATCAAAGAAAAAAAAGGAGAATTATAATCGCGATATTAATTATTTTCTTACTACGATTTCCACATGTGTTAATAGGGCAGTATCTGTACGTTGCACTTATGAGCGCATGCACTAATAGCAAGAGTTGTGGTATGCATTTGCGATACATTTCTTTGTTTACGTCTGATTTTAAACATCGATTCAAAATTCATCATATCCCAAAAATTTCACTGATATCGTAGATATTTGTACTATTTTGAAGGCATTTATTGGGAAAAGTTTCAGTACATTGAAGTCCATGGACTACTTTATATGGCACTTTCTAGTGTTACATCCAAGCAAAATCTTTTTTGACACTATATTGGAAAAACGCACCATTTAATACAGCTCGCACTTTATTCATAACTTGTTTTTCATCTCCCTCTCAATATTTTTAACCCTTTTTTGCATTCATACTGTATATCACTATGTCCATTCATTCAGTTTCATGTACTCAAGATGTTCGTTCTAGCATTTATCATCACTTGTTATGTTGTATTTTCATATATTTTGTCATTTGTCTGTATCTTTCAAATTCATTGTTGTGTACTTTTTTTTGGTTATAAAGTCCACCTACACCTATACCAAACCGGAAAGGGACCACATGAGCTTTAGAAACGGAGGTGTGGTGTGATGTTAAATGTTAAATATTGGAAAAATGTCCAATATAGTTTAAAACGGAATTTTATTTGTATTGTATAGAGTTAATAAACAAATGTGGAACAGTGGATGGAATGAGTTATTTGTATATTTTTAAAATTTTAAAACGGCTTTTCTGTTGTAAATTTTTACTGAATCTAGAATTTGTATACAATCATTTTCGCTAAAAAAATAGTTTATTGCCAAATTTTAGCGAAATGGCTGATGTGGCGCGAACGGCAGCAATAGCGAAACGGTTGCAAAAGTGCCACTGAAAAATTGTCAACCTCGCAAGGTTCCTAATGACTCTATATCAAAAGTTTATCCAAAAATTGTAGTGCAATTATTTTTGATCATTTTCTAAGTATAATTGGTACTTTTCCATTACACCGGTGCAGCCGAAAAATCGCCAATAATGATGCAACCAACATCAAATGGAATATCTCCGCCGGTATCCTTTTGCCGATACATTTTTAAAGAAATTACGTCATTTTGTCGCCTGTGCCAAAATGGCAACTATGTGCTGTCGCCAAAAAGTCTGCTTGGCAAGATTGGCGCCGATATAATGGAAAAGTACCGTATATTTTTATGTTTGTTTGATATTGCTTGACATGGAATGGAGGCTAGACTTAAATTTAATGCTAGGTTTTCCTTTTGGATGTTATGCCATGGGTTACGCTGTTCGGGTACTGTTATTTATTCTACAAACTAAAAAAATCTTTGTTGTACTGCTTTACACCACTGGAACTGCTTAAAAATTTACGATTTTGCTTTCGTACAATTTTTTTTCCTCGAACCGTTAACTTCTGAAAATAAATTTAAAACAACGAATATTTCACTTTTAATTGAAACAAAAAAAAGTTCAATTTTAAATATTTTTTAGTAGATTTTATGTAAATTTGAATTTTTTTCTACTGTTTTTCATATTTTTATTCAATTTGATTCGTTTCTGGGTACTAAAGATGAAATTTTTCTCTCACTTCCTGATGACAAAATTTTCAAATTTTGTAAACTTAAATCATTGGCACACAGTTAGAAATGGCCGAGTCAGATTAAAAAATGTGAGTTAATTTGGTTTAAAAACGTCTTTTTTGTAACAAAAAAAAACATGCACATCAATATATGAATATATGGTATATATTAACATGCATAATGTTTTTTAAACAAACATAAGAAAGAAAGCGTTTTAAAACAAAAACTCAATAGCTTTTGTTTGTTTTTATGATATACCATTTTTAGCAGCATATCAATGAAATGTTTTCGATTATATAATACATTACTTTGTTACTTTGCCGGCGTCCTGGCAAAGGGCATCTTCCCCTTGATCATGGCTGTTCTGTGTTATATCCGAAGTGTGCAAATGTGCCCCCATATAAAGAGGGATTGTGCAAGTGAAAGTGGCGCATGAAGTAGCCAAATCGTACTTCTGGCTCTAGTTGGCGCTTCTGGAAACACAAGAGGTGCTCCCTCAGCTTAAATCGCTGACAGATAATTGTCAGCGGCTTGTAAAGTGCCATAAGTCACAACAACTTTGATATTTTGAGAAATCAATCAATATTCTTTGAATCCAATAAAAAATATTTATTTTTCACGTGTTTGTATGTACGTTTTGTGCGTATTGAATCTATGAAAAAAATTATATCAAGATTCCCTAATATTTATAATAAATAATTAAGTAATATGCTAGAAATTAAAATGATTAAATTAAAACATATATATTTGTTGAGCGTTAATAAAATGCACTTTAAGAAGTTTTGTTAAATTTCATTTGAGCTATATAAAGGAAAAATATAATGTGAAATTTCCGATACCTAAGTAAAGTCCTACTTTATATCAATTTTAATTACAATCTACATTTTATGAAATTTTTTTGTAGGGAATAACAGCTTTTGTCGCTATACCCTCAATGTTTATATTCAAGCTCACTTTACTGTAATTACATATATTTATTGATGAACTGAGGAAAATCTCATAAAATTACTCCATTTTTAATTTATTTGAATATGCATAGTCTGATACGGTGATTTCTGTTCAGATTTTTTTTTTCAAATGACATTTCATCTAATACATAATTACCTAATCTTAAATTGGATTAAATTAAATTTTTAAACATACACTATCTCAATTATTTAATCCAAATTTAAGATTTAGTTAAAAACAATTTATTTGTATGGTTGGTTGCCTGGGTTTTATGGCGAAATATTTGGCCATATTTCGCCATTTACCCTAGTTACCAGCGGGTGACCGAGCTCCGCTCTGAGAAAACAGGTATCAAAGCTGACTCGAAGATTTAAATTTTCAATTGTGATTTATCAAAACAATACAGGCCATAAGAAAATTTGTGAAACCATTGGTGAAAAGATAGCCGGTTAAAGTGCACCATTGTAAACTATTCTAAACAAAGTTAGAGTAAGGTAAAGTAAAGGTAAGGTAAAGTAAAGGTAAAGTAAGTACTATACAAAGGTAAAGTAAAGGTAAAGGTTGAAGTGTGTTGAAGTTCAATATTTTTGACAAATTTATTTAGAAAAACCAAACCTATATACATACATAAGAAACATATTATAAACCTATAACAGCATAAACATAAAACTTTATTAGTTCGCCCTATTGGCCATAGATGGCAGCACGTTACCGCTTGAAAATTTAAGTAGCCATTATGGCGAACTAATAAAGTTTGAAAATATCATATCTGTAACTCCGAACTGCTCGACCGTAGCGCTTCAAAACCGGCGCCAATCGATTTCTCGTGGCCAAAAACCCCAGACCCCCAAGTTTACCGGAGTTTATTAATTCTGGGGCGATTTTCGACTTGGCAACCATTCCTCGTATTATAGTATTAGATTTGTGTACACACTGAATAATATTTTATAAAAAGAGGAAACAAAAGATTTAGATCAAAGATACAGGTATTGTGAGCAGTAAAATGGAATCCAGTAGCAGTAAATGACCAGTAAATGAACTGTTCTGTCAATATACTTTAAAAAAATGCATTTATCCTCTTATATTTTCACATTCCGAAAGCTTTTTTTAGCTGCTTATCGAGCTGATTGCTTGCTTGCTTATTATCTTTTTTGAAGCTTATTATTTAGTGACAAAGGCAAAAATAATATCAGATCTCACTATCGATATATCCTTCGATCAAAAGTGGAAGTGGATGACGTGAATGAAGTAATTCTTTTCTCTCAGATGCAAATTACTGTCAGAGGTAATACGATGCCTTGACAGATACTGAGACTTATCGTACGATTCTAATCTGCGAACGCACGAGACGACTTTATCCTCAAAGGAATTCACGCGAGTTTAAGGCACACGTGTAGGTTTAAGATATTATGTATATATAGCATAGAAATACTGAATATCGGAATGGAATGATCCTATTTTCTTACTAAACCATCATTTCTTCTGATAAATTGACGCCGCTTTGGCTTAGTGGTAAGACCTCGGCTTTAAAAATGGAGGAACGGAAGAGTTTCAGAAACAGAATCTAGCTGTTGAGGTACTCTAATGCACATTGATTCATGTGACAAAAATTAAATCGTCTTCCTGCTGGGATAGCACAGAGACTTGAAACTCACATGTTCTCTACCAAGTTCAGATTACTAGGTTTCGTTTGTATTTAGTCTTTGGGTTGTTTCAAAATAAATCATGGTTATATTTGAGCTAAGTTATTCCAAGAAAAAGATAAAATCTGTCGCTATATCTATAAAGACAAAAAAAAATCTATGACTTACATATAAATGCAAAGACTTATGTATCTAGAGAATAATACTTAGACAAGCCTTTTTTAAATAAAAATATTAGGCTGGAAACTATGAAACGGGCGTTTTCTATTTAGTTTTACTGTCATTCAACGCCCGTTTCATAGTTTCCAACCTAATATTAATGGTTTATATTGCAATGGGGTCTAGGAGACCGCAGTGGCCTGGTGGTAAAAATCGGCTTCAGAACCGGTGAGTTTCATGGTCGATGGCCGATTTCACCGAAGTACCGCCGTGTAAGCGGTTCTGGTACGCGTTAAATCGGTCTGGACCAGATGTCCTCCCTACTGAC
Organism: Argiope trifasciata; assembly: GCA_026543055.1. Lineage (NCBI taxonomy): Eukaryota > Metazoa > Arthropoda > Arachnida > Araneae > Araneidae > Argiope > Argiope trifasciata. Next base: position 919,728 of record JAPMOQ010055381.1, on the reverse strand, counting down.
GTGGTACAGAAATTTAGAGAGGGGAATGCCAGCTGAGGCATCATTCCCGTCATCTGATCACGACTAAACATCACGTGGTCCTCCTGAAACAGCCCTAGAGTTACTTTAAAAAGAGACTTTAATATACGTGAATTGTACTGTGAAGGAGACCAGATTCATATTTGTACTCTTGCATTAGAAGTACACATTGTAATCGTAAAAAAAATTCAACCTTTAAGATTTTGACGAATTTCCCTGTTTCAGAAAGTTTCCAAAGTGAGATAAACGAATTTTAAACTTATGTCTGTCTGAAATATGATAATTCAACGATTTCAATTAAACAGACAGATATTAATTAATTGTTTTTATACAAATTTGTAGATTTTTTCAAATTTTGATAGAAATCCTTTCAATGGATGTCTATCTGTCTGGCTGCTCGAATGTTAGTTAACCCAATTACAAAATAAACGTGCCTATATGGATGAAGTTAAGCATATAGATTTAACATCTAAAATGTAGATATGTGCCAAATTTTGAATCATATTATTGAAAGCCTCTCGATATGTACTCTCACATATATATATTAACACATGCACTCAAAGACACAAAGATTTAAATATAAAATTTTACATGCGGTTTTGTGACCAAAATCTATAATTCTGTATCGAATTTTGGTATTCTGGTATTTGTGTATTAATTGCATTGCATTAATTGATCTTCAAAAGAAATCACCTATCACGCAAGCTTTTTAGTAATTATTTATTGCAATTCGATATGCACTTTCACATATATATTCACAGAAACTCAAAGACACAAAGATTTAAGTATAAAATTTTACATGCAGTTTTGTGACCAAAATCTGCAATTCTGTATCAAATTTTGGTATTCTGGTATTTGTGTATTAATTGCATTGCATTAATTAATCATCAAAAGAAATCGCGTATCACGCAAGCTTTTTAGTAATTATTTATTGCTTAATAATACATAAATATATTTATTGGAAAGTGTGTGGAGATTGTGCCAGCTGGTTCTGATATTTATTTCGCCATTCAGTCAGATTGATTAAAAGCTATATAAAACATCTTCAGGTGCATTCACTGAAGGAAGCTAGGCCTATGCTCCTCGACCGCAAAAACATTATTTTCAGAATTTGTGTTTGCTGTGAAAAATAAAAAAAAAGAATGTCATTTCCTTTCCAGATCTGAATGGCGAAATTTCCAGCTAAGCAAATAGGGCATAGCATTATCACTTAGTATATCATGATGAATATGTAGGAGAATAATATGTGTGAAATGATGCTGTCTAAACTGAATATGGCCATTTTTCTTCTGTGTTAATCTTTGCTTTTAGACTTTTATATAGAGGAGAAATTTTAAAATTGAATGAATTTTTTAAAATCAATATTAGGATAATATTTGTATTATACAAATTCAATTCAATTCTTTTTTTGAATGATATTTATGAGCTAGGATCGTAATAAACAAATTTATATGCTATAAAAAATGGAAATATTGAAATTTTCTACAAATATCTGTTTATAAGATATTCTGGGATACTTATCGGTTGTAAGGGTGAACAAATAGTGCCAAGAAAAGATTTCGCCGATTTGGCAATTTCATTTGGCAGCATTTGGCGTAATTTGATCTATATTTATGGCCATATTTATTATATTATACATATATTTTTGTTCTTGCGTATATTTTATAATTTGATGAACTTCTATTTTGGTAGTCATTAAGATTGACAAGCACTAATTCTGAAAATAATGTACGAATAATAGGCTCAAGAAGGGCGTTTTTCAATATTTAAATTTTGGCAAACTCGTATGTTAAAATATTTATTGAGACAAAAGGACTAGATTTATTTATTTAAACAAATGTATATCGTATTTCCATGCTATTCATTGTATTACCCATTTATTCATTTGTTTTTTACTGAACAGCAGTCTAGAAATAAATTTATCTTTTTTGAATTATTTACATAAAATTTTGAAAATGAATGAATTTAATCTCTTTCCTGTACGAACTAATAGCATCTTCAGTTATTAGACCCAGGGAAAAAATTTTAAAATATTTCTGTTTTTTTTTTTTGTTGTTTTTTTTAGATAAATATTTATATGCTGGCATACTATCAATAAATTTCGAAATAAGCACGAAAGAGGTTCCAAATACCCCCAGAACAGATTACTGAACCTAGGAATACTAAATATGATACATAATTACTTCTTGGGAAATAGGGCAGCGGTGGCCTGGTGGTAAGGTCTCGGCCTCGGTTCCACCGAAGAACCGTCGTGTGAGGGGGTCTCTTGCACGTTAAATCTGTCAGGCCAAACGTCCTCCCGCTTGTGTGGCGTGGTGTGGGGAGGGGGTGCCAGTTCAGGTGTCGTCCTCGTCATCTGACCGTGATTCAAAATGACGAGGTCCATCCCAAATTAGTCCTCGTGTTGCTTTAAAAAGGGAACGTTAATATAACTAAACTAAAAAAATTCTTGGAAAATATGCATTTACTACTTTTTCACACGTTTTTTTTTTTTTATTGTAAGTTGAGCGGAATTTTTAAAAAATTATTTGAGGGAATATTATTTTTTTTCCTCATCTCAAAAGTTAAAGAATCAGTTTTTTTTAATTATACGTATTAATCTTAGTTCTTTACATTAATTATTTTTATTTTCAAAGCTAGCTTTCTGTACAATATACATCAACAAAATTCACATAGCCTCCTTATATGCATCAAAATAGAAAGATAGTGAATAACCAAATGAAATACTCCAATACCTCTCGTGAAATCAAGAAAAGAAAAAGATTTATTTTCAGTTTATTGTTAACAAATGCTATAAAATATCTAAAAAAGATGAGTTTTTTAAAAATATGATAATGCTTTTAGGCTGGTATTCTCTCTGTAAATTGCGTAATGAGTTACGCGCAGAATGCAACGACTGATCCAATCAAGCCAGACGGAGAAAAGATAGATGAATCAAGCCTAAAACATTACCATGCTACGATGTTTCGGAATAGAGGTGCGAGTCTCTTTCTCTCTTTTAACTTGCCTCCAAATATCGTATTTCGATAACCTTCAATGTTGGTTCTCATAATAATCTATTGAAATTATTTAACATTAACATGATTATTCCAGAAAAATTTTCCTACTCTATGATTTTTTATTTACCTTCAATGAAAAATACAATATTTCAATAACCAAGAAATTCGAAATTCATATCTCCAAGCTTTAGAGCTCCCGAGCACATTTTTAAAATTTAATCTCTTTATCTCTGAACGCGATAACTAAAAAAAAGTCTATTATAACCATTCGTCTTCAATAATTACCACGGCTAGCTTTTAACATATTTATTGGTAGACTTCACTAAACATAAACATATATACGAACAGTTGTATAACAAAAGGGGACAACACTTACACGACTAACTTAGCGAAACAATTAAGACATTTACGACGAACAAAGACATTTACGAAATATAAAAAGATAGTCCTCAACCGATGTTTTCTCTACGATGGCTGGAGGTCGACTGACGTATTATCTAGGTGGCGCTGACGTTTCATCTAGGTGACGTTGCACACAGTTCCGTTATACTATGAAATTTGATATATAGACTGAACATCTAATAGGTAAATGTCTATCAAATTTTTAACAAAATCTATGCACATAAAGGGAATCTGTCCGTCAATCTGATAGAGGAAGTCCGAGTGTCTAACTACAAGTGAGCTGAATGTTACAAAAGAGTTAGATTAATAAAATCTGGTATACAGTTTTAGCATGTAAAATGTAAATTTTTATAAAATTTCCAATCTTTGTAGTAAAAGAATTGATTATTTGTTGGCTGGGATTTTCGATATAACTATAAAGCTATAATTCAACAACGCAATGACTTAAATAAATAATATTTGGAATGTGAACTGGTTATTACTACTGAAGTTCTGTGTCAAATACCGATTTCATTCAGACAGAAAAAAGTCGTCCAAATATGTTCTATATCCTAGAACTTGTTTATGGCAATACTCACACGATAGATTCAGTAAAAATCCTCACCAAAATTATGGTCAAAATGCGCACTCGTGCGATAAATTCATTGAAAATCTACACTAAAGACATAGACAAAATTCATGCTCGCTTGATAGATTCACTGAAAATTCACACCAAAGATATGACCAAGATGCATACTAGCACGATTGATTCAGTAAAAGTTCACTCCACAGATTTTGTCAAAATGCATACTTTTACTATAGATTCATTGAATATTCGCACCAAAGATATGGTCAAAATATATACTCGCACGATAAATTCAATAAAAATTCAAACCAGAGATATGGTTGAACAAATTCACGGAAAAATTCACACCAAATGTATGATCAAAATACATACTCGTATGATTGATTCAGTAAAAGTTCACTCCACAGATATTGTCAAAATGCATACTTTTACTATAGATTCATTGAAAATTCATACCAAAGATATGGTCAAAATATATACATTCAAGATAAATTCAATAAAAGTTCAAACCAAAGATATGGCTGAACAAATTCGCGGAAATGTATTATGGTCAAAATGCATACACTTGCGATAGATTCATTGAAAATCTACACTAAAGACATAGACAAAATTCATGCTCGCTTGATAGATTCACTGAAAATTCACACCAAAGATATCACCAAAATGCATACTAGCACGATCGATTCATTAAAAGTTCACTCCACGGATATTTTCAAAATGCATACTTTCACTATAGATTCATTGAAAATTCACACCAAAGATATGGTGGAAATATATATTCGCACGATAAATTCAATAAAAATTCCAATCTAAGATATGGCTGAACAGATTCACGGAAAAATTCACACCAAATGCATGATAAAAATACATATTTGCACGATAAATTCATTAAAATTTCATACTCAAAGTTATGGCCAAAATGCATACTCGCACTATAGATTTAGTGAAAATTCACGCCAAAGATAAATAACTCCTAATTTTTATTCGCCAATGCCATGCAAAGTATATCTCGCCCTTAATCAAGGTTCAAAATTTTATTCGGGGTAAAGGTGACATCACTATTGTTAGAGAGCATGCGACCACTCCATCCGTTTTCAGAACAAAGAGAATAACTGAAATTTAAAATAAACGTTAAACTTTAACCGTGATGTAAAAGTGCAAGAGTGAAATAAAAGCACGATCCCGGATGTTATATAAAAATTTTAATGATCTAACGTGTGATATCAAAAGAATGTGCTGAGCAGCAACATATGTGTTAACGATGAACATATCCTTGCACATCAACTAAACGGAAGTAAAAAGTAACGGTTGTGACGCAAATCAGCAGGTGGTGTGTTCTCGCACAAGATCGAAATTAAAACACTAATAAAACTGAAATAGAAACGGGACGCATTCAGATGTGCTAAGCGTTCCCAAACGAACTCGCTTAGAAGTATGACGAAAATTTATATTGTTAATTAATTGTTACCTTGGGACCTGAACGTCATTTGACGTCTTGTGGAATAATTTCATTAGAGAATATTAGTTCCTTGACGCAATACTATAATTTCAGTGATAACAATCATGGAAAATGGATAATGGTTTTTTTTAATTCAAAATTTAAAATAAAGAAGAGAAATTCAAGTTATTATTCCCTTTTTTATTTTTTTATTTCAAAATATTCGAATTTACTTCAGTGACATTATTCTTGTTTGTCATTTTTTAAAATTTTCATTTCAAAAATTAAATTTTTGTTATCTTAGAGCAATGTGGAAAATTAATTGAAAAAACATAACCAAAGTTATATTAAAATAAGTAATATAAAAAAAGAAAATTCAGTTCAACTCTTACTTATTTCAACAAAGAAACATTTTATTTCAGTTGCTTTTTATTAAATAATTATCAAAAAAAATTATTGAGTGTCAAAAAATAAGCATAAAATTATTTATTTTCGCAAGAATTGAACTTGCTTTCTTCCCCTTCAGGTGAAAAATAATGAAATCATTGGATTTTGCCGATTAAGCTAGTCTGCCTGTTGATTTTAATTTACATTAGAAACTGCTAAAACTCTATTTAAATCATTAAAAAGTAATTAAATTAAATTAATCAATATTTAAAAAAAATATTAACATCAAGCGTTATTTACTACAAGTTTAAAAAGAGAGACATCAACCTCGACTTCAGAGGAGTTCTATAAATAATTCTTTGAACTGAGTGTAAATTAAATTATCATTATTTTTGATAAATATTTTTTTAGTTTTGGGACATTAAAATTTTTTTGAGAAGGAATGACTGAAAATAGAAAAGGTTTAACTAAGTACTCTTATGTTATTCTTACAAAAAAAAATACCATCGAATAAAAATAACTGTTTTTTTTTAAAGATAAATTTATTATTAGATTATACGACCAATTTGGTTTTCCAAAAAAGTATTTTTTATTTAAAGATGTACAGAAATAATTTTTAGGTCATCTTCTAAGTATTCTTATTAATTATAACTGATTTTATAACCAGTTATAATTAATAAGAATGCTTAGAAGAAATATATAATCATATTTCCTCCAATATTTGCTTCATTCCAAAATGATCTTCTGCCAAATATGGAAGAATCCATTAAATCTAGCTTGTCTTCAGTTCACCTTTTGTATATTTTTTCTGAACACTTAATAACCAAATAATAATAATAAATAAATAAATAAAATAAAATAAAAAATTAACCAATTAAGTGAAAATAGCTTTAAATTACAATAAATTTATTAACTGTATTTATTATAACTATATTTATTATTATTATATTTATTTATTATATTATTTATTATAATGATATTTATTATTATTATATTATTTTATTTATTATATTATTTATTATAACTATATTTATTATTTTTATATTATTATATTTATTATTATTATATTATTATATTTATTATAACTACATTTATTATTATATTTATTTATTATGTTATTAATTATAAATATATTTATTTATTATAATAATATTCTTTGCCCTAATCCTCTCTGCATATAAATGTGATCATCCACCGTATGTAGATGAAATCCTTCTGTACATCCGGATACTTGAAGTACCTATCCTTTCCTTTCTGATTGTACAAAACATAGCTACCTTGTGCTACAAACCCTCAAATCCGCTTTCAAATCCTTGAGCCAACAATATTTCCGAAACTTTTTAACTTGGACTAACTCACTGTGGTCTTCCGATCACATCAACAAAGTGGAGGGAGGGAGGGAAGGGGGAAGGGAGAGAATACAAAGTTCGCCTCATTTTTTAAGTAATTCTTCGATTTTTGTTTGGGTATCCTGGTTAGAATCTCACCCACATCCTATTGCGTATGACGTCAAAGAAACGCCCGCCAATAGTGGTTTGATAATAGTTGAACGGCCGAAAAAGCATGAGAATTCAGTTTGCCGCAATTTGTAATTTAGCTTGATTTTGGCAAATTGGCGATAAAACAGCAGGTATTTAAGGTGAAGTTGGCGATGTCGATCGTGATTATTGGCGCGATTGTGGTTGCGTGGAAAATATAGGGCAAGACCGTTATTCCACTTCCAGAGACATGATTAAATACTTATAACGCTTAGAAACACGGTTGTAACGTATTGATAAAAATACTAGATGTGTGAAAAAGCAGGAACTTCTTCGAAAATGTTGAATATCTCTCAGTTATAAAGCAAGCTGGAAAGGAAAAGTTCTGAGAAAATTATTGTAAATATTTAAATTTAAAAAAAATTAAAGTATTTAAAAATATGAATTAAATTTTAAATTTATTTTGCGTGACCTTCCATTTATGTAAATTCCCATGTTCTTTCAAATATTCAGGTATCAAATATTAAAAATAAAATTAAAGATTCCTAATTTATTGCTTATAAAAATTTTCTAATATTTTTTTAATGAAATTGATATTACTTGAGAAAATAAACATTGTCCAAAATAATGTAATGTACATTAAATTTATTTTAATTATGTAATAGGTGATTCAATTAATGTAATTTATTTTCATCGGATAAATAAGATTTCTTATAAAAAACAAGCTACATTTTAATAATTGTTTCGAATTCAACGGTTAAAGAAATAAATATAAATTTAAAGAAGGACGGAATATTTTTCAAGATTGTTAATTCAAGAAATGTTTCATTTCTTTCTTAGATTGGAAATATTAATTTTTATTTTCCTACTTTTTGTGTCATATTTAATAACTAACATGAAGCTTACTTGAAATTTAATTTAAGAATTTTTAAAAAATGGTGTCTCTTCCTTCAAAGCATATTTATTAAAGTTGAATTAGCCATTATATGTATTATTAAATTATCTATTCTAACATTTATGGAGTTTTTTTACAAGTGCACAATGGCAATGCAGAATATTTTTTATTTATAGATTATTTTCCATGGGTTTGTAAACAAACAAACAAAAACTACCCAGAAATTTCACATGGAAATTATCTATCATAATACAACTTTTGCATCCATTTAAAGAGTCTAGTAAAGTGAAAAAAATTAAAGTTAATGCTATTTTTATAACTTCTTGAAAGCCGTAAAAGTTTTATTTATCTTGTTTAAATTATTCTATCTATGATAATGGCATTATTTACTGATTGAAGTATTATTCACTGAAAAATTAGTCAAATTACACTGGTTGCACGAGTTATTTTAGCAAAACAAATTTTAATATAAAATGTATAATACGTTAAAAAAACTACTTGAATTTTGTAATTATCTGTTGTTATTGGTTTTTATGATCATTTAATAAATATTGATCAACGACATATTTTCTATCCGATCGCATATAACTGAATTATGTATATAAATATTTTACTATACTGTATGTAGATTTTCAAAGAAGCCATTAATTTTCCACTTTATTTATTATTAAACTAGAGATATTTATTGCTTATAATTTTTTTGAAAATGAAGTTGATATTACTTGAGAAAATAAACATTGTCCAAAACAATGTAAAATAACCTGTAATAAAACCTATTTTAAAAATAAAATTTTTTAACCTGTAACCAAAAAATAACCTGTTTCCGTATTTAGCCGAAATTTTTAAGATTAAATAATGGTATTTTTTCTAAACTTTTATTTTAATAATTTTTACTAAGAATTCGTGATTTTATTGACATTTTATTCAACTTTAAAAAGAAGAGCCCTGATAGAACATATGATATCTGAAGATAGATATTAAGATACATCAACAAAAGTAAACTTATATAAAAATGCTGATGAAATTTTTATTTATCCATGATTATCTAAATTTATTTTAAATATTTACTTTCATTTAATAACTATCGATTTATTGAACCTCATGTTATACTTTAGATACACAAAACAACTGCAGTTCAAAATTCTATTAAATTTAAATTTCCTCCCTTATTTCTATATGCATAAAGTTGGCAAACTCTCTGAAACAGGTATTGCCCTAAAATAAGGAAATATATATTTAGCTATTTTCAAGGAACAGTTTTGAGTGTTTGGGGAGGGGGGATATCATATGCCAGTAATATATACCGAGACTCGACTCGGCCTTTACAAACTATAATAGTTGATGATAATTCATGTTGATGCTTACGTAGAAAGCTACCAGCATCACCTGCGAATGACGCAATGCATGCTTTTGTGTGTCTTAATTCATAAAATGAACCAAGAACTTTCATACTGGATACAGCGTCATTGCATAAAATGTCGAGTGTTATGGTGAAAACTAAATTGTATTCAAGTTTATAAGATTTTTAAATACAGCAAAAGCTCCTTATTCCCGCTTCCTTTATTCGCGTTTTCACTATTCGCGGATCTAATAAATAAATACATACATAATAATAAAAGGATTCCAATGGGTATTCAACCCAATATCCTTTGCAAATACCGTCAAATGGACTAATAAAAAAAAGTAAAATAGATCTTATTACAACTTTGTCTAAAGTATGTTGTTCAATACAAATGCAAACATAGCCGAAATCGCGAACAGAATAGGACGAGATGGATTCGAACAGATAGAATCAAGTGACATTCAGGAATTGCTTGAATTGCAAGATGAAGATCTGACTGAAGCCGACTTGGAGGAAATGTTAAATTTACAGCCCATTGAAGAAGAGGCTTCAACAAGCACTGGAAACGTGGCATTTTATTTGAAAAATCTTAGTGAAGGTATAAGAATGGCAAATGAGCTTTGCGATTTCTTTACGAACATTGATCCGTCTATGGAACGAAGTCTTATTTTTAAGAGACAAATCGCTAATGCGACTACTGCATATCAGTTTGCATTGAAGCTTTTAAAAATTGCCAAGCAAGAGAAAATGACAAAATTCTTCAAACCATTGCCTAGGCCTTAAGATAATTAATCAAAATGTTCAAAAACTTCAATTAAATTTATTATTTTATGTATTTATTTATTATTATTATTATTTTGTCACCTAGGAACGAGTCGCAATAATCCCGTATAAATTACCATTCCGTATTCACGGTTTCTGTATTCGCGGCATATTTATGGAACATATACCCCCCGAATAAAGAACTTTTACTGTATATTATTGTCATATAGAGATATTTTTAGCTAAATATAATGATAAACCAAATAGCTTTCTCTTCTATGAGTTTCTTTCCCATGAAGAATGCTGTGTGACAATGATATATCAGATCTGTTTTCAATTCACGATGAGATACAAGAAGTTGCACTATCAGGTTTCTCTCTAAAACAATTATTTTTTCTTTTCTTGTCTTCAGACGCATATCGTGTATAGAATTGGAACGAATATTCATAGCACGCAAAGAAAAATTATCCTCTTTCGACGAAATTCGTGTGATTATAGTCTACTGTAATTACAAAAGGACTGCCATTACGGCATGTTCTCGAGTATTGAATGCAATAGTACACGTGACTGAAGTATCGTAAAGAATGAAGTATCTAATATTATAAAAGAACAGTGAAGAATCGAAGTATTATGCATCTATACTGCTTTAATTAAAACTATTTTAAATACATTTTATAAAACTTACCAAAGATATGAGTGACTGAAAGGCAATATTAACTTTAAGTTAGGCAGCACACGTTTTTGAAAATTATTAATTAATTCCTTGATTTTTTTCTTAATATAAACCATATTAACTTCGTTCTAAGATGGTCTCTTTTATTTCCTGATCCAATTCCCACTTTTTTGTTTAATTAATTCTACACGCGCTCTGTAAAACTGCTGAATGCAGCTCTGAGTGAAGGAATAAAAGTCTCTAATGCTTACAGCATTCTTTTACGGATATCTATAATCCCCGTTCCTAAACCGGCATGTTTCAAAGAAATCTCCACCAAAATCTCAGAGGAAAAACACTGAAGGGAAAAATTTCGGACTCTTTTCCTCTTGTGTCAAGATGTAGACTGGTGTATTTCTTATCTATACAAATTAAGTCTCCCGGGAGGAAGTAAATCGAAGCCGGATGCTCCAGAAATATAGTAATTCGAAAATGCTATATTTCTTTGTTGCTCACACACTTTTATTTTCTAGTATATAAAAATTAAGTATTTAATTATGTTTTTTTCCCTCAAAATGCTATTTAAACTTTTCCCATACTTCCGATTTTATTCAATATCAATATAACAAGCATTAATAACTTAGAAAATTAGCCATTAGTGTATTTTTTAAATATTTAATTCTTAGTTGATAAAAATAAGAAGTATAGAAGAAAATTGGAATCAACAAGAAAGCTATTTTAACTGTGTAATTTGAAAGGTTTCCACATTTCGGATTTCTACTGGGTCAGAAAAACACATTTTTGGTATTATATCTGTCTGTCTATGAACACAATAACTCAAAAACGCCTTGAACTAAACTGATGAAACTTGGTATATCAAATTTGCAGTTTTCTGTCTATTTGATTCTAAAGGAACTCTATAGCTACAAAACGCAAAAATCACGGAAGATAAAATTTGGCACGAATGCTTAACATCTAAAATATAGATTCTTGACAAATTTTTAACCAACTCTACGAATTGATTGACCGTCTCTCAGTTTGAAATTTCGTATTGATGTAAACGCAAAGACTTAAATCAATGCGATTTAGTATATTATCTTGTGACTAATTAAAACAGTAATTTGTGTCAAATATAGGTGTCACCTGACCGTTAAAAATGCTTCTAACAATCCCTATTCTCACGATAGATTCAGTAAAAATGCCAGATTCACAATAAATATTAATATTTTTTAAAGAATGTTTCCCAGTGCAATGCAAGATATTCGTGGCCTTGCTCAAGGCCCACAATTTTATGCGGGCGGAGAGGGATAAATAATTTATTAGAGAATATGCGAGAAAGTTTCAGGAGACAACTCCCGCTGATTATTTATGGCATCTTCTGTCTATTTGAAACTTTATGAAACGGACATATGTAAAAAAAATACTGACATGAATTGCAAATTCCTTTCATTTTCTTTTTTTCTAAGGATTCTTAGCATTAATTGAAGTATTGTTTGACAACGGATTCTAAAACTCTCCTCTATTTTGTGCATGCCTTAGGATGGATTTAATTCGACAAAATAGGGGTGAGATTAAAAATGAAGAGAGGAGACGCTTACTTTTAACAAGAAAATAAATTCCAGAAATGCTCACATCCTTTCGCATCTCACCCTTTAATGAGATAGAATCATCGAAAAATGGTCGTCTCTGGATGCTAAAACGAACAGTAAACCTATACAGTAAAAGCTCCTTATTCGCGGATTCAAAAAATGCGACCCAATTCCTGTATTCGCGGCTAAACATTTCTTTATTCGCGGATCTAATAAGAACATACATAAGAAAAAAAGGATTCCAATAGGTATTCAACCCATATCCTTTGTAAATGCCGTCAAATGGTCTTATAAAAAAAAAGTAAAATAGATCTTATTACAACTTTATGAACATTGATCCGTCTATGGAACAAAGTCTTATTTTTAAGAGGCAAATTACTAATGCGACTGCTGCGTATCAGTCTGAATGGAAGGAGCTTTTAAAAACTGCCAAACAAGAGAAAATGACAATATTCTTCAAGCCATTGCCTAAGCCTTAAGATAATGAATCAAAATGTTCAAAAACTTCAATTAAATTGATTATATATATATATATATATATATATATATACGTATACCCTATAATCCCGTATAAATGACCATTCCGTATTCACGGTTTCTGTATTCGCGGCATATTTATGGAATATATACCCCGCGAATAAAGAGCTTTTACTGTACTAATATTATAAATGTGAAAGTTTGGATGGATGGATGTTTGTTACTCAATCACGCCAGAATGGCTGAACGGAATTGGATGATACTTTGCTCAAAGATAGATTATACTCAGCAATAGAACTTAGACAACTTTTTATTCAGTTTAATTGAGTGGTTAATTTTTTATGAATTAAAAACTAACTTTCGCGCCAAAAGGCTAAGGCCAAATCCCTCCAAAGATGAGTAAGGCTCCGGGTATTTTTTTCCAACTGAAATGAAGTTAGAGTTAGCAGAATTTCGACCGATTCTTTCAAAAGATTATGTTTCTTTTCTTTGTGATTGGTGCACTTAAAATCAAATGCTGTTAATGAATCGATCTTTTGGATTCATTCTGAAGTACTTTTAAATTAAAAGAAAACAGAATAAAGGAAATAAAAAATTTCTGATCTGCATTTCGTTACCCCAACTGGCGTAGGAAAGTCAGACGTGCGTTACGCCAACTGGCGTTGAAAGTTCGCGCGTAATTGTTGGCAACTGTGTTTTCATTTAACTTAAAAGATTTAAAATTATGTGTATAATATTGTTGTAGCTATCTCAATCTCGATCCATAAAAAAAATGGATTTGACCTGATTTTAAAGAAATACGGACTTGATTTATTGTTTTATTTTATTTTGGGTATACAATGTAAATCAATTGTTTTTACTTTAGTTGTGTGTTTTTGTTACTAATTTGTATTTATGTTATATATCTTTCGTGTATGCTTATACTTTTAAATGTATCGTTTTTAGGTTAGGTTTAATTTTTTATTTGTAATTATTTGATAGTTTTTCGTATATATACATCAAAATTTCCGTGCGAACAGAGTCGCTTGTAAAAACTAGTACTACATATTATTTATTTTAGAAATACCTTCAAGTTATAAAAATTTTTAATGAAATAATTCCATCGATATTTTAACAACTTTAGAATAAATATTAGTAAAATTTAAACATTTACAGCCAAGGAATCAAAATTAATAAAGAATCCGGCCTGTGGACTTTTGATTCCTTGGCTGTAATTGTTTCAATTGTACTAATATTTATTCTAAAGTTGTTCAGTTCATTTGGGTTTTAGTAGTAGTAGCATTACAGCTCACTAAATCCAATGTATATTTATTCTAAATGTTCAACAAATTCCGTAGACAAAGTTCATACATTTCTTTATTTCTGGATTGATATTTTAATATTGATATCATTGCATTGTACCTGTATGTGTCAAATTGTTATTCCGAATCAAATAAAAATACTGAATGTCTTAGTCACTGCACAATCTATCGAATATTGTGTTCTCACAGTATAAAAAAATCAGCGCGGTCACTGCATTGTGATATTATGAATAGTCGGAATGCGGAAGCTATTGTTACGAATCCGGTACTAAGCCATTGAGAACTGAGGTCAGTATGTGTGACTGAATCAAGTCCGGACTTTTATGAGCCAGTAAACCCATTTCTTTTACTGCTTTACTCCGCTTTCTTTTATTATTATTATTTGCTTGTACACATCCTTATCTGAGCACTGTGGTGCTTGACTGCTATCAAAATAATCTTGGAGGCACCAATAATCTGATAATATAACTTTACTATACAAAAACATCTTAATCCATAAGTCACCGAAAAGGGCAAGGTCAGATGATATAATTTAAATAACCCTATTGAATGATTGTAGATCATTTTAGAGATCAATATAGATTACGTTACATGAGAAAATCAATCACAAGACAAAGTCTAAAAGCATTGCTCTGTGAAAGATATCTCTGGCTTTGAAATGTTAGATAAAAGTAATAAAAGACCGGTGTCAGTTTTTATTCCCAGACGTTGATATCACTATTAAGTGATGTTACAAAGAAATATATGAGTAAATTTGGTATACACCAGATATATATCAGCTTAATTTTGTTTGCGAAAGTTATCTTTGTTGAAATTTAAAATGTTGTAAAAGAAAATACATCCTTTGAAAGATTTATAATAATTTTTATATGGAAACTAGTTGGCTTTAGAACCAATTGATTAATTGGGAACATTGGTTAAATTTAATTTCAATTAAATTCTTTAGATATGACTTCATGTTGTGATCGAAAGGGCGCCAAAATTTTAATTATGTCAGGGTAGACTATTAAAATTAATAAATCATGCCAATTTAGTTAAAAATACATTAAAGGGCATGATTTACAAAGGGGACAAAACTATTTAGGACAATAAAATTTGACATATAAGAATTAAAATAGTATTCGGGGATTACATCATGCTTTACGTTCGCTTCCAAGACATGGACCGATAGAAGGCCGATGAAAACCGTTATGGTTACAGTACGGTTACAATGTCCATGATTCCTTTAATATTATGTTTATTTTAATTGTTCTGTGTAAGTTTTATCTATAGTGTATATGAACCTTTATAATGAAGATTGCCCCGTAATATCATAGCGTTTTTAAAAATGTATATATTCAGTTTATCTGCCTTCTAAATTTTGAGTTATTATGCATTTTTTTTTTTGTTGTTGTTTTGTAAACTAGACGGATATAAAACGTATTCCTTCTTTGACTTTCAACAATGGAAAAAAATCATGCGATTACATATTTAATAAAACAGTCAAAACTGTTTGAATTTCAGTGTAACAATCTAATCTATA
>JAPMOQ010055381.1:868578-901262 GCA_026543055.1 Argiope trifasciata | reverse complement strand
TTTACTTATACTCCTTACTTAATACTACTTTACTTATACTACTTACTTAATAGTACTGACTTAATACTACTTACACTACTTACTTAATACTACTTGTACTACTTACTTAATACTACTTGTACTTCTTACTTAATACTACTTTACTTATACTACTTACTTAATACTACGCGACTGCATATTGGGCATACAGTTTGTACCTCAACATTTATTATTTTCAAGAACGCTCCTTTATACTGTGACTGTGACTGCGCTGCATCTGTTTCCCACGATTTCATAGAATACTCATTATTATTACTGTTATTGTTGTTAACTTCTACTTTATTTTCGAATAACTTCATTTGCGTTCAGGTTTATTGATGATATCCTTGAATTTTTTTTATACTTGTGAATATCAGATTTTATCATCTGATTTAATTTAGCCTTTGACTTTGTGCCCCAATTTTACAGTTGATGTAATTTGAACCGTCATCCACTCGCAAATCATTTAGCCAACAAACTTTATTTAAAAAATGAAATTCAACCAATGAAACAATAGACAAATGAAATTCAACAAAGGAAAATTTAAGTATTAATCGGGCGACAAGAATTCTTCTTCAAAAGTTGACCCTTATGTCTTCATATAATTCAGGTATCCAACTACGTTAAAAACACAGGTTATCGACCACATAGGCGAATATTTTTTTTATTGTTATTTCTTGAAGTTCAGACATTCCTCTTCCCAAAACAGTTCATCTTTTCTGGGAAAAGGAAGGTCTGACCTATCCTCCAGGATCACATATTTTTCAAATAAAATTTGTATTTAATTTTAATTTCCTAGAAGCTTTAGTTTTCATCAAAATTCCCCACCGTTAACTTAATTTCTCAAAACCTGATAGAGATATTCACATAAGAATTTCAGCGTGTGTTTTAAATAATAGGGTCAATGAAATCAACCAAAAGCTTTATTGTTGATGAAATACTTTCATTATTTATAGGTGTTTTTAGAAAAATTAAGTTGTAAATTTATGGAACAAATGCACATATACGAATATTTTTACCCATAACTTCTTTGCATCTCAAGATTTTTGTTACATTTTGGTTCATTTCATTCATCATCATATTCTATAACTTGCGCACAAGAAAAACAGGATTGCTGCATTGGAATTTTGTGTAGAGTATTAACCGTTTTGGTTAAATTTCATTAAAATTTACTACGCATTTTCCTATTTTTTAAAATATATTATATATTTAGATAATTTTCTTGTATATATAGTATTTTGTATAATAATTGATAATATATCTTAAAACTATAGTTGTAAATTGTTTTTAAAAAATCCAACTTTTCAAAAATTTTCCTTCGAACGTAGTCGGATGCCTTAACATTTGTTAAGAGGCATTGCCATTAGTTAAATATCCATAACAGCTATGCAAATTGTCTTGATAGAGCTCTTATATTCTCCAGTTTTTCTTGCTTCAGACTGGTTGGTAAAGAATCCCATGACTCATACACTAGAAATCACAGACTAATAAACTATCCCTGCTTAGAAAAAGAGAAATGCGATGGCCCGATCAATAAGGCTGCATGATTGGCAAAATGCCTGCGACTCACTGTCTTGAAGGACCCCTACTCGAGTAATCGAAATAACAGACACACTCTTGTTAACCAATCTTTCAAAAATAAAAAAGTAAATGAATACCTTTCAAAAATGTATTTGTTTAAAAAAAATTGTGTCTAGTTTAAGAAAATGAGACTCTTAGTTATAGATCACGTTATATAGACGAAAATAGAAAAAAACCTTACGTCTGTATGGAAATTTGTAGACGTGAGTATAGTTCTGACGCATATCTACTCATTTTTTCAAAAGTTTAGGGCCGAACATTCATTTTCAAAATTAAATTCAAAAAAATTATCTCAAGGAGTTTTAATCTGCCAAAATTGTAGCGAAACCTTGCAATAGGGTCAACTGTGAATTCTTTGGTCTGGACATGGATTTTGAAAAATAATTTATATATTTTTTTTTCTACAGAGAAAGCACTCAATAAAAAATTAAATTACTCGCAAAATAATATAATTAAAATAATAATAATAATAACTAAACAAATATTTAATTATGTTGTTGTTACTTATGACACTTTACAAACCCGCTGGCAGAAAGATGTCATAGATTTAAGCCAAAATGAGCATCTCTTGTTTATTCAGTAGTGCCAACTAGGGCCAAAAATACGACTTAGGTACTTCATGTTTCACATTCTCTTGCACAACTCCTTTTCACAGGGTGACACATTCATACAACTCAGAGATCGAACACATAAGAACAACCATGTACGAACCGAGACGTTCAGGTCACTGGGGAGACACGTTACCATTATGCCAGGACGCCGGCAATTTTGAATTTTATATATATATACACAACTATAAAAGCATTAAAATAATTAAAACCGGTTAATAATTAATAATAATAACCGGTAATTAATTAATAATAATAATTAAAATATGTTGTTTTCCTATTTGCCTGGCTTATATTGTTAATTTATATATAAATTTACTTCTTATAAATTTGTGGGTAATTAGCCTAAAATAATTAACAATGCTTGAAATATTGATTACTGATCTTAGTAGCTTTTAAGTTAAGGTTCATACACGTTCAATCCTTTCATAAATATTGAATACATGTCCGCATTTTGCTTTGTTTTTAATTTAATTTTTAAGTAAATATTTTTATATTTAAAATTGTAAAATTGTAAATCCAATACTTAAAATGAATTTTTTTTTTTGTAATTATCATCAATCAGAAATTGTAATTGTATTTTTCAAAAATTATATTTTAAATACTAAACTGATAATTAAAAAATTTTAAATACAAAAATAATACTGACTTAAAAATTAAGTATTCAAAAAATATCGACATGATATCAACATTAATAAAATATTTTTACAATTGTTGAAAAATAGTGATGGATTTAATTTTCTAAGGATTCAAACAATCTGATTTGTTTACGGCAAATGTGACGGCCGAAATTTTGTCCCGTTACTCGATTATGGGTGAATAAGGCAAACATCATCTTATCGAGACTATTGTGTAATTTGAATTGATAAACTGATATTCATAACTTAATATGAATATAAAATTTGTTACCCTTTCACTAAATGTTTCGCTAAAAATTCATTCACTAAAAATTCACTAAAAAAATTTGCTAAAAAAATTTACTAAAATTTCACTAAATAGTTTGTTTCAATGCATAAAAAATAAACTATCAGGAAATGCAAAATATGCCATAAAAACAAAGAATGATAATTGATGTAAGGGAAAATACCTCAAACAAATACAAAAGAATTTTGAAAAATATAATAATTTTACAGATAATTTAAAATGATTGAGATATTTCAGCTGTCAACAATCATAATTCCCTTCCTTTTTGACCTCGTGTTTGAAGTACCGAAAACTGTGATCGATCGCTTAAATAAATTTGACACTTAAATTGACGGGAAATAAGTTATGAAGGAACAATTCACTTCGTTATTGTCAATTCAATTCTCTTTGAACGGAGAAAGGGAAAAAATTGCTCTCATTAGAAAATCACTCTTCGTTGTAATAAGGGTGCTTCCTAAAAATTTCGATTTATTTTTTAATATATAATTTTACATTAAGTTCCACTTTTTATATTCAACAGTATAGGGTAATTTCTAATAAGTGCTTTATATTGCTATGTTTCGGATCTTTCTAATTTTCCTTTTTATCTTCTAGCTTTCATTTACTTGATTTGTTTCATATTTACAAAAACTGAATATAATAATAGATATTATGTAACCGTAACTGTTTCCTGGGCTCCTTATCGGCCGTTGCCATGAACAATCAGTCCATGTCTTGGAAGCGAACGTAAAGCATGATGTAATCCCCGAGTAGTATTTTAATGCATATATGTTAAATATTTTGTCCTAAATAGTTTTGTCCCCGAGTAAATCATGTCCTTTAATGTCATTAAATGTATTTTTTAACTAAATTGGCATGATTTGTTGATTTTAATAGTCTAACCTGACAGAATTAAAGTTTTGGCGCCCTTTCGGTCACAATTATACTTATTTTCTTTCTTTTACATATTTATATGTTGCGGATGATAATAATATACCTTAATATTCTCAGAATATAATTATTATTTAATCGTTTAATTTTTAAAAAGTTAAATTTTTTAAAAAAAATTTGTCGCGTAACTGTGAATTTCAGGATAAATATTAAATTGATAAAAAAGATTGTATTTTTTTTTTTACCATGATGAATGCTGAAAATAGTGAAATTAAAAAAATTCTTAAGAATGCGCTTTTATTAATATACTAAAAATTTGGAAGTGATTATTTTTATCAAAATAATACTAAAGATAAATAAAGAAAAGAAATTTGAATTTCTAATTCAAAAAATCATACTATAATGTTTTTGGTCTGATTCGCTAATGTTGTATTGTTTTTAAAAATCCATTTAAATAATAATTATAACTCGAATCCTAATTATAATAATGATAAAGTTCAAACAGAAAGAATAATAATAATACATATCGACGTTATGCGTAATAATACATATCGTCGTAATTACAAAAACAAAAAAGCTATGATGTATAATATAAACAACAATATTTTTTTTAAATGAATTATAAAATTAAACGGAAATGACACTGGTATCACAAAAAAAAAAGCTTATTTTTTATTTCAAAATTCGAGGAAATAGCTTTTGTGCGATACTATATTCCGATGTTATTAAAGAAAATCCTAAACAAGTCGATCAATTTTAATTAAAAATTTAATTAATATTTTATGAAATCTTTCTTTCTTGCTACCCAAGAAATAACGACGCCCTAAATTCGGTAAATCTACTTCTAAGAACAACGTAAAACATTTTGAACGCTTTTCTTTCTTTTTTTATTATTATTTACATCAAATCACACATTTCACAATTTACAGATAGTACAACAGCTTACAAACATCATCTTGTTGATATGAAACTCAAATTAAAATCGTAAATGCAGTAGACGCTGAGAACAAATAAATATCACAAGAAATAAATTTCCTTTAATTTTAATTACAAATGTATTATAAATAAAATTAAAAATATTTACTCGAAGTATTTGTGTCAAAGGCTCACGCTTTTATGATTTTTCTTTGACCCCTTTATTTTTTGATTAAGAAAATCACATTCAAGCTTTAAGAATATTTTAAAAAGCTTATTTTTAGTCCTAAATTATTTTAGATATTAAATGAATTTCCTTGTAAAAAAGTGTTTCTTTATTATTATAATCAAATTATACATCCATAGACCTTATAGCTAATAGATATTTGTTCTTTATATTAAAAAAATTGTATTGTTCGAATTGTTTATTCTTTGCAGATTTGAATTAATTAAAGATATTATTGACTGAAGAATTAAGATGATGTTTTTTAAAAATTTATTAAACATAAATCTAATAAATTTCCTGATTTAATTAATTAAAGGCATTCTCTATTACACTGATATCTGTAATCTGATATCTTGTATTTAAAAAATATTAAAATACTTTTTTTAAGCTACACCAAGACAAAATATTACAAAGGAAACAGAAAATTGGACCATAGATATCATTTTTTAATTAAATAGAAAACTGGACTGATATATTCATTTTTTTCGATATTAAAACAAATTGAAAGAGCATATAGTAAACGGAAATACGAGCCATAATTATATACTTTTATTATATAACTATGGCTTTCTTTCTTATTATATACTAGCTTCTTTTTTATTATATACTAATATTATACTTTTTGTAGTAAGTCATGAATACGACTTGTTGAAATATACACTTTCTAATTCCAAACATAGTCTTTTTTTCATAATAGAATAATTAGAAAGCTTTGTGATGTATATTTAAAAGTTATGCTAATACCATTAATTTTATACCCTAAGTTTTATGTCATATCGGTATTATGCTATACTCTAAGTTTAATGCCATATCGTTAGTATTATGCCTTGAGTATTAAGCCCTGAATATCTTTAATATTATGCCTTTAGTATTAAGCTATGAATATCTTTAGAACTATGCCTTTAGCCATTAGTATTAAGCCAAGAATATCATTAGTATTATGCTATACTATTAGTATTATTTCTTTAGTAATAAGCCATGAATGCTATTAGTATTATGCCGATTCAGTAATATTATACTTTTTGTAGTAAGTCATGAATATCATTAGTGTTATGCCTTATCATTAGTATTGTAGTAGTTAATACTAAGCCATGAATATCATTTGTATTATGCCAAGTAAATTCTATTATGTATCTTTTTATGGTAGTAAAATGCTCCTAAAAATTACTTTGATTACTTTATTTTAAAGAAATTGAATGAGCCTCCTTTACTAACGTTTTTAAAAAATGACATATAGGTATAAGAATTTTTCTGTTTACTCTTTTTCATTCGTAAGAAAATGACGTAATTTTACACATTGCACAGGTGTAGGCACATTACTTATGCATGTCATTTACGTGCTGAAATTCTATCGATTACTAATTCTAAGATACACATATCCAACAATAAAAAGCACTTTTCGAGACGCAACGGTAAATTCGCGTCACACGAAAAAAATCCGCATTTTCCGGAAGGGTAGAAATCAACTTATAACAGCATACCAAGAACCAGCCAAATCCTCCTCTAGAACTGAAAAAACTTTGGCGCGCTTGGCACTTGGCGACGCAAATCGGAGAGGAAAATAACCAGCAACCCTTACCATCCCTGACCGACTTAGCTCCGGCATATTGGTGGTAGAACTCGAAATCAACGACAGAGATGATGTGTGGAGATCATAGCTTTTTATCTCCTGCTTAGAAGTTAACATTTTGGGGAAGGACACTTATCCGTACTGCAAGAAGGAAAGAGTGAAGCTTCGAATATTAAGTGCATTCTTTTTTTTTCTTATCCTGTGAACTACTACACCCGGGAATAAAGGTTGTTGTGTCTGGCGTGGCCTGGACTGTGTGAAGTAGAGGTGGATTGATTTCCCTTGTCAAATTTGAAAGCTATGTGCAAATCTTCGGATTGCTCGATGAAGATCTTTGACAGTGCCGATTTAGAAATTGCTATTAAACAGTGGAATGACCTTAAAATGAAATTTGGCTGCACTTCAAGAGAGTTGGTGAGTGCAATCTTTAAATTTAATGTACGATATTCTTTCTGGAATGATCCGAAATAGTTGGGTGAAGAAAATTAGATAAACGATTGAACTGTTTAAGTTGAATATTAGAGCTGTTAAAAGAAAATTATATATGTTTCATTATATTTTTCTTTAAATTCTTGAGCCGTTACATTGTAGCTTTAATTTTTGTCTGTATATTGAAGCGGCATTATTATATGAATTCGCAATTTTGATGCTAACATTCATGAGAATTTTTTAAAATTGTAGAAATAAAGAATATTTACTCTAAAAAGGAATTTTTGCTAAAAGTCAATATTTCTACCATAATAATTTTAAATTAAAAGAGGATAATTAGTACGCTTTTTTCATAAATTTAAAAAATTTAATCACTCGAAATTTCTTTTTTTATTGATATTTACCACTCCATATGTTAGCTGATTCGCCCAATCTAATGCATAAAAATTTGAAATTCAACTAGATTTAATAAGAATATAGATGTTTGGTGTTGATGCTGAGATGGTATTAAAAGTAGAACTTTCATGTTTTAAAAAAACTTATTAAAGTACAGCCATAATTTATTAAAGTTTTGTGTACTAATGGGAAAGAACTTTATGCAAAATTAATATTATGCATTATTAACTTTTTGCTTAAGACTATGTGAGAAAGTTCATATTTAGCGCATTATTCGTGTGAAAAAGTTTTTATTAGTTCTAGGAAACAAACCAATAACTGTAAATTCTTAAGTATCTGTATTTGTTAGTTAAAATCGACAAAACATTAATTAATATTTTATTAATTTATAATTAGTTAGTGAGGGATGAATTAATGGCATACTCTTTAATTAAAGGCATTTAACATCAAAATATGTGTTCTGGTTCTGCAGAATAAAATAAGAAAAAGGCTCATTTTAACAAATATGGAATTTTTGTTTTATTTCTTACCATATTTTACATTGACTTATAGCGACATTCTCAAATGATACATCTATATAAGTTTTTTTTTTTTTTTTTTTTTTTTGCATTGCATATTTACTGAAACGTTTTTTTAAATAATGAAATACATCATTAAGGAACTTAATTTTAAATTTTGGAATTGAAAAATGCATTAGACTTGCGAAACTTCTAGCACATTGCGAAAAATGATTAACTCGTGCGCGAATGGCAAAATCCGCTTCCGTTGATCGAATCCGGTGTTATTTTTAATGCAAACCCAAAATGAAATAAAATTAGTTCTTGTAATTAGTTACTAAATTGTATTTCTTCGTCGTTTGTTAAAAAAGATTAACACTGGATAACTCCCTGTTTATTTATTGCTTTTTGCTGGTGAGTAATACGATCAAAATTATTTGTCACAATCTTAACTTCCTTTTCTTTCTTTTGATTGATTTATCTGAACGCTATTGCTAAGTGTTGCATGGAATTTTTTTTAATAGTAATTTGAAAAATAACATGAATCCTTTTGATATGGAATATTACTGAATGGCAAAATTATTGTAGCAGTTGCGTGAAAACGTGAGCTCGCAGTATTCTTTTACGAACGATTGTTATTTTTTCTATAAAACTCGAACTTTTAACGAGTAGTTATACATTTTATGAGCTATTATGTAAGCTATAAATACACACCTTATACGATAGATCATTTTGAAACGTTTGTGATCGAATTATATTGCAAGAAGAACCCATGTGTGCTTTTAAAATATTAATAAAAATTGATATATGAAGTAATCAATTATCGTGTAGTTAGTGTTATCGTCGCTTTACATCATTACACGAGAAAGAAATGCAATTGATTTTACTTTCTATTTTAGAACCTAATTTAATACCATGATAACGCAAAATTTCGTGAAGAGTAGCATGAATTTTTAAATCGTTTGTTAAATATTTAATTCAATTCATATCAAACGCTTTGTTAGCTAGCAACCGATGCAATTTTGTTTTCAAGGTTGTGTTTGACGTTGAACGCATTTTACAGCAAATACTCGCGCGTCTTCGACTTCCGTTTTGAATATTTAATGAGCTGGAGATATAGAACTATAATCTCATTGTTGTTAAACGTGCATCTAGAGTTACGATTCTGTGGGCTGAAATATCCAGTGCGAAGAATTTTAACAGGTTCTATTTTATTCTGAATATAATCAATGCTTATAATTTTTATTCAAAATATTATATCCGTTCAGGACAGAAATTTCTTACAGATTTTCAGTTAATGAAGTGCTTGATGCAGAAATATTATTAGTTCATTTAAAGCAAAATCTTCATTTGTGAAATATGCAATGAAAAAAAAACCTGATGAACTTTTACAATATTATGTTTACTGTTACCTACTTCATTTGTTCAAGAAAATTGCTCTAATGCTTATTTTAGATATTAAAAATTTTCAATTTGAAACTGTTTGATCCCAGAATTTTGAAATCGTTTTAAAGTATTTTACCCTATCAAATAACGGATACCTCGAAATTGTAGATTTAATTGAATTGTGAAATTTTTGATTGTATAAATATTTTTGAAATGCGCACACTCTATTACTGTATAATATAGTAAAATTTTGTAAAGCAAATGACAATAGCCAATGAACATCCGCCATTTCGGAACTACTTTGTTCTCTGTCATGCCTACGCAAACCCCGTCAGCGTCTTAACTTTTCATTTAATTTACAAAATGGTATATAATGCTTAAGATTCAATAAACGGTTAAAACACGAGAATGTTAATGCAGGTAATATTTCTTACTTAGAATTTTAAATTCGAAAGGAATATTTTGTGAAATGTTTCAGGTATTTATCCGAAATTACAGTAACTTAATCTAGTTTTGAAGATGAGCTAGTAATAATAAATACGAAAATATCTATTTCACATGTTTATTTTTTGATTATAATTTCTATAACTGTTTGGGCTGATTTAAAAACTGATGAGGTTTACAGTAATTTCAAGGTGTGTTCAGTGAATAATTCCAGTTTCAGCACTTTCAAGACAAAACTAGCTGAAAGACAAGCTCTATTTATTTGTGTAAATTTAACAACAACCAACTTTTTGGCAGAACTTCGAAATGGATAATGAGAATTCAGAAGGGTTGATGGACTGTTTTACTTTCATTTCTAAAAGGGGTGTTTCGTTTTATTCGGAAGAGTTCTTGTTCGAGGAATCGGAAACATTGAACCAGAATTGACTAGACAAGATGCCCCGAAACTCATTGGCTCTGTGCCCGCTATGTTTAGGTCTCCTTTCCCAGCCCTGCAATTACATCTTTCCTTGCAACGTGGAAGAATTTTTGTGAACAGAATACTTAATATTTAAAGAGAAAAAAAAAGTTTTGAATTTATAAGTATTATAATTTGTTTGTCATCTGTACAACGGAGAGTATTAGGCTTCGAAATGTTTGGTTTTGGTTACGTCACTGTAAGTCATATTTCATTCAAATTAATATTTAAGTTTGAAAAGTATTTACTGACCACAATTTGTGTGATATTAATTGTAATTTGTACGATTATAATTCACATTATATAGAATTAAGAAATTCGAAATTATATTTGGAATCCATTGCCAAATATTAATTTTTTTAAAAAAAATTTCAATGCATTTCTGATTGGTTGGAGCATGGAATCATTCGGAAAATAGTGTTATATCTTTAATATCTATGATCAGTTCTTGAATCCTTTTTTCGAATAACATGTAACTTTTCGAATAAACTTCCCGCCTTTTGTTATTTCAATTTTTATTATGAGCCAGAATCTTCTTTCCGTGCATATATTCTTCTTACCCGTACCGCACGCGCTTTAAATGATAATAAAAATAAAGAAAATCCTTTTTAGTTTCCAAAGGCAAGTCGTGATGTTTACATTTTCCAATTCATTTTACCTCTGTATCATGAATAGTCGCCATCCATAATAGATCACAAAAGGAATCGTGCCTTTTTTTCCCGTTTTCTTGTTACGCTTTCCGACATCTACCCGCTATTCTTCACACTAGTTCTTGTAGTATAGTACTTTTGTTTTTGTAATCAATATCCTTCGTCACTTTACCTGCTCAGATGAAAGGATTGAGAAAGGCGAGCTATTTGAAAGCATCAAATCAAGATGACAGATTCTTCATAATTACTTTCCTCCAAAAATAAAGATTGTCCTATTATGTGCGCGAACTCTGACATTTGGATATCCTCCTCGATCGAGCTTGTTTAATGGCTGTTATAAATAATTTTTTTTTTCCCTCCAAAATTTTTGACGTTTTGGTGTCAATCATTTGTACACCAGACTGAAAATTAAATATAATTATACAAAAATTATCTAAATATATTTGAAGTATTATTCTCATTACATAAGATTTTTAAATTTCATAAGTAAAAATTATGAAAAGTTTGATTTGATAATTAATACTTCAACCTTGATGTAAATAATAATGGCACTTATGAAAAGTAGCATTAAATATAAAAAATTTTCATTTAAAAGTGTAGTAAGTGTGAAATTTTTGCACACATTTTTGAAACGATTTCTTTTATAGGTTCTCGATAATTTTTGAAAAATTTCTTTTCCGAATTCCAAAGAGGTTAATTTTTTTCATATCCTGAATTAAAATTTTAACTGTTGAAAGAGCTGAATAATTATTGAAACCTATATATAGTAATTGAACATATTTGTCTTAATTAATATTTTGACTGCGAATTTTTGAAAAATCATTTGCTCTTCATTTTTTACATAAATGAGGATAAGTTCGGAATAAAGTATGTTCGAATCATTTTTTTAAAATAATTTTTAGGCCAAAGACTGAGATACGATAATCATAAAAGAAACTACTTATAATAAGAACTAAAACTAATTTTAAAAGATTAATAGGATATATGTATATTTATCCCATTATTAATTGAAGTATGAATGCTATTTCAATATGTTTGATTTATGAAACCGTATTACAATATAACATAAATCAGTTTTATGCTTTTGTTTATTTACTTAACACTTTACCTTTTGGAACACTTAACCTTTTTAATTAATCTGCGTTGTTTGGAAGCATCAAATACTTCAAAACATGTTGCAAATAGTTTAATATTCTGATTGTGTGGTTCAGGAAGTGCAGAAGCTGCTGTGTTTGTAGACATTCATTTAAATTGGTATTGCGTTTGACCCCGAAATGAATAGCCTTGTAACCAACTGGGTTCACTGATCCATAGCATGGAAACAACAATTAAACATGGTGGAAAGGCATCCTGGTTGAAACCCGGTTTCATATTTCACAGTGCATTTGACCATCAATATGCACATTTCAACGTTTTAAGGCCTTTTCGGTTGTTTTTTGTCCCTATCTAGATACTGGGGATTAAGTCTTTGCTTTTGATTTGTGGGAAGATAATGTGTTCCGTTCATGTATTGAAGATAATACATTGTTTTTTTGGTTTAGGTTCGCTACGATATTGATTTGAAGATATGGTTACAAATCGAATTACTTGTAGATTTTATCAGAAAATGTTGTGGTTTTACAAAACAGTTTCATTTGATGCAGTCGTCCTCAAACTAGAGTATGCGTTCCCAATGATATTTTCTGATACGAAAGACTTCCGCATCTATTTATGCTTGTAATTTTTAATTCTTTTCAACTCGCATTTTATTAATGTTTTCACCTTTATTTCATATTTGTGATGTATTATTTTAATACAGTAAAAGCTCCTTATTCGCGCTTCCTTCATTCGCGTTTTCACTATTCGCAAATAAAAAAAAATGCGACCCAATTCCTAGCGATCTAATAAGTACATTCATAATAATAAAAGGATTCCAATCCAATATCCTTTGCAAATGCTGTCAAATGGACTAATAAAAAAGTAAAATAGATCTTATTACAAATTTGACTTAAGTATGTTGTTAAATGATATCGCCGAGGACTGAAACCGACTTGGAGGAAGTGTAAATTCACAGCCCATTGATGAAGAGGCCTCAACAAGCACTGGAAACGTGACATTTCATTTGAAAAATCTTAGTGAAGGTTTAAGAATGGCAAATGAGGTTTGTGATTTTTTTATGAGCATTGATCCGTCTATGGAACGAAATCTTATTTTGAAGAGGCAAATTGTTAATGCGACTGCTGCGTATCAGTATGAATTGAATGAGCTTTTGAAAACTGCTAAGCATGAGAAAATGACAAAATTCTTCAAATCATTGCCTAAGCCTTAAGATAATTAATAAAAATGTTCAAAAACTTCAATTAAATTGATTTTTTCTGTCAACTAGGAACGTATCCCCTATAATCCCATATAAATTGCCATTCTGTATTCGCGGCATATTTAGGGAACATATACCCCTCGAATAAAAAGCTTTTACTGTCAACGTAAGACTTGACGCATGTACATACTTTTTATACAATTTCCTTTACTTGTTTAACAATTTTCTAAATTATAGAAAAAAGTTTTTTGCATTTCGTGGAATTGCCTTGAAGTGTAAATAGAGATTTCGAGAATCAGCTGGTATCGAAAATCCACATTCGACATGGGAATGCTTTTTGTTCCTTTTCTCGAATATCGGAAATGTGCATTTCGGTTCAAACTGGATGACTCGGAAGTGGTTATCCGTTTTCTTATGCGTCATTTGATTCTGACTGATAATTTGTGGTTAATCAATCTGCTTTAAGGGGGGAGGAGAGAGATATTGCCAAGTACCCATCATTGTTTTCTGATGAAAGATCTTTTTAAAAACGTGCTCCGAATGCTCTTTTACTAATCTTTCTGTTTTTCCTATTTTTACTTTCTGAACGGCACGTTTCGAGAAGTATTATCTGATTAACTCTGTTCAATAAAGAAAAAAAAAAGTTTTTATCTGTAAAATGGAGAGGGTGGTGGATGAATCGATTGAAGAACTAGTAAAATTATCTTTGAAGAGAATTGGAGTTATCTCAAGAGTTATGTCTGAAAAGGGTGCAATGAAACTAACTATTCGATAATTTGAATAAGAAAACGATAGCTTGTACACATTGGCTTGCTGTAGTGGCGCGAATGATATCGGTACGTCTGGCGCCATTTATTACAAGGGGGGCGTAAAAATACCCTATTAATCTAATCGATGAATTCTAAAAACACATCCTTAACCCTGCACCGGTTGCGCTCTATAAAGTCACGTAAAAGGTCGCGCGGATTACAATTGTAGTCCATTTTCAAATCAAAATATAACTCCAAAATAATTAATCAACATTTTTACTCAACTTTAAACATAACAAGGCACTTCTTCTTAATTATTTTTTAAACATCAAACTCACTTAAAGTTACTATTGTAACCCTCGCGACCTGTGCAGGGTTAAAGTACTTTTAAAGGTGTAGGAGTAAGTAAAGTACTTAAAGTACTTTAGGAGGTGTTGCTTCTAATCGCTGAACTTTTTGAATACTCGAAGCGTTTTTAATCTAGGGGTGAATACTTTTCAATATCTTGCGTGTTTACTGAATTGATAATTTTGAGTTTCTAATAATATCCCCCCCCCCTTATTACAATATGAAATGCCAGTCTTTTTTTATACACGCGCTATCCAAGTCTTTTAATTCCATTTTGTTCGGTCGTTGATATCGAGAGTGTGTACAGAACACTGTTACTGTTCGGCTCCAAGGCCCCCTCCATCAGTGAATGCATTAGTGAGCAGCTCACGTACGTCTCTGTTAACAATTCGTGTCTCTTTTGAAATTGGATAAAGCATTTTTATGCCATAAATCTTTTTTTTTTTTTTTTTTTTTTTTACGGACGTCAGAGCCATCAACTGGTGCAGAACCCGTTTTGGCGAAGTGGTTTGCCTCTCATACGAGGCCAAGGAAACGGGGCCCGGAATAGTCGTCTTCAGTCACTTCATTTGGTATTGGTTTCACACCAAATCCAATGAAGGGGGCGTTTACCTGTATTCTTTGGGCAAACGTTACCAATTACGGAATGCTGTAAAATATATAGAATATAATTTACGAAAAAATATTGAATTTTGAACGCATTCAACATTTATAAAGCTAAGCCATATATACATCTATAATTTGAGTCTCGTGTAAAGCAAAAGACAATATTTATAAGTCAAAGTCACTTTTGATAAGAATCGGTAAAAAAAATTTTTTCCCCTTGCTGCAAATCGAGACAGCTTGGCACTATAGATTTAATTTTTATTTTGTGTAGGTCTCCCATGTATGGTTTATTCATTCTAGATCTTTTTCAGTGCCATCTTCGATTTTTATGTGATTTGAAATGTCTACCGCCTGTTTATGACAATAAAATATATTTCTTTCGTAAATAAACTATAAATAACTTTCCACCGAACTTCATCGTCGAGCTCAAGCGTGGGATAACATTAGAATTTCAGCGTCTATATTTTTCTAACACGAATCATAAAACAAAGAAAATGCTGGTAATAATTTAGATTCTGATTAATATATTTTTGAGTTAGCATAAGTACAAATGTATTATGTACTTTTATATTTTAGTGCATATGCATAATTATACATTTTTATACATATAAACAAGTAAGAATTTTTTAAACAATTTCTTCTTAAGTAAACAAAGTTTAAATTATCAAAAAAAAAAAAAAAAATTATTGATTTTCGCAAGAATTGAACTGGCTTTTTTCACCTTCACGTGAAAAATACTGAAATCCTTGCATATTACTAATTATTACAATGGATTTCAATTTTCGTTACAAACTGCTAAAACTCGATTTAAAGAATTAAAAATTAAATTTAATGAATGAATTTACATTTGGAAAAATTGTATCAACATCGAGTGTCATCCACTACAAGTTTTTTAAAAAAGTATTTGAACTTGAGTGAATAAATAAAAAGTATCTTATTAAGGATTGAAAATTTGAACGATATATAATATAGGAAGAGTATGAACTAATAGTAGGAATTGAATGACATGAAATCTTTTAAGGATTGAAAAAAAACTAAGATATGATAAAAAAATTTAAAATTCATTCTTCTGAGTTAACTTTTTATATCATTTTTCTGTTAGGACTATTTTATAACTGACACAAGTAATTATACTGTGCGCATTATTTAATTAAAACATCAGCAATTTTATGAAGAAAAAAATTCGATTTCGTCGTCATGTGATATTAGCGTTAAACAAACAAACTGTTATACAATAACTTGCAAGACTTATTTCGAATGAAATGCATGCCCATTAAATTTGATTACTTGAAGATCTTCCTGCAGACCAACCGATAAGAACATTGTTAAGCAGTCACTTTGGAAATAGAAAACCATTTGCGTTCTAATTAAATCTGTTGCTGACATTTTAAAATTCTTATTCTGTTCTGATAAAGCATCCAGAATAACACTCGCGAACGTCATTCTTTGGAATCATAGTAGCACGTTGGCGTCATTCACTGACAAAGATAAAAGAACGCACGATACCAGCTGGTGCTTTTCCTGCGTCAACCCCTTTTTGATCTACAACCACTTATTAGAGATCTATATTTTATATCTAAAAGAAATCTTTGCCCTCTAAAAAGGGTTAAAATTTTAAATTGATCTTGTGGAAATCGAAGGAAATTTATAGAATTTGAATAAACCTTGAATGCATTAGCGCCTTTTAAGTAGATAAGAAAGAATTTACATTGAATAGGTACTATGTGGTTTGAATGTTAAACTGACTAATAAGGAACACGTGTTTTTCTGTTATACAATGACTTTATCCTTTGTGTTTTGATTTATTTCAAAAACATCGCATTACTTGTTGTGCGATTTGAACCTTTTATTTTGGAATAACAAAAAACAAGGACAATTTCAATAGATATTTCCCGGTGTATCTTATACTTGAGGTGTTTTACTTATTTTAAATTTTTAATTGTTGTTGTTTTAATTGCATTAGAAATATTAGATTTTTTTTCCTATGTACTCTATCATATTCATTTATTTTCTTATTTTATTCGAAACAAGAAAATATTCTGTGCTCCCATACCTAAAATCGAAACTTCAAGATTATTCTATGTGTCCATATTTAGAATACTAAAATAATAAATTCCGAGAAAAATATTTTCAGTGCATATACGACCATATTAAAAAAAATATTTATCCTTTTTCCATTTATCTTATCTTTGATATTTGTCTCTAATGGCAATTACAATGAAATGAATGAATTACAAACAAGTAATGCATGTAGAATCTCGGTAAACTTGGATTTCTCGCTAAATAGGAGCAAAACATTATTATTAAATAAAATATATAATTACAATAACCAATCTTTTGAAATCCCTTTTACAAATTCGGCAGATATTTCGAAAAACACAAGATCGCTGTAGAAACATTGAAATGATTTTTCGTTATTGAGTATATAAACACGATATATTTATACAAATTTTTCTTTGCTTATATTTTTCTGCGATTCTTTTTATAGGCAGCCAAAAAGGCTGATAGCCAAGCAGCAGAGTTGTCCAACATTCTGCGTCCCAAAGAGAAAGAGGGCGAGATTTCCAAGAAACTCCATTCTCGGAGTCGAGTGCACCAATTCGCCAGAAATGCATTTGGTTCCTCCAAAGCAAGTGTCTCCTCCAAGAGTAATGGCAATGTGGAGGTCACTGAAGGCAATGGAGAACCCCAGAGAACAACGGTTCCCGACCACCTGACACTACTGCAGCTTCTAGCGCTTGTAAGTGTGACAGCTATTTCTTGCCCCACACTCCCTTTATAAAGAAATTTCTTTTATTTATGAACTTTTCATTTTTATGAGTATTCTAGAAAACTTGTATAAGGTGCTTACTAAGTGATCGAACAATTAGATTTCAGTACAATAGAGCAAAAGCATGTTGCAATAAAATAATGCTTTTTAACATTTCTAAAAAAGTCTGTAATCTTGTAATTTTTTTTATATTTAATCTATTGGAAATAAATTAAGCAAGGTCAATAAATTAATAAGTCATTTAATATAACTTTCTTTTAAGGAAGATTTCGATAAATTTTATCAAATTTTTGTTTTTAGTTTCGTTAAAAAATTTTAGTAGGTTAATTTTCCTAGTCAAAAATATTCAGTATGAGAACTGCCATTTTTATATAGTAATATGCCTTTAAGGCATGTTGCATCTTTTTTGAATAGATAATCCTTGTGCAAAGATTGCTCAGAAAATAACTAATATTGCACAGAAATATTGTGAAAAGTTGTATTTGTACATGCATGCATGTTAAATATACTAGGAAACTATATATACACTACTTTCAGCATGAATTCTATGCTTAATAGGAAACCAAATGGTGATAAATTTTCAAATAATAAAAAATGACAAGTTCTGAGAAATTGTTTCTTAAACAAACTTCTGAATTTAAATTTTTTTAATAATATCAAATTATATTACATGAAACAATGAAAATACCTCCTAAAGATGCATTAAAAGCTCAGATATGCAAAATTCCGATTTAGCATGCTTTCAAACAAAATTGTTTTACCTAATGAATGAATAACCAGAGTTAATTATGTAACATGAATATTCCTGGTATACTTTGAATATTTAGACTATTTTAGTGTAGAATAGGTGAATGATTTTATTTATGCATCACTATATGTTTTGTTCCTTTTTCAGAATGCTCTTGATCTTACTGCTCCTGCAAGCAATGTTTTATTGAAGAATAGATTAAATAATTGGGTGCAGCTATCGGGTCATGAAGGTACGCTTGAAAACTCCATTAAATTCTCAGTTAATAAATTTCTGCACATTGTGCTAAGTAATTTTAGAGAAGAAAAAAAAATTCAACTTTCACTGATATAATCTATTTACTGATTATTTCAGGTTCATTTGCACCAGCTGGTCCAGGAACAATATGGAAGAAAAGCTCTCCTGATCGTGTTGAAATAGAGGCTTATCAAAAGTTAATGAAAGACACTCTTGCTTCAATGGTGCCTCACTTCTACAAAGATGTTCAATATAACGGAGAATGTATCCTTTCACGTTGAATTTAATGAACTGATTATTTGCTTATTTGTATATTCATTTAATTGTAAACTTTTTAATATATTGTAAACATTTCACTGAAATGCAACAAAAATTCTTTAACCAACTTATCTAGATTTCATCGAAATGCAAGATCTATTATACAATTTTAAGAACCCTGCAGTCATGGATATCAAAATGGGAACAAGGTAAGCATTAAGCATGTACTTTTTTTAAATCAAATGATATTTTATTTCAATAAAGTTGTAATTTATTCAGTCTTAGTTTAAACTACCATTGTTTTTATAGTTTATAACAGATATAATATAGCAGTAAAATATTTTCTTGATTACACATGTTTCATGTACAATTTGAGATCATTTTTTTTTTTTTTTTTTTGATACTCATGCAAAAATAATTTTCAAGTTAAATTAGGAAATAATGTATTTCTTGCAATTTCAATTTGTAAAATGAATTTCATTAAAATTCAAAGATCATTCTAAATTATGAAATTTATATGCCTAAAAATTTCACTGTAAATTTGTGCAAACTGTAGTATTATATCTACTTTTTCTTTTCAGAACATTCCTTGAATCAGAAGTTGAAAACACAAAAGCCAGAAATGATTTATATGAAAAAATGGTTAAAGTAGATCCAACTGCTCCTACACCTGAAGAGCTTGAGACAAAAGCTATTACAAAGCTTAGGTATATGCAAGTAAGTTGAATTCTTACATCATAAAATATGATTAAAAATGTATAAATTATAAAGTTTTGTATCATTGTTAACTGCAAAAAATATATTTTCTGATTATATAATTCTTTGACTTTCTATTTTTAGTTCAGAGAAAATCTAAGTTCATCAGCTGAACTAGGCTTTAGAATAGAAGGATTTAAGGTAAATTTATTATCTTGTTTAATTTAAAGCTCTTGTTTTTAATTAGAATTTACACAAGCAATTAATTTAATTACATTATTTTTTATTGATATTTGAATAAACATTTCTTTTGCAGGTGCATGGAGAAGAACCAACTAAAAATTTAAAAATGTTGAGGTCTAAAGAAGATATCTGCAAGACCATGAGGCAGTTCTTGAATGAAAGTGAAAAAGTCAGACTGCAATTAGTTGCAAGGCTACAAAACTTAAGGACAAAATTAGAAAAGTCTCCATTTTTTCGCCAACATGAGGTATGCAGGCATCTGATTCATATTTTAAATACTGATTCATGTTTAAATATCAGTAATGTATACTAAATATTTATTACATGTTTGCCTTTCATACTTGTTCAGATACATAATGTTTATATACTGAAAAATATTTTAAAATATAAAATGTGTATTTAATATAAAAATATTTTTAATATAAATTTAATATAATATTTATATTATAATTTTAATATGAAAATATATTTATTGTTATTCAAAGACAGGATTATCATAAATTTAAATTCTGCATTTATACATTAAGAATATACATATTGCAACTAAAGCAATATTTTGCATTCTAATAAGCATAGTAAAAATGCTTACCAATCTTGTCTAATTTTGAAGATATTTAAAACTCTTTTTAATAAAATAAAAGTGTTGATAATATTAAAATAGTCTTTATGGCTTGTGTATTCACATAGTAAATCTAACTACTATTCACTTTGCAGAGATGAAATTCACTCTTTAATATCTTCAAAAGCAGTACAGGAAAATTTATATTTGTCCCTGAATTATTATTTTTTTTTTTGAGTCACTTACAAGGTAGTTTCTTTACTTATATAAATTTATTCTTAGGTAATTGGTAGCAGCATTTTGATAATCCATGATGGGAAAAGGGCTGGTGCTTGGATGATTGATTTTGCCAAAACATTACCTCTTCCTGAAGGTGTTACTGTTGACCATCGTTCAAAGTGGACTCATGGAAATCGTGAAGATGGCTACTTGACAGGATTGGATAATTTGATTATGGTAAATTGTTATTAATTTTTGAAAATGATTTAATTATGAGAGACTTTATAAGTTTTAAATAATGTTAAATAAAATTTTAATTCTTTTGTGAAGTAATTCTGTGTTTTAATAAGTAATTGCACAGTAAAAAAATTAATAACATCTTCAAAAGTAATTTCATGGCATATGGATATTGTTTCACTTATGTAGTATGACAATTTATAACACTTAAAAAGTATTCTATATGTAGTAATATATGGTTTTTTTTTTTTTAATTTTTAGGTTCTGAAAGAAAGTGGAAAGGTGAAAAACAAAAGCAGTGCTTGTTAAAAAAAACTTGAAGGATCTTCATATTTAATACATTTATTTCTATAGATGTTTTAAATTTCTGAACTTTCATTTAGTCATAATTTTGTAATTAAAAAAAAAATCATGGGCAACTACATAAATGCCTGTAAATTTTGATGTTCCTAGCTTTCTGTGTACTAAAAATTCTGCATAATTCATCTTTTTATATTCATACTATTTTCTCACTGCTGTAAATTTGCTGAAATCCATTTGTTTATCAATGTGTTTTTTCTATCTGATATTTACCTACTCTTGACCATGTAAAATAATGAATATGCTTTTCAACATCTCCATAGTTTTGCATTCGAAACCTCAGGACTTGTTAAGCTTTCCATTGAAAAAAAAAAAAATGTAATTATCAGTATTGTTATGTGGGAGGATGCAAAAGTTCAATTCTATTGCATTTTTCAAAATGACAAATGCCTTTCTTTGTATATGTGCCAAAATAAATGTTGTTGGAATCTGTGACTCAGTTTGATATGTTTCCCATAATTAGAATTCCCATGAAATGGAGCACTATTGGTGAAGAACAAGAAACAGTATTAAATAATCTGACTGATTAATAATTGATTTCCATCTGTGAAAATCTGTACATAAGTTAAACTGTTAATGTTGACGACTCAACTTATTTGAGGCTTGATTGTTGTACGTTGTTTTTGTAAATATTTTGTAGCTTATTTATTATAATTAGGTAATAAATTTTTCTCACTTATTTGTGTTATGTTGCATTCGTAATTACCTCTGAATAATTAAACTATAATTATGCTTTATGAAATATTCTTTAAATACATATTCCTTTTTATTACTATCAATATATTTAACATTGCTCAAAATGAAAAATTCATTTCTAATTTTTCATTTTGTTAAAATATTTTTTTTACAAGAAGTCTAACTTCTATATCAAATTATAATGTTATGGTGTAAAATAATGCTATAGGTTTGATCTGTCTTTTATTTCTAAAAAATTTCTTTTTGTTAAAAAGATCCAATATTGTGCAAAGAAAAATGTTTAATTTCACATAATGAATGCAAATGTAGTAACTGAAACAAATACATAAATGAAAAGGATTTTTAAACAAAAAAAAAAAAAAATTATAGAAATAAAATTGATGTTAAGAGGCTAGGATAAAGGAGTTTTTAAATGCAATAATAAACTAAAGTTATCAAAGAAAAACATTTAGATTAATTTTTAACCAAAATCATTTTTGAGGAACTTCTACCAAGAAATTTAGTGTACTACAATCAGTTGCTCTAGTCCAACAATTTTTGCATTTTACAAACTAGAACTCGCAAATAGCACATTGATAGTATCTAGATAACTATATAAAAGCGAGTTTTAATCTATGTATATTAAATACATTTGTTTAATAGGAGAACATAAAATATAATACAAAAATCTAGTCTGTAATTGATTTTTTAGTTAAAATGGAAATATTAAAGACATCAAATGATTTATAATCTTAGCATCTGAAAAATGTTTTCAAAAACACCTGAAGCCTATTTTTCATCTATAAATTAAAATTTATAGGCAAATAAACTGCTTTTATATATTTGGTTTTAATAAAAAATGGAAAATTAAAATTTCATAACATAAAATTAGCTAGACACTTAGCACTAATCTTTCCTTTTATTTGAATTATTAAAAGGACATTTGATTTAATATTTCTATCTTTATACAGTACAAACTATCCATAAATTTTCATATTAATCTTTATAAGCATATACAAAATGTAACAAGTACGTGGGAGGTAAAATTTTTCACTCCAGCATATTGGGTAAAAAAAACTCGACTTTCTAAAATTACGGATATTTTAAGAAATTATACATTGATTACTACATGCTAGTTGTAGTTCAAGAAATGTGCTTGTATTTCAGTTTGCTTCATATGGAGTGAGGGGGGAAGAAGGCAAATCAGAAGAATGTTTTAATTTTCCGAATTATAAATGTGCCTGTTATAATATTAGATGGAGTATGACACACAGATATGGACAAAGTATATTTTTTAGGAATCATACTTTTTACAGGTCTGAAAAGTCATCTGTAACTTGAGATCGGTTTTGAATAATACTTTCAAAACAATAGTTGAACACTAAGAACTGGGGAAATTATTAAGTAATGGAGCATCATGATCGAATTCAAAGAATATTGGTGGTAATCAAATATAAGTTATATAGTGGAATAATTGAACTTCCATTTGTTTATCTCTTGAATAATAATTCATTATGGTCAAATATATTATCTATTTTTTCTTTAAGCAAGCATTAATGAGAATAGTTTGACTTGTATATCAAATTACTGAATTTTTAAAGTGAAAATGTTAAGTAATTGAAAATACTTCTATATTTCGATGCATCATTTAATAAGGAAGTTAATTCATTAAGGTATTGCTTTACTAAATCTAAAGCTTAAATATTTATCATGGAAAATCTTTTAGTAATTATATACTTAAAATGCACAGAGAAAAAAAAAGATTTGCACAAATGTGCCTCATTTTTGAAAAATTCGGTCAATTATTAAATTACTGAAAGATTTTCCATTATAAATATTTTTAAAATTATAACATGATTCCTTTCAAATAGCATTATGATATATAAGAAAGAACTGGCTCTCTATATTATATATAGATTTAAATTTTAGTTCATATGAATATTCTGGCATATTTATTTTCAACACCAAAAAACTTCTTACATTTTATGCTATACTTTAATGATTTATTCTGCTTATTTTTGGAATGGCTAAATTTATCTATTATTTTTTTAATAATAATAATAATAATAAACTTATACATACGGACTATGAATTTTACTTAAAGTTGAAGAATTTTGTCAATATAAAAAGTTTACTGCTATAATTAGAATCATCTCATTTTACAGAAAATTATTTTTAATTCTAAACAATGAATGCGTTACCTGAACAACAGGAGAAGTTTTAAAAAAAGTTAATTTTACAGACATGTATCCAGGGTTAAAATGAATTGTTTATTTTATAGCTATAAATACAGATTCTACAATAAGAATATCAATGTTATTCATATATATATATTCAAAAAGATTTCATTCCATGCACCACTCAGAATTTCCCTAAGACCAGTTTCAGAAAATATGGCACTTTAGTAAAACAAAAGAATTACGAAAAATATCACAAATCATTATATCGTAATTGGAAATTTATGTGCAACATCCTGAACAATTATATCGCCGGCATAATTAACGATTCACTATTAGTTGTAAGGCATAATCTTTCTTTCTTAGTCCATTAAATCAGCAAAAGTTAAATAAGATGAAATTAAAACTGAAGGCATTTGAATGAGATAGTAAATCACTGTTCTAAAACAGAAAATATCAAAAACATGTTTGTAAATTTGTAAAGCATAATTATGGCCACTCCCCTTAAAATTGCTCCTTATTATCACATCAAGAATATTTTTTGATTGTCCCTCTATTACAGTCAAGAACACATTTACGAAATTCATTTTATTTCATAAAATTGCATAGATATAGCTTATTTTATTTCATAAAATTGCATAGTTTATAATTTATTTCATTTTATAAAATGGCATAGATATAAGACTACATGATTATAAACATATAATAATTTACAAAAGGCTAAAATATATATATATATATACAAAATAATTATTGATATGACAGCTAAAATAAAGAAGTCATTGCTTTGCATATTTTTAAAGAATTTGAGTAATATATAAATAGCGCTGCCATTCTAAATATCTTAATGACATAAATAAGGACACTTAAAAAAAGGCCAGGAAGAATATATAAACTTTAAATAAAATAATAATTTTTAAACAATCTGTCACACAGTTTCTTGAGTAATTTCCTATTATTGTATTCCTTGAATATAATTATAAGGCATGCTCTACTTCTTTTATCAAATATATGCAGACTGTTAGAAATGCAATTTCAGTACAGTGCAGCAATAGTGTATCTTATAGTACTAAAAAAAATTCTTCAGAGATTTTTCTTTCATTTTGAGAAACAAGTTACACTTAAATATTGATGAATCAAATATCAATGATGTTGAATCAAGGGGAACATGCAGAAGTCACAGTATTAGTCATATGAAGAAATAATAAAATAACCTTTAAAATGATGGGAATTGAAGACAATCTGACCTAAGTACACATTGTGATGATTATAACTTGTTTCTCAAGCAGAGGATGCCTTATGCACAGCTATCAGCTTTTATCCCCCCCCCCCTCAAATCCTTACAAAGTAGAAGAAAGTACAAATAATAAACTATGATTATATAGAAAATGTAACAATTTTTAATTCATAGTAATTTTTATCATTAAAATTTACAATATACCCATAATAGTATTTACAAATCTTATAAAAAGTACAGATGGAATTTTTAATGCAATATCATCCATTTAATGAAATTATTTCAGTTTATAAAAAATGATCTTGGCATTTCTGCCAATTAATGTTTCTATACTTTATTTAAGCATAGAATACATAAAAACATGTTTCACTTTTATATTATATATTATATATATAATGGTTCAGCAAAAATGAAAGACTTGAGAAAATAAAGTGCACTGTTTCAATAAAATATGAAAAAAAAAAAAAAATTAAGAGATTTTACACAAATACTTAAATTTATACAATATTTTTAAATATAAAATGCTTTCTTAATTGATATTCCTAAGGAATTCAGTCAAAAACAACACAGAGTAACTATTGAGTTAACATATTTAAGTATTCAGCATGGTATGCCTGTTGATAAATTTCGTGCTTACTTCATCCTATATTAAGCATTGCTTCTAACAATATTGAGCAAAAGTAATTTTTTCTTTCTGCAAGACCTAAAATTATTTAATTTTTTATCATAATCATTTGATAACATCTCAAGCATCATAAAAATTAAATTCTGTATTCAGTTATTACAAGAATTATATATTTTTCTTATGTACAGCTGATCATCACTCACTAATGAATGAAGCACTACGAGAAATTATATTATTCTAAGGACCATCTATTCAAAAACATAATACATGCTTTTTAAAAGAATATGATCATAATCATAAATACAAAAACTAATTTTGCACTAAACTTTAAAAACACAAGTTAATATAACTATGTGTATTTTTTTTTTAATTTTTCAATATGCTTGAAAGAGTTAATGTTTATGATCAGAATTTAAATAAAAGATTCAAAAATGGTACAGATAACAATTTAGCAAATTCTGATAATCTTTCTCTTAAATGGATGGTACTGCATTGAGATTTCTAGAGCATTTTAAAATTTGATCAAATTTCCATTCAAATTTAATCCACTGAAGAGTCAGCTAACAGACACTTTGGCCTCAAGAATCTGTTTAAGTCACAAAACAATTAACAATACCAACATGAAAGAACACAAAAATATGAATACAAGGGGAAAGGATAGTCAAGATCTTTTTGCAACACAGAAATTGTACAAAATATACAGCTGCAGATACGAATATATATACTGAAATAGCTGTTAATGCATAAGCTCAAACATAAGCAGAGAAATTATTTCTCACTTCAGATTAAAATAAAATAAACAAATAGCTATTTAATTAACATATTTGGCAAATTATACTCATTAATTAACTAAACAAAAACAGATAAGCTAACTGAAATTCATAAATATATGTATGGCAATACAAACAAAACTACAGAGTAAAAATGTTTTGGAAATTTGTCTTCTTCCATTCCTTTCATTAAAATACTAAATTGAGTTCACAGATCTGAAAATTCAGAAGAGGGGAATAATGTTTCTCTAACTCAAGATGAGGTCTCCACAAAAATCATGGTACAGGATAAAATATTAAAATCACAGTATCAACGACATCTGTTAAGATTTCCCTGAGGAAAGCTATAACTATTTAAACACTTCAGGCTTGGCAGAGAATAAAATATGGTTGTTCACTTCAA
Source organism: Argiope trifasciata (assembly GCA_026543055.1). NCBI lineage: Eukaryota > Metazoa > Arthropoda > Arachnida > Araneae > Araneidae > Argiope > Argiope trifasciata. The sequence continues at coordinate 874,078 of JAPMOQ010055381.1, read as the reverse complement.
AGATTTTTGCATCTCTCAAAGTTGCTGCTGAAAAACATGAAACTATTAGAGACGTCATAATAGCACTTCATATCAATAGTAATATAATAATATAGTTATAAGCAGATGAAAGCCTATAAAACTTCCAAGTCTCAAAACTTAAACTCAAAATTAAAGGTATAAATTTCTATGCAGCAGAGAAAATAATATGAAATGGAACATGTACATTTATAACTTTATTCTTCACTTTTTATGCTCACAGTTCTTAAATTTCAAGTACTTAGTTTTAAAGGTGACCAAAACGTGCTATGCCCAAATTTATAAAAATATTTTTAAATGCATAAATTTATATATAATGAACATGTGAAAAAATAAAGATCAAATGACATAATGTTAATTGAAATTGCGAAATTTCAGAATTTTTTTTTCTTGCAGTATTTTGGCTGCCGTTACAGCTGACAAATAATTTTGATTTTAATTTTTTAAAATTATGCCTTTACAGAAATGATTAGATTTTCAAATCCTTAAGGCCAGAAGTTCTGAAATCTTGATACACAATACAGTAGAAAATAAGGTGAGCAACACACATGTACAAACAAAGAAAACAAGGGAAATAATTTAAAACAATGAAATGGTAGAAAAAATTAAAAATATATATATATAACAGAGCAAGAAAATATTAGAAATAATATTTGTCATAATTGTTATATATTAATTCAAATATTATTTCTCCACTGTGAATTAAATAACACTAGGAATAAAATTAATCACATATTCAAATTTAAAAAATAGAAAAAAAAATCATTTTTTACAATTTTTAATGGCATTTTTTAGATATTGATTCCAACAATAGAAAAGAGGCATACATACTTACATGGGTATAATCACAGATATCAATAATTTAAACGTATTCTGGGATCTGCTGCTGCTATTTTGGTCAGGGATTTCTTCACACGTAAAGATGTAAGACGAGCTGAAGGATTGTGATGCCAGCATTCTTTCATCAACTTGGTCATTGCAGATAAAGTCTGAAAAGGCAACAGTTTAAGTAAAATTTACTTTTTAATTGTATCAATATAAAAATCTGTTGGGAATTCAGGAATTAATATTAAAGTTAAATTTATATAAAGTAACAGGAATTAATACTAATATTAAATATTTTTTTAAAAGCATAATATTAATATTATACTTAAAAAAAAGATTTGTTATTAAAAAAATCTGTTAGGCTATAATAATCAATTATTCATTCATCATTCTATTTATTCTTATATTTTTCAATGTCTAAGCCTAGATTATTATTATTATTTCATTTTCAATAGAATAAGCCTGCTTTCCAGATAAAATCCATTCTGGATACTTCACAAAAAAGCAATTTTTTAGAAAAAAGTATGAAAATAATAAATTTATGTAAATATGGCTTTAAGAGAGTAATTAAAAATAATTATAATACACATGTAATGTTACACTATAATATGAGAATAATGTAATTTTTTTAACTGCAACAATTTTCAAATTGTACACATTTAAATAAATTGCAATAGTAACTTGTATAAATTTTAGATGTCATATTAATTTATAATGATTCTTGTATTTTTAAAAATAATTTAATTTCATCTAATCTATAATATAACACTAATTTTTCACAAAATATGCATATTTCTTTCAAAGGAAAAAAAAATGTGAATTTATTTCACTGCTTGGAATAACAATTTTCTTTCAATCATCTTATTTTAGAAAAAAGAGCACTAATCATCTTGATTATAATTACCTTTAAAAGTTTAAACTTAAGGATGTATTGTACATAGAAAATGTCTAAAGTTGTAAAAAAACATTGAAAATGAAACAAAGCATACTAATATATATATATATATATTTTACTTGATACCTACAAATTGAATATATTCAAAAATAAAAATGGATTTATTAAATTGTTAATTTTTGAATTCATAGAAGGAGTTAGGATCTTGGAAATTATCAAATAATAATTAATTAATAATGCTGAATTCCAAGAAATTATTTATGAAGCCAATTAATTATAATGAATACTTCGTCATAACCAAAATCATATCAATTCAGTTCAGTTCAGTTATATTAACGTCCCGTTTGAAAGCAACACGAGGGCTATTTTGGGACGGACCTCGTAATTTTGAACCACGGTCAGATGACGAGGACGACAACTGAAGTGGCACCCCCCTCTCCACACCACACCACACCAGCGGGAGGACTTTGGCCTGACAGATTTAACGTGCAAGAGGCCCCCTCACACGACGGATCTTCGGTGGAATCGAGTCTCGAACCTGAAACCCTGCGGTTCCGAAGCCGAGACTTTACCACCGGGCCACCGCGGCCCCCAAAATCATATCAAAGTAAACTTGCAAGGCAAAAAAAAAAAAAATGCATAATGACATTACTAAAATCAAATATCAATATATTAGCTGGGAAAAAAATTCTTATTTTACTTATGTCTTTCTTAGAATAACATTATAGAATTATTACCTTTAAATTCAAAATACATATTAAGCTGATGTTAAGTAATACAAATGAATGAAAATTTATTTTAAGCAGATTAATCTAAATTGTCAGCATGGTAAAAAAACTTACAATGCACTATTAAAGCAGAAAACTTATTTTTGATAATTTTATGTTTTTTTTTTAAATTAATAATACACAAATAAATTTACATAATTATATTATATTTGCCAACAGCAACTTAAAAACCTCATTATAATTCTAAAAATTTGTCAGAACATACATGTGAAAATATTAACAATAAATGGAAAAGTCAATGCTTGTTTGTTTATTTATATTTTCAGAAACTAAACTATTTATATTTTTTACTAAATATATATATACTTCAAATAAAAGATATCCTAAGATAAAATATTTTATAGGTCTTTTTATAAGAAAAAATTTGTAACAGAAAAAAATTCTGCAATACTAAATGAAAATGTTAACTGTTTAACTCTCAGAATCCGAAAAATATGCAATTCAAATAAAATTTAATAAAAAGGAGAAAAACGAAATATGATTCAAAACTTCTAATACCATATCAGATGACCATCTGTTAGGAATAGCAGGTCTCTGTTGATCAACACAAACCACTTTCCTCATCTCTTCAAAACTAGGATCACTTGGCACACAGTCATAGTAAGGTGGATGATAGTCTTCAGCAATTCCTGTTAAACAACATTAAATTATTATTATTTTACATAAAGAAATAAATATTCAATGCATTTGAGTTCTTATAGAAAAAAATGCAGCAGTTAGTATTAGTAATTGGTAATAGTTTTTTAGTTGTTAAATTTTCAATTTGAAACAAGTTAAAATAAGAAAAAAATTATTTTCTCTAATAAAGCAAAATGATTTAATGAGAAAAGAAATCCTTTTTTAGGATATCATACGGAAGAAAAATCTTTCCTTTAAATATTAAATTGATTTTGATGAAATAAAATTGCAATTCTTTATTTTTAGAGACTTCAGTATATCTACAAGAGATAATTTCCAAACAATGTAGTAGATGTATCTTTATATTCTAAAAAACAATGGAAAAAAATAAGAAAAGACATTTTTCATTTTTCTTACATTAAAAAACACTAATGAATATTATTAATTAAAACAATTATAGCTACTTCTTTCGATTATCGTTTTTGTTCAATTGAAATTCATGAAGAACTAAAATAATTCACATTTCACTTAATGAATTTATTTACAGATTATAATGAACTAGAAACAAGAATTATTGATTTTCATATTTATAAGTAAGAAAGAATATTAATATACTTAATTTGCAATTAAATATTTTCTGTTTTCTTCTCTACTACAAAGAAATTTGGACTTGCAGTGAAAAAATTAGTCATAAAAAGTATTTTAATTTTATTGAAACAACAAAAAATTATATAAATTTGTGTATTTTATGCAAAAGTATCGAAAATCAAATAAATGTACATCTTAACCAAACTCTTGAAACACGGTGCTGAAATAGTTTAAGAAAAAAAGTTTTAAAAAAAAGGGGGGGGGGGACTGTTTTAGAATTGGGTAATATCATAAAATTCTTAATATAATTCATCAATAATATGGATAAATAATATTATGAAGATAATAATTGGATCCTTTTATGAGAATGCAGAACAAATCAAAAATTCTCTTAACCAAATTTCTAAAGTAAATGAAAACAAAAGACAATTACCATCTTGGGATTTAGGCAACAAAGTCAAATTCTTAATCATGTAATAATACTCAATATTCTAGAAAAATAATGTTATGAAATAGAGAAATATATGAAGTAATGATGTTTTGTAAGATATGAAATCTTTAATTTTTTTTAACAATATCTAAAAAGAGTGCAAGAAGATAAAAGACAGTAATGTAATAGAATTTTTAAAACTCAATTAATTAGTCTTCTGTCATGCCCAGGTAGCCTGGGGAAATAGAAAAATTACTAAACATTTAGATAATATCATGCACATGTTTAATTTTTAGAACTATCAAAGCATAAAGTCATTAAATCTTATCATTACTTTCCCTCATGCATAAATTCTATGTATTATTATGATAAATTGTATTCATTTATATATAATTTTTTTAATCCATACACTCTTCAGTATTTATATTAAATTCCCTTGAAATTTTTATGCATCAACTCAGATCCTTCTTTTTAGTTAATTCATTTTCAAAATAATATAACACAATCAACAAAATAAAATCTCTCAATTCCATCTTGGAGATTACCACTGGCTTTATGCTGAACTTTTGCTGCAACTCACAAACTAATTTAAATCTACTTTATTAATACTAAAATGCAATGAAAAAAATTGGTAGATAACTTGATTTATTCAGAAAATTTAGAATTCAGGACTCAAACAACAGAGAAAATCTTCTTTACAACCTATTACTATGTTGATAGTAAATTAAATTTAGCAATATCTCCTTTTTTATTAATACAGGAGCCAATACATTCCTAATAATGTATAGAAATTTGGTAAAAATTATCATATATCTCATATTTTATTTCTAATAATAATTATATATATATATATATATATATATAATATCAAATCATTTTAATTTTAGTCAAAGCATTATATATATTGTACCATTCTTCATCTATTTATATGCAACTGCCCAAGCTTCTCTTATCAAAGATTTCAATGAAATAAAAATATTAATTCGAACATTATTTTTGAGATTTCATATCTAAACTGGCCTATTATCTTAGAACAAACCTTAATTATGATTGAGCCAACTCCTGCTAATTCTAACAAAGAGAAAAAGCAAATATTTTGGTTGTATTGCTATGTTAAGAGAGAACTTCAAAATAAAATAAACATTTAAAAATATATTTCAAGTTATAAATACAGAAAAATCAAACATTTCATAATGTTAAATATTCAACTAAATTTATAATTAACTCACCTCCTGTGAGGCAACGAAGGCAAACTTCCCATAGAATGAGTCCAAAAGCATACATATCTGCACGTCGATAGGACTCAAAAACAGAAACATTGAGTTTTTCTTCTAGAAC
>JAPMOQ010055381.1:841020-868568 GCA_026543055.1 Argiope trifasciata | reverse complement strand
ATATTAAGAACAAACTTTTAAATCTCGATGAGCAATAGCAGGTTTTCCCTCTGTGCCAAACAATTCTGTATGAAGATGATTGATTCCTGAAGCTGCAGATAAAACAAGGATCATCATTTGCTGATGAGTAATTGTGTGCAGATTTAGATAATCATACAGAGAACCTCGTTCATGGTAGTGAGTTATGAGCCACATTTGAGTGCAAGAGTTGACAGATGTAACATCAGATCCCATAAAACCCAAGACATTTTCATGATATACGTTCATAGTGCTGTAGATCTCAGTTTCTCTTGCCCATGAGGCTTCATCTCGAGAGAAAAATATTTTAACAGCAACATTTTCACCATGCCATACACCCCGCCAAACTTCTCCATAACGACCTTTACCTATAATAAAAATTATATATATTAAAGTGAGAAAACTAGATATTGATACCTAACAACAATATTATACTTTATTCTTAATAGTAGGTTTCAGTTTTTTAAAATTATAAAATTTTTTAAAAGATAATTTTGAGTTCAGAATAAATAAGAAAAAAAAAATCTTTCCCTCAAATATAGGAAATTTATAATAAAAAATATTATTTAAATAAATGAACGAATAAAAATTCTTAAAAAATAATGCAAAGGAGAGTGGGTGATCAGAAACATAAAATTATTAAAGAAATAAATTGATCTTCTAATAATTTGTCAATAAGAAAAAGTTCAACTATTTTTTATAAGAAAAAAATATTTGTTAAGTATCTATGCAACTTTAAATATCTTTACAATGCACATTTTAACTAATACAATGCAATTAATATTAATTATAACAATGAATGCGGCCAATTTTTCTGTCCATTTGTAAAGTTATATAATATATTAAAATATTTATCCTATAAAAATATTCTAATTCATCTAACTATTTAGTACTTCAAATATTTAGTAATAAGGAGATAGTTTAATCTTTATAACCAGCAAATATACTAATAATAGAAAACACTAGATTAAATTACAAAACTTCAAATGAGAAATACAGATTTTGAATTTCATAAAATGTTGCTAAAAGTATAAGATTGGTTAAGATGTAAGTATTGAATTGCTTTCTTATTTTGAATCTTTTTGTGATGAATTTTTAATTAAAAATAAGCTAGCATTTAATTTATTCCTTGAAAATAATGTTTCTAATATTACTGATGAATATATTCAGATTAAAATTACACAATCAAACTACAAACAGGGAACAAACAATATACAATTGTCAGGAGAAAAAAAAGCATGGTTACTCTTAAGAATTTCCAGAACCAAACTTGAGTCTCATTTAAAGTAGAAGACTAATTAGAAAAATTCCAGTTTTATAAGAAGTTGAAGTCTTTTGAAAAGAAAAGGCATATCAGACAGATAGGCATTTTTTGTAATGTAAATTTCTTCATCAGCTGGGTTCCAGGTGGATTACATTGTGAAACACTATAACAATGAATATAATGCTTTTAAAATTTCAATGTCAAAATCAACCAACCATATGCATTTTAAAAAATCTAATAGAATGAAACTGTTCCCAACAGATAAATTATGAAAGCAGATTTGCTTGGAATGCAGAAGAGATTACCTTGTACTTTTTTTAACTGGGGACATTAGATAAGCCTATTCATGTTGACAAAAGGATTTATTAAGTTGAATGTATTATACATAAAAACTCTACAAAAAAGTCAAAATGTAATAAATCATGAATGCATATATACATTTGCAGATTTAATTTATTTTTAATAAAGCATAGAATATTGGATAACGAGATAAGAAGAAAACTTTAAAAGTAAATTAACATACTGAAGTCTGTAAAATAAAAGTAATATCAGAAATAATAATTTCTATAGACTGCTTCATTACAAACCTTTATTCATTATTTTTAAATCTTGTACTAAATTCATAAACAGAAGATATCTTCAGTATGCTTCCATTTTTCAAATATGCTAGACCTGTTTTAAATAAAAGCTTATACTCTGATAATTTTTTTGCCGTAAAATTCAAACAATACTAACAGTGAATAGTTGAGATAGATAAAAATTTTATGTATATTAATGAAGTATTCAGATAGTTAATGATCAATTACATCGAAAAACAATAAAAATCTAATTATTTTAACTAATTATAAAATAATAATTTTATATTATTTGTAGATATAATTTTTTGTAACTAAAATATATACAATAACAATGTTATTTCTACAGAATAAAGTGGAAATCTCATTTTCAGCTAGAAGTTCTTCAGAATATGAAACAAGAATATATAAAAATACAATGGTATATTGAAATACATGATATATTTAACAATATAAATATACATATTTTCCAGATTCAAGATAACTACTAAAAAAAGAAATTTAAATATACAGTGGTAGCCAAAATCGTGTACACTTTTAAAAATCGTTTTCTAACATTTCATTAAAGGCATTCTCCTACACATAATTTTAATGAGAATTTAATTCCAATTTCAATACAAAAAGCAAAATTCAAATATTTGCAATACAAAAAAATTATTCTTACTTTGATCTGAATAAAAATCTGCGATGAAGAGGATTGTAATTGTTAACTTACCTAACAAATCACTGTTCTTATTCTGGGAACCAAATGTTATTAGGATGCTGAATAAGTTCTTACTGATTTTTCATGAAAATTAAAGCTATATTTAAAAAATCCTCAAAAAACATGTTAATAAAAGTATTGTCTATTGTTAGTTATTGTCTATTACACCATCCTTTTAGCAACAAATGAATTCCACATTTAAAAAGTCTTTTGCGGCTATCCAAGAGTCAACCCAATTTTCGGCATTTTCATAAGAACAGAAGTGCTGCTTAGCCAGGCCATACGTCATTGACAGGAACAAGTGGTAGTCAAAAGAGCCAATGTCTGGTGAATAGAGAAAATGGGGTGGGACTTTCCACTTAAGTGTTTCGAAGTAGGCTTTTGCTGATTTTGGAACCTGTGGCCAAGCATTGTCATGCTGCTAAATGGCCTAGTTGTGTCTATGCTCATATAGAAGTTGTTTTTCATTCAATGCTTGGCTTAATCACTGCAGTGATTTCTTTGCATAGTTTCATTTGGTTTGATCAGAAAATCATGAACTGCACCCAGCTGATTCAATCAAATGCAGAGCAGAAGCTTGGAACCATGGATATTTGGCTTTGCTGAAAATGCTGATGCATGGCTGAGTTTACGCCATGAATTCTACATTTAGAAATTCATTCTACTGTAGAGTAACTATTTTTCGTCGACAGTTACAATACAATACAAAAATCCCTTCCTTTTCTACCACTGAAGCAGTTGTTTATGCATGAAAAGACACAGTTTGACATTCATATACTAACATTCATATGTTTCAATTCATATGCCAACCAATGACCTAATTTTTGAATCATTCCTAATGCTTTCAAACATTTTGAATCTATTGTGTGATCAACTTCTAATGATTCAGTAAGTTCAGCTAGTGTTTGATATGAGTTTTCATGAAGTAATGCTTCAAATTGTTCGACTTCAAATTTCTTCAGCCACAGCATTCTTTATCTTTATGATTAAAATCATTATTTTTAAAGCGCCTAAACTAATTTTTACAAGTTGTTTCAGACAGAGCATGGTTACCGTAAGTCTTGTCAAGAATTCTACATGTTTCAACTGCAGATTTTTTTTAAAAATAAAATAGTGCAATAAAATTCCTTGCTTATATATATATTTTTTTTGCATGAAACTTGACATATAACATGACATGACACGATGGAAAATGTTGTCTACAATTCCGTGAAATAACATACTTTGAATCGCAAGCTTGCTTATAGTAATTGTAAATAGTTTAGTCACTATTATTAACTAATGCAATCAGTTCTGGTAACACCTTCTGTTGTAAACAGCAAGAACTTACTCAGCAAGAACCTATTAACTGGTAGCAGAAACTGATATCATGTTTAAAGCAGCAAAATTTCTTATTGTTTTTTGTAGAAGGAAGACTTTTTTACGTAATTAAATTGTTAGAAGTTTTGTTTAAACTGTTAAATATACAGTTGGAATTTTTGTAAATAATTCTAATATTTAGTCAAAAAGTAATGACATGAAATAAAAGAATATATGGACACTTAGAAATAGAACTAAGATTCTGCTAGATGAATGTGGTCTTTCCTATGCAGAAATTACAAGATAGATGGGTGGTTCTATGACTACATCTGGAGTTTTAAAATTTTGTTTACAATATCAGAAGACAAACTCAATTTTTTAAAAAGCATGAAAGAGCTGGAAAAGATGCACCACACTTGGTGATGTCAAAAAAAAATATATATATATATATATAAAAGACCATGTGTCTAAAGTAGAAGAATGTCATCAGAGGCCATTTGAATGATGCTGGCATTTATGTCTGCTCCAGAACAATCAGTAGATGATTATTAAATGTTGGTCAAAGAGGTAGAAATGAGCAACAACAACAAAATCCTTTTCAATTTACAACAGCTTATAAAAAAGATTACAGTGGGTAAAGGAATGCATTAATTGGACAGATGATCAGTGGTAGCAAGTTATAAAGAGTAATGAAACAAATACATTGTTATTCGGTAGTGAAGGCAGAAATAAGTAAGATACGGAATAGGCAAAAAGCTACATTCAGGCAACTATGAAGAACTCAGTGTGATGATTTGGTCATGGATGTCAGCAGATGATATCGGTCTCTTTCATGTTATCAATGGGACATTAAATGCAAAAAAATAACTGACACTATCTTAGAGCCAAAACTTTCACCTTCCATCAGTAATCTATTTCCTAACAATGCATCATTTAGTTTTCAGCAGGATTCATCTCCTCGCTACGCAGTAAAAATATAGGAAGAGTGGTTTGTACAAAAAACACTGAATTGTTATCCTGATTACAAAATAGTCCTAACATCAAAGTTATTGAGAACTCATGGCATCGTTTGAAACCTCTTGTACATAAGAAGTGTTCATCAAATAAAAGAAAATGAGTTGAGACAATAATTGCTCCCTGGCATCATGCAATAATGAAGGAAGAGTTAAAAACTCATGTCAGCTCACTGAGATATTAGTGTGAAGCTGTAATAAAAAATAAAGGTTCCCTCCCCACACCACTAAGTATTGATAACTTGCTACAGTCCTCATAATCTAATGTATCTCAATAATTATTGCCATTCTTTTTTGTATTTAAATTACCATTAAATTCTCTTTAAAATGATATGTAAGATAAAGCAGTTTGTGAAACACTGCATTTTCTATAAGCATACAAGATTAGAAAACAAAATTTTTCAAAAGTGTCTATAATTTTGGCCACCACTGTAAATATAGCAAAACAGTATTCACAAAATTTAATAACATGTTTAAAATAAAAAGCCTAAAGGCTAAAAATTTACTTACCTATACACTCTGCAAGAGCTATCTGCCTTGCTAATGTTCGCTGTATAATCAGCGGTACACCAGATCCACTACCTGATGTAATAGAGTGCTCAAATATTTCCTGAAAGAAAAACTATTATATTACTAAACTGCAAGAGCCCATATTTCTATTACAAGCAATATATACATGTGTATCAAAATTTAAACTACAAAAAAGGATTCAGTGTTTTATCGTTACTGAACTTTCATTTTTGCCTATGTGACTTTATATAGAGAAAATTTAATATTCAAATTATTCTTGATTTTTGAAGAGACATATTTAACATTGCAAGAAATTAATTGTTTCCAATAACTTTTAAAGCCATAGATATATTTAACTGGGAAATTTATGAGAACATGGTTAATTTCCTTACTTTTAGAACAAAAATATTTGCAGCATTCAAATACTGTTATTTATATGCTATAATAGATTAGTTTCAATATATAATGCATTTAAAAGCTAAAAGAAATTATCCCAGATATATATATTCCCCTGAATCTCAGCTTAGGGCATCTTAATTTTTCTTATTTCCTTACACATATTTTTTATAAACAAGATGCATTTGTTGTGAAGATATACTTTTGGATATGAATGAATAAATCAGATGGTTCCAATTACTTTTATATTTCCTGCATGTAATTAGTTACATATGAAATAAGATTACATGTCAGCTTAAATTTGGGGCAAAAACATCTGCACCATCTAACTTCTATTTATTCATTACATTGTTTAAATATGTAATAAAATAAAAATTATAAGTCTTTAACTACATCCAGTATGAAATAAAATTTTTAAAAAATTCATTAATTTATAATTAATACTTTCAGTTAACAAAAAAAATTCAGCTTGTTTAATTAAATTGAAGTAATTTTGCCATAATAAATTGTAATTATTAAGAGGGCAGATAAATAAGTTAGTTACTGAAAGTAATTAAAGGGAGGCAGAATTAATTTTTTAAAAATAAAGTAAGATAAAGTGGAAAGTTGAAAGCATAAAATTTTAAAAATGCAATTAAATTATTGTATGTATTATTTGCAATCATAATTAAAATATAAAAATTAAGCAACATTCTGTCATTATAATCTAAAAACAAATTCAATTGCTGCAACATTAATTATATGAAAAAAATTTAACAGAAATTTTATATAATCCTTTCCAAGATTTAAAATTTATTTTCCCATAAATCTAAAACAAAAATCTTTAAACAAACAACAATAAGAACAAAAAAGCAAATTAACAATCCTTGATATAAATCTAAAACAATAATAAATTGTGTATGCTAATGAGAAAAGAAAATGCTGACATAAAATAATGTAGACATAAAAACAGCTTAAGTCAAGGTAGAATTATTTTACCTCCTTAAGCATGATAATGCTTACAGGCTGGTATGTTAGCAATAAATTGAGAAAAAATAGATCAAAAGGCTGCACATAGTAAATTGTTAGACTTGAAGCTACCAAGATTGATTTTTTTTTTTTAGTCAATACATATTTACCATAAAAATTTTAATAAATCTCAGTTATATATTTAATTGAAAAAAAATTGAATATTTTAAAGCAACTTTGATGCAAATTAATTTTTCCCCAAAAAATTTAATTCGTCTTAGTTATATATTTAATTTTAAAAAACTGAATATTTTAAAACAACTTTGATGTGAATTAATACAGAATAAGAACTTCATGACATTAAAATGCATTTTCTGTCTGCCTAACATCATATCTATCAAATTAAAATTTAAAAATAAAATTTCAATTCTATAATTCTCATAAAAAATTCTTTCCTTATGTTATAGTTTCATTTCGTTGACAAAATACGTACTTTTAATGTACTATCACCAGCAGCCGTAGCTCGCAAATCATCATGGTAAAAATGCTCCAAGTCATTGTGTCCTATTAATGACGCCATACGTCTTTTATGGCAGTATTTCATGAGGCCTAATATCATGCCAATAATACAGCAAAGACCAATTAAAATTGTCAACCCTATAACCATATTGATTGTAAAGCTATCTGTAGTTGGATCGTTTTCTTCAGCTGGAAACAAACAAAAACAAAGATTTACAAAATTTATTTTAAGAATTCAGTTGGTTTGCTATTTAAGAATAAAGCTTATATACATACACAAGATGCGGGAAGTCAATATTGGAAAAGATCCATTATTACAAAAGTCTCCATGGCAGCAAATACCACTAAACTGAGGTCCATTCTTTTTATCAGATGCAAACGTATTAGTCTTGCAAACAAAATGCTCTACGTCTTTTTTATCCAAACAGCCCTTTTTATGGGTATGATAGCCATGCACGTCAACAACACTGTATGTGTAACACTGCAAAAAAGATTAAGAATTATCAATTTAGTGAGGTGAAGCATAGTGCGCCTCCCAATTTCTCGCCAATATGGCAGCCTAACAGAAAGCTCATCTAGCAACCCTAATGTTGTTTTGTTTACTACATTTTACAATGGTTGAATACAATTTACAACATTTTATAATGGTTTACTATAAACTACAGCTCTTTTAGGAAGGAAAGCAATGATGAACTATATTATACAATGGTAAGTTAAAAAATAAACAAAAACAATTAAAGATTTCAAATTTGATCTTTATTATAATTAAAGGTTTTTTTTAAACTAATATGAAAAAAAATATTTATTCTTTTGCAATATTTAACTGTCAGTATGCACTTTAATAAATTGTCTGAATTCTCACTTTACAAAATTGTCTGCATTCTTACATTAAAAGTCAACTGCAATGGAATTCTTCACAGCTCTAGTAACACTTCTAATTTAATCATTTGTTATAATCGGCAATTATGGAAGAATGGTTGTCATGTAAATGAAATGGGTGATAGTGTTTAAAACCTGTAGAATGAATGAAGGGGAGTGGAATACCTATATATAAATTTTTTTATGAGCTGATGAAGTTAGGAAAGGATGCTTGCTTTCTTGTTATCCACATAATCCTTATGTTCAATGTGCTAGCAAAACTATGAGATCCCTGCTCCTGAAAACTAACAAAGCTGTAGGATATTTGTTTTTAATTAAAAAATTCTGCCTTCTGCCCTCTTTAGATGCTGTAAGGCATCGTGGGCTCTGAATATTGCTCTTCACAGAACAAATCGGTGCAGCTGGTCTGAAAAGCTTCTTCAAAATAAATTGTTAATATAAGCCGCAATAGGATAAAAAAATCCAAAGGATTAAAAATTAAATAAAAATCTCAGATACAGATTGAATAAATCTCAAATTAAAATAAAAATTACAATACTTAGCTGCAAAGATCATAATTTTAAAACAGAATGTGGTAACCATAACTGTTTCTCAGGAGTTTATTTTGTTTGCTATCTATATTGGCTACATGGCATCCTTGGCACAGTAAGGGGTACACCATTCTTCATTTTTACTATCAATTTTTATAATAATTATAATAAGAATCTACCCTCATAAAATTTTATTATAAATTTTCATTATATTTATAATAAAGAAACTAGTTAATTCAAATATTTAAAAAATGCAATTACATGAAAATATGTCATCATAAAATGAATTATTATAAAAAGAAACTTTAAACTATAAATAAATTAAATCAGTTCTTGTCTGGTGACTTTTTCTAAAAGCATCTATTGTGGATCAAAGCAAAAATCATAGCATAAAAAGGTTCTACATCGAATTTCATTAATTAATAACTTGATTTCATAAAATTTTTATTTATTGTAAATTATAAATTTAAGACATTTGGACATAAGTAAATAAGATCATAAAAGAAACATTTATATTTGATATTTACCACCAAAGCATTGTCACATGATGCAGGTCTGTCACAATCACCATCGCAGAAATAGCAGTAATAACGAGAAGAATTCTTTGAAGTTATTCCTTCTATAAAAGTGCAATTCAAATTTAAATGTGTTCGATACACAAATTTTTAACTCTTAGCTTAATATGTCATTAAAAAAGACTGATAATTTATAAATTCACAAGGAGATTAAAAAAATATCAATGAAAAATATGATTCTTTATGGGTATATTACAAAACTTTAATCAAGGTAAAATAAAAGTCAAATTGCAAGTTATAATGCTAAAAAAAGAGGCACATGAATAACTATGAATAAATTTCAAATTGTTTTAAACATATCCTTATCTCAGTAATTTTACCTAACTGTCAAAAATTAAAGCTGCCTTATTTTTAATGTCTCAATTAAGATCTATTGATAGTATTCATGAACCATTCTAATGGACACTATCTCATGACATCATAATTGGTAATAACAAAATAAATATTCAGTTAAACTATCTTCAAAATTTTGCAATGCTGTAACTTCACTATTTTATTTGTCATGTTAACTATAGAGATATAAAACAAAATCCTTCTTTAGTTTAATAGAAGAGAATCCTGTAATATTTGATAAAATAATGAAAACAGTTAAAATACAATACTGTTGAAAATTAGATGAAATAAAAGAATTTCCAAAATTCAGATAAAATTGATGTAAATATTAATTTGGTATATTTAAAAATGCAATTTCTCCTATTTTAAAATGGCATAAAATTAATTTTTGTGAACATGTTCACAAATTATCATCCAAATATACAAAATTTCCACTTCATTTTTAATTAAAATTTCAAAATAAGAATCTGAAGTATATATTTCTATGTTTGACAATTTGTGCCAAATTTGGTAGGTATAGATCAAACATTCTGGCCAATAGAATTCTAACAAACATACTTACATTTTTATTATTAACAGACAATCTATAACTTGTTTAATATGATTATATATGATTAATTTTTATTAAATATTATGGCACAATTTTCAGAAGATGCAAGTATAGTTATATATTCCTGTCGATACTGCTACATTCAGTGTTGGTGGGGTGGTCCGCTGTATGCAAGAAGAAGAAGTATAGTTATATTATTTTGTACTGATTTTCTAAAGAAATACATTTTAAAGTCACATGACAATCTAATCATTACTAATTAATACTTGATCAAAACTAAAAATAAACCTTATTATTGCAAATTTTTTAATGCATTAATGAGGATCAGGTATTAATTAAATTTACATAAACTAAGGAACATTTTTGTTTAAAAAAAGTAACTACAGAATGAAAATGATAAAATTAACAGGTACTTTTCTGTTAGATGGATGCAGCGAGAAACTGCCAAATGATGCATAATTCTGCCGAATTTAGAGCTGTATGCTCTGTTTGTTTTGTCATTGCTTAGCTTGGCAACTTGGCTCACATTTAACTTTGGCGACATTTGCATCTATATAACAGAAAAGTACTAATTAGCAAAATTCCACACTTTCTTTAGATGTTAACCCCTTAAGAGGTTTGCTCGTACAGTGTACATGCTACCCAAAATTGGCCTCAACTGGTTTGCCCGTACGGCATATGGGCATTGATATTTTCTCCTTTCCTTCTCTGGTTTGCCCATTTTTTTCATTATAGTAAAAAGACTATTTAGTATTAATATTTTTTAATCGATGGCGTGGCTTGTCCACATAACTAAAATGCTTTTCATCCGGGTTTTTTCTTTGTAGCGAGAATATTTCTTTGGAATTTTTGTTCTACTGTATTCAACGCTTATGAATTTAAAACCTTGTTTTTTCTTATGGAAGTTATGGATGGAATAAACGAAAATACTTTCTTGTTAGATGATGAACTACATTCTGATACAGATATTTCTTCTAATTATTTGGATTATTCCTCAGATGATTCGTGCAGTGAGCTCAGCTCTGAATTTTTACCGAGGTTAATGTGAAAAACCAACCTGTTCCGTGTCCTCAATTTAACTGTACTAGTATTCCTTCTTTTGACATGATTCAATTTGACGACACTTCTGATGTTCTACAATTTTAGGAAACATTCATTGATTCTTCTCTCATGAGTAAAATTGTGGAAGAAAAAAATATGCCTTTTTTGGAAGCATTTCTGGTAAAAAATTTGACTGCTTAAAGGGTTAAGCACTGAAATAAATGTTGTGTTTAAGAATATTAATAATATTTCTAATGCATTGTTAAGATAAAGAACTCTGAGATTAACTATTAAAACTATTAAAATTTATAGTACTTAACTTAACTTAATGTTTCATTAATCACTAATATGATCTCAATCTCAAAAATGATGCAAAGAAGTAAGTTAAATGCAACTTTTAAGAAATCAAACAATTAAAAATAATTTTACTTGCAATTACAAAACACACATTCATTAAAATAAAATTGTCTTTCCTTAAGTTTCATTTCACCTTTTTATTGTGCTAGATAAAACAAATACATTGTAAAAGGGGAAAAAAGTATAACGTTGCCTCTAATTAATTTGAATGAATTCATGGAAGTTAACATGCTTAAGTCCCAAAATCACTGCCCTTTTCTTTTATTACTTTAATGTCAGCATGCCCTAGTATCTATAATGGTAAGAAAGATATAGTTGACTTTTAGGAAACAAGTTTTTGCTCACTGAAGCGCATCATTCTAATAAATTACTACTTATAAGTTCAAAGACTGACTGTCAGAGTAATAGAAAATCTGTGAGCAAACAGAAATGTTTTCTATCCATTCAAAGTAGGATGATTCTTAGAGGAATAATGAGAGTTAATGCAACAAAATACTATTATAATTTGAGATCATATTAGAATATTTCTAATTTTTTCAGTTGAGATTATTGCTACTAGAGCAGACCTTTCTTATTTTTATTGTAATTACAATCTTATTATTCTAGTAATCTAGGATTCCATCTCCATTGACCATTAACTAATGAAGTTTCAATTTCAATTATCCATTACCAAATGTTGGAAAATATATATTAGCAAATACTGGCACACACTCAGATTAAAATAAAAATTAAAAAAACTCTTAAGTTTTAAGACTGTTTAAAACTGACATTTTAAAATTACAAAGTATAATTGTTTAATATACAAAGTAATAAAATTTTAAGTCAACAATCTTTAAGAATGGTTAAAGATTATTTAATTTCTCAATAGAATCTAAAACATAATATTTACAATTAGCAGGATTTGCAAGAAATTTGAAGATACTTTTCCATCATTATAGTAATAATCCATGCAAACAAAATTAACTATTTTAATTATGTATTCACAACTTTAATATATTATAGTTATGAAAAATGAACAGTTCATCCAAAAAATTACCACACTTAATGAAGGGGTAAAAGTCTTAATCAAATAAATAGTATGTAATTTTAAAAAATGACAATTTATTAAATAATCTTAAATTTCATTTGACAATAAAAATAAGTACAAACATTCAATATAAGCATTACAACAAATTCTTCAGAAATCAATTCTCTCATGAGTTTTAAAAAAGAAAACCAATCACATTATGAAGTAATGGTTGAGGAAATTTAATTCAATTTTTAAATGGCATAAAATAATTCTTTAGTAGGTAGATTAATTTGGGTTTTTGGGCACAAAGGTCACTCTTGGCCATACAGCGCCATTGTTATGGTGTAAAGTAGAAACATTGTTAAAATTTGAAGCTCTGTATAAATTAATATAAAAAAGCTAAAACAGATGAAGACAAAATATATCTTTATTTTAAAAAAACAATTTAAAATGAAAATTGTTTAAGTTAAATATATGGTAAAATGTGTATAGTAGCCTTTAGGGGATCTTTAAAGGGATAAGCATATTAATGCTGTGACTAAGTGAGCTTTTTTAACATTATGTACATAATAAATTTGCTTACATAATTAAGATTTAAAAGAAATAGACATGGCAAATTTTTGCAATATTAAATTACCTGAAACAGAGAATCAAATCATTACATATGCAAATTTGAAGTTCCAAGTCAAAGATTAAGGTTATTAATTCCTAAACATAAATCTATTCAAGCTCTGGATTTGACTCTGAAGATCTCCCCATAAAATAAAATATTAAGATCTTAATTAAATGGAAATTATTCCTAATTAAATGTAACATATTCCTTGTTTTTATTTCTTCTCTTATTTAAGAGTTTTACTCATTTGCTATGCTAATTTGTTCTTTTCTTTCAATTTTAACAAAAAAGGGAGCTCATTTTTGATAGTCATGATAAGGATTATCTTTGTGATAGTTTTTAAATTCCTAGTTGTTACTTTCTTAAATTTTAGTATTCATCACTTAAATTTTACATACTGGGTGAAATACATAACTCGAGATGAATGGATACTTTCTATTTATAAATAATAATAAATAAATAAATGTCAAAGAACCATCAGAAAGATTTGAATAAATCATTAGTACTTATAATGAAAACTAAAAAAATTGCAGTAAAAAAAAAAAGATAAGAATCATTAGAAGACAACTTTGACAATGTAATGGTAAGGTCATAAACCAGAAAACTTTCAGACAAGTGTCACTTTTGTCTAGGGGTTAAGTTACACGACTACAGACCCAACGGTCCCAAAATTGAACCTCAAGAATGCACATTGGTGTCCCTGGTTCTGAACTGACAGATGGATCAGTTGCATACAGTTAACATTAAAAATATTGAATATTAGCTCTAGATAAAGTGTATATATATGTAGATAAACTTTTATACATTACATAAAATCTTGTTGCTGTTTACAGTATTATTCTTTAGTTATTTTTAAAAAACTATATTCTTCAAAGCATTAGTGATTTATTAAAAATCCGTCAAGCAGTTTGGATTTTTAAAGTTTAATATTATTTATGAATTTCCTTATGATTTATGCAGTAATACAAAATCTTTTAAATTTGTACTATTGAAACTGTAACATTGTTTTGGATATATACATATATATATGTAGATAAATTCCACCAAATAATAAAAATAATAATTAAAGTACATTTGCCGAAATAAAATAATGTTACAATCTGTAAAAATGGTGCAATATGTTTTTTTAAATAATAAATTTAATTGTTTTTTAATTATAAAAACTGTAAAATTAATAAAATTATTTATAGTTTTTTTTTTTATTTGGTGAAAAGAAAAGACGAAAAATACAAATTTTAGACAATTCGAGTAAATAATTTATACCAAAAATCAATCTATTTAAAACAGAACTGAGTACTTACGAACACGATTTAAAAACATGACAACGGCAGAGAACAGAATTATTTGTTGAACCATCCTGCAAAACATTTTGCTTCTTTTGAATGGTCACAATTTTCTTTTCACTAAGTCAAGAACATGTTTAAAATCTTCACATAATAAAAATCTAATTTCTTCTTCATGTTCAACAAAAACAGTCATGTGTTTGGATAAAAAAGCACTTAAAACACAAGTAATTCTTTCTGTTGGTCTACTCGATTATGCTTTCATGTTCTTTAATATGAAATAAAAAGTAGAAAACAGTCACAGTTAAAAAAAATATAACGGCGTAGTTCGGTATCCTCCCTCCTCTACCTCCCCTCACCCACCAACGTCAGCTTTCTTCAGATGACAGTCTAGTATTTTTTGAAATAATTATATTCTCTGAGTACAATGTTTAAGGCTATAGCTGATTACTTAAAACAGAAATTTATTTTACTCATAACTTTTGTAAAATTTAAATGAAGTGAAGTAATGTTTATTATGTGAAATGCACTGTGAATGGCAACCGTGGTAATCGACTATAGAAAGTTACCTAACCTTCCTTTATTCCTCGTGTTGATAGGTAAAATTTTATTTTCTTTTTAGCTAAAATGAAGTATGAATATTTATATTTATTCTTTAATGAACACATTATAAATACTATTGATTTTTCTCTATCTTATTTGTAAAACAATGTTTTATTTTTAAACACCGGTAACGTAGTGATTTCTATCATTGTATAGCGGTTTACATAATTAATATATTACAACTTTACAATAATTAGAATTTGTACTCACCTATATTCTTTTCTAAGAAGAATCTTGTTAAAATGATCAATTTTTAATGATTGTTTTTCAAATTGTTTTACATTTTATAGATGATGCAAGATCTGAAAATGATTAAGCTTATCCTAATAAGTTCTTGTTTCTGTTTACTTTTACTTAAGAATTTTTACTGATATTTCTGCTTAAACTTTTATCATTGCTTACCCAAACCAAATATAGTTATATTTCAAAATCATTTTAATTTTATTGATTAATGTGTAATATTATGTAACCTTAGAAAATTCTATTTTTCATTCATTGCTATTTTTAAGAGGTTTACTCTCAAATAAATAAAAATTGTGTTTGTGTGTGTGTATATATATAGAGAGAGAGAAAGAGACAGAGAGGCTTCTTCTTTATTTTTTGATATTTGTAATACAGGTTTTATTTATTTTTTTGAGAAGGATGCAATATTTTCTCCTATACAAATTATAGCTGATAATCATTATTAAATTTAATTTCATTATAAAGTCATGTATCAATATATTTTAATGATTAATGTATTACTTTATTTTGCTTCCAGTTTGAAATATAATTACAAGCACTTGTCATTTTCCCATTATTAATGGAATAATATTTAAATTGTGCTATTTTATTTAATTCTAAATTTTGTAAAAAGCTATTAATTTTTAAGAGTGTTCTCTTCACTTTTTTTTTTAAATCTCTACTCACTTAGTTCTTATTTCTAGACTTAAAGAAAAATGGCTGCTCAGCTTTTTAATAATATTGGTAGACTTGGATTAGGGCTTGCAATCGCTGGTGGTGTCGTAAATTCTGCGCTATATACAGGTATTAAAGTGCTCTTATTATAATGTATTAAATCATATAAAATTTGTTAAGATAGTGTGAGTTGTTCATGATTCATTTATATTTTGTAGAAGAGTCTTAATTTCAGTTACATTTAATAAAGCTTTTGAATTTGTTTTATCTTTATTCTATATTAAGTCAATGTTTATGCAAGACTTTTCAGAGAAAAATTTTCAGTTCCATTTTCAATATCTTTGAATGAGAAAACTTGCGACTTGAAAATTTTTATTTTCCGATAGATCTTATATCTGATATATCATTTTACTTTAAAAAAATTATTAATCATTTGAAACAAAAAAAAATTGCATGAGATTGTAGAAATTAATGTTATATGAATACTCAACAGGTTTTAGATTTATTTTGATCTCATTTTTTAAAATTTGGATTTTTGTCTTCATATCTATTTTTTAATTTTATGACAATTATCTTCTTTTTACAGTTGATGGAGGTCACAGAGCTGTAATATTTGATAGATTTGTTGGAGTTAAACAGGTAGTTGTTGGTGAAGGAACACATTTTCTGATCCCCTGGGTTCAAAAGCCTATTATTTTTGATGTCCGATCAAGACCCAGAAATATTCCTGTCATTACTGGAAGCAAGGGTTAGCTCATTAGTTTTATCCTTAAATACATTTTATATATAAAAGATTTTCTGCTGATAATTTAATTCATTATAGAGTTTTGGTTAAGTATTAAGTTATTTATCTATTCATATATTTTTTTAATAAATATTTTAGATCTTCAAAATGTCAACATTACTCTTAGGATTTTATTCCGACCTGTTGCCTCTCAGCTACCTAAAATTTTCCAAACTCTAGGAAACGATTATGAAGAAAGAGTTCTTCCTTCAATTACTAATGAAGTATTAAAAGCTGTAGTTGTAAGTACATATATATTTAAAGTTAGAAGAAAAAAAAGTGCAGTGTTTTAAATAATTTTCCTAATAAGTGTATATTTAATTCTTTTAATTCAATTTGAATAAAAATTTTATTATTGATGATATTTAATAAATATTAATGATATTTAATATTTATTATTAATGAATAATTTTAGGAGAGTTTTCTTTATGTTTGAAATGAAATATAGTATATTTAAAGGAGAAGGGGGAAAAAATAGATTGTTTCAGGTGAAGTGTTTGCTGCATTTTGTTTGCCAGAATATTTCAAAATAAGCAGGAATGTTGAAATTTAATTTATTAAGTTTTCAAATGCATATATATTTGTTTGAAATGTTTTGGTAATTAGGAATATCAATTCTATATTATAACTTGAATGGCAGTTGAACTTCTTATTGCTTCCCTAATTATTAGTCTTTTAAAATTAATCTGATCAACCTCCCCCCCCCCTTTTATTGATTGGTTGATATTATATGGCCAAATGAAATATCATAATTTTGAAATTATTTTTTGTTGATATTTTTGATATTCCATGCTATTTTATTCCATTATTATATATATTGCCATAATGATAATTGAGATTAATACTTATTTAATCAAAAAATGCAGAGGTTTTATTATTATATGGATATACTTTATATATTTATTGTACTGTGGATATACTTTGCTCTCTAGCCATATATAAATTAATTCAAGTTCAAAACATAAACTTGTTTCCAATTTTTGCTTCATCTAGACTTTCAAAGGTAGTTATAAATTGTTGTGTTATTTTAATGAGTGATGTAAAAATATTTAAATGAAAAGAATCTGAGAGGTAATTGTATTTATTAGAAATAAATTTTTCTCATTTATTTGAACTGTGCTATTTTATAGGCACAGTTTGATGCTAGTGAAATGATCACACAGAGAGAACTGGTTTCTCAAAAAGTGTCTGAAGAACTAACTGATAGAGCATCTCAGTTTGGCCTTATTCTAGATGACATTTCCATTGTAAGTCTGATAAATATATTCAGCATAATTTTATAAGTTATCTCTAAAAATTGTTTGTTTTCTTCTCAAGAAATTCATATGTATGTGAATTGTTTTTCCAGACTCATTTAACATTTAGCAAAGAATTCACGATGGCTGTTGAAATGAAGCAAGTTGCTCAACAAGAAGCTGAGAGAGCTCGTTTCTTAGTAGAAAAGGTATACATATATTTCAGAACTGTTATATATATTTAAATATAGTTACTGATGATTTTTTACTAATCTTATTATTTTGTAAGAAAAATCATAAAATAATTTAATATAAAATTAAATTAATTTATATTAACCAACAATTTTTTTTAAAATCACAATATGAGAATTTTTTTTTATTAATATTATGGCTTGTATTGTTATAGCATTAAAATTCCTTGTAACAGAATGCTTAACCTAGGCTTGTGGTTCAATTCTAAATAAATGAATAACAATTGATATGACACATACATATGAAAATTTTTACAATGGATTGTAGAAAGTGTATTTTTTGTCATGATAATCTGAATAATGTGTAATATTAAAGGAAAAATATAAGTTATAAAGAAACAGGTATCAAATTCTTTATAAATTTATTTTTATCATGCACTCTGTAAGTCTTGCTTGTAATTGCAGTCATTATTAATTTTATTTTTAACAACAGGAATATATGCAATTTTTTGCATTTATTCGTTGAACTAAATAATTATCAGAAAGGAATCTGATATAATAAAATTTGTAATACTAACATATGATAGATTGCAGTAACTTCATAGTACACATTGCTGCTTAGTTTGTGTTTTAGTGTAAGCCATGTTTTTCAAATCTGATTTAAAATTGAACTACGAAAATACATTAATTTTGTGACGTAAAAGAAATTTTATTGGAATGAGAAATCTTTTACTAATGGATGGATAATAAAATATTTTAAATAATTTTCTTATAAGATCTTAAAAAAAAAATTTTAAGGTCTTAAACTTGCTATTTATTACTTATGCTTATTATAAAGTAGTTCATCATATCAGCTTATATCATTTGTTGCAATTATTAAGATTTTGAAAACTAATCATTTTGTACATAGAAAATAATGTAATTAAAAATAAATTTTTTATGTCTTGAAAACACTTTAACACTTCTACTTATAAGAATATAAACATTTTCAGAGCTTTATTTTTAAACGTATGCTATATATATTTATAAATGATGATAAAATAAAAAGTAAGGTTTAAGACTTTTAGACCCTATAAGAAAATTATATTGTTTATTGAATAGCTGAGCTACTAACTAGAATTATCTGTATTTCAAGAAACATTCTGTACATCCTAATGTTTCCTTATCTCTGCCTGTTGATATACTTTTTGAATTTGAAGGGATAAGTAAAATGTGTTGGTATTTACATTAAAATATGCCACTTATTATTTTGAATATTAATATAGAGTAACACAAGAATATCAATTACCAGAAATGATTTGTTCTTCCACCTCCCCCCCCCTCCACATATTGAAATACTGCTTTCACCTGTGACAAAAATTGCATGAGAGAAAGGATTCTAATGGTTTGAGATTATTTTCAAAATTTAAAAAATTAATTAATTAAAAAAAAGATTAATAATCAAAATTCTGGTTATTCTGTGAAACTTAAAATTATCAGGAAGTATGCAACTGTTTAATTTTAGTATTTCAAATGTTAATTTATGGATTTTCGAATAATTCAGTTCGATCATTTATTTTTTTATAAACAGTGTGTACATATTTTGCAGTTGGTATTGGCTTATATAAAATATTCGGATATTAAATATGTTCTATATATTATATTGAAATTTGTTAAGACTTTGTTGGCAGACAATTAATACATATTTCTCACTAATTCTTACTTTCTTTGATTACTAGGCCGAGCAGCACAAAAAAGCCACAGTTATAACAGCTGAAGGTGACACACAAGCCGCGGCACTCTTGGCTAAAGCGTTTGGTGAATCCGGTGAGGCTCTTGTAGAGTTGCGTCGTTTGGAAGCTGCAGAAGATATTGCCTACCAGATGTCTAAATCTAGGAATGTTGTCTATCTACCGTCAGGACAAGGAACATTATTGCAATTGCCTCAGTAGAGTTATTTGATCTAGGAGCCATTTCAAAACAAAATTGAAAGTTTTGTAATCATATGAATGTTACTAATCATGTCAAGATATTCAATAAATGATGTAGTTTTGTTTAGAAATTTATTTGTTATTACTGAGGGTTTTTTTAAATTATTATTAATGTGTCTTCTTTTCTCTGTTTTCTTCTTACAATTTGATGTGCTATAAATTGAAAAAATGTGTTCTGTTTATGACAGATGAAAAAATTTTGAGGTGTTTACAATCATCTAATTCATATTATTTTCTCTACACATAATACACTAAAGCAAATCATTACTACTTCAAGCTTATGCAATTTAATTGTGTTCTTAATAAATATATGTAAACATGTAATCACATTATTACAATCTTCAGCAGAAAACTCGTGTTAAGTAGATTCTATTTGGCTAAGAAATAAAACAAAGCATTTAATCCGTAAATGAAAGTATTTCAGTTAACTTAGAAATACTAAATTCAGTTCATTCTGGAGATTTAATGTAGTTCATTTGTAATGAACTTTTTTATGATTACGAATTTGAGGAGTCTATTATTTGTTAAAATCACCTTTAATTAAGAATGCAAAGTTGAAATAATATTAAGATTAAAGATGATCATTTGTGAATTTATACCATGTTGCAAATTCAGAATTTTTAGTGATGCATGTTTATAATTGAATAAAAACCTCATAAAAAATTTTTAACAATTTATTTTTATATGGCAGATTTTGAGATGGGAAAATCAATGCTAACATTAATGTTTTTTGAGAACACCTTATATTGAAATAACAGAACTGAAAGTAATTTATTAATGAATTTCCGATCAAAAATTTTTAGAACAGTTTATTCAATTTAATTTCAAAGTTATTTATCCAAAACAATTTAACTTATTTTCAAATTTATTTAAGATAGGTTTCTACATATATATTTATCAATTATAGATTTTATTTGTTTCTGAATTTTTTAAAATCAGTTTTAGATATTAAATGCTTTTATAATAGAGCACATTAATATCTTGGTTCCCAACTAAAGAATGCTTGGTTTAAAATAATCCTAATCTGTGTACCGTGACATTGAAGATTATAATGTTCATTCCTAGCTGAAAAGTGAAAATTCCAAAAAGATCTACAAGAAATCAAATTTTTTGTAGAGAGCCATACTGCATCTTGCATATTTGTCAAAATCTCGAACTAGGAATTTTTGACATTTACAATAGTTATCTTTGAGAAACTAATAATATTTTATTGAGGAATCCATTAAGACTCAGTTATATAGAGAAAATTGAATTGAAATTGAATTTTCGCCCCAGCAAATCAACTGGCTAACTGATAAGGATATAAATTTAGTTTTTCTATGTTCATTTACTATCCTGCCATGTTTGCTGATAATTTTGAAAGTCCATAAGTACTCCACTTTCATTTACTCTTTTCTACAAAAGCAATACAAAAAATGGCAACATACAGGAATCACATAAATCTTCTGAAACATCACATCTTTTTTTATTTAATTCTATGATATATAATATTGAAAAATAAATGCACTTTAAAATGTCTTTTTTCTATTTTATAACTCCGAAGTTAAACCTTAATTGCAAATACAACTTAACTTCATAAATGCTCTAATATTGAAACTCATTCAACATGGAAAAATAAGCTGAATCTTCATATCTGGATTATCAACAACAGAAAATCAACGGTAGTAGTTTCCCCAAAACTTTCTTTTATATTCTAACAAATATGCTTTCTCAAAGAATGCCTTGCAGCATATCATTGGCGTATAATAGTTTTGAAATATTAATACATGGCTTGAATTCAACATTTTTACTGAATCTAATGTTTGATCCTTGGCAAGTTTCTTTTAGCTATTAACTCTTGGTAGGTGCTTAAAAGTATGTGAAAATCGAATTTGTATACAGACGTTTTATGCCAACTAACTGAACAAAAATTTGACACAAAACTAAACCTTTACTCATAAAATCCCATTTCAAATTTCATTAAATCATTGTTTTTTGTTTGTTTGTTTTTAGTTATCGGGTTGATGAAAGTACCGACCAACCGATGGCTAATTCTTTATTGGGTTTGGCTTAAAATTTGATAAGTGTGTGCAGTATAAATGTTAAATCTATGTACAGAATTTCTTTTTGTTTTGCAATTATTATTAACAATTGTTAACTTATTTTCAAACAGACTTTCTCTGAACGGATGCTGCTCAAAATTTGATAGAAGTCTACAAATTTTATGTAAAGACGAAATTTCATCCGTCTAGCACAAAATGTTTTAAAATTATCTTTGTCACAGCAGATAGCAAACGAAAATTTTTCATAAATGGGTTTTTTAATTCAGGGTGGTCTAAAACATGGAAATTCGTCAAAATTTCGAGTTTGAATTTTTCGGTGATCTCTATACTTTCTCGATATTTCATATGCGAAAAAGTAAAAAAAAAAACCAAGATAAAATAATTGTAGTAAATTATTAATTCCGTAAACAATTTGAATTTCTTTTTATCAATTAATTATTGTTTGCAAAATATGCTTCAATTAAGTTTAAAAAATTAATTCAATGCAGAAATTAATATCATTGGGAAAATAAATTGTTTT
Organism: Argiope trifasciata; assembly: GCA_026543055.1. Taxonomy (NCBI): domain Eukaryota; kingdom Metazoa; phylum Arthropoda; class Arachnida; order Araneae; family Araneidae; genus Argiope; species Argiope trifasciata. The sequence goes on along the minus strand of JAPMOQ010055381.1, from coordinate 845,911 downwards.
TAGTTTTTAGATGATATTAAAATCATTTTTTGAGCTGTAATATCTTCGTAATTTGTCGTGGAAAAACGACTAAGTTGTTGCTAAGTTTTTAATTAATTAAAAATTTAGTCTGAAATGCTCATTGCCTCTTTCCGATGTATACATGTGCCAATTCCGACAGCTCTAGTTAGCTGCTCTGTTGTGGAGGACTAATGCAGATGCACACACATTCATCTCGATCATCAGTAGAGACAGTGAAGAAGGAAAGGCTTCTGTAGCTATTTTCCCATCCGCTTCCCCATGTTTGAAATGTTCAGCGAGATTTGTTCATCAATAACTGACCGGGAATACAGTAAAAGCTCTTTATTCGCGGGGTATATGCTCCATAAATATGTCGCGAATACAGAAACCGTGAATACGGAAGGGTCATTTATGTGGGATTATAAGGGATACGTTCCTAGGTGACAAAAAAAACCCAATTTAATCGAAGTTTTCGAACATTTTGATTAATTATCTTAAGGCTTAAGCAATGGTTTGAAGAATTTTGTAATTTTCTCTGACTTGGCAGTTTTGAAAACCTCCTTCCATTCAGACTGATACGTAGCAGTCGCATTAGCAATTTGCCTCTTAAAAATAAGATTTCGTTCCATAAACGGATCAATGTTCATAAAGAAATCGCAAAGCTCATTTGTCATTCTTAAACCTTCACTAAGAGTTTTCAAATTAAATGTCACGTTTCCAGTGCTTGTTGAAGCCGATTCTTCAATAGGCTGTGGATTTAACACTTCCTCCAAGTCGGTTTCAGTCAGATCTTCATCTTGCGATTCCTGAAAGTCACTTGATTCTATCTGTTCGAACCCATCTCGTCCAATTCCATTCGCGATTTCGGCTGTGTTTGCAGTTTGCATTTAACAACATACTTTAGACAATGTTGTAATAAGATCTATTTTACTTTTGTTTATTAGTCCATTTGACGGCATTTACAAAGGATATTGGATTGGTATTGGAATCCTTTTATGATCATGTATGTACTTATTAGATCCACGAATAAAGAAATTTATAGCCGCGAATAGAGGAATTGGGTCTCATTTTTTTAATACGCGAATGAAGGAAGCGCGAATAAGGAGCTTTCACTGTTCTCGTAAATTTTCTACTCAAATCTGCTCTGAGGCATACGATAAAATCTGAATGACCGGACCGTTTCAACAGCAGTGGCGGGAACTAAGGTTGAGTCCTAAGGGCCCTCACTAACCTTTTCTGTGCGAAATACGGCCTGTCATCGGTAAGGGGTAGTCAAACCCTCATTGTTTCCGTACTCACTCTTGTGACGAGAACCAATAATCATGCTGGAAGCTTGTCATCCTAACTGGGGCTATGTGAATTATATTCCAGGTTTACAATTTTCAATCAGCGTCCTGTCTTAGTACAACTGTTACAATTATCAAACTACTATGTAATTCCCAACTGTTACAATTATCAAACTACTATGTAATTCCCAACTGTTACAATTATCAAACTACTATGTAATTCCCAACTGTTACAAAATTTTAAAAGATTGTCTTTCACCATTGTGTGTAATGAAACTTAAAATATGTCAATATTCAAAAATTACTGAATGAAATTTCTCTCACAGCAGTTACTTTAAAAGTAACTAAGACATTATAGTGTAGTTTAGTTATATTTAAGTGTCATTTTAAAACAACGCGAAGACTAAGTGGCAGTCAGAGGTTGAGGATGATACCTGAAGCGATACCTCCTTCTCCATACTATCGCAGTTCGAATATGTGAAAATGTTCTCCTCCAATAAAGTTATACTGTGTGTCATATCCGTTCACACAACGGCTCTTCGGCAAAAATCAGGTTTTGAAACCGAAATCTTATCATCTAACCCATAGGTTCCCAACGTGGGCGATAACGCCCCCTTGTGGGCGTTTGAAGCTGTCAGGGGGGCGGTAAAAGACCCAGAGAAAATTAGGAGGCGTTGATATGGCACGAAGGGGCGTTCGAAGATTAACCAAATATAGTGTACAACAACTTCAAGGAACGATTCCAGGGTAATTTAAACATGGACATACCAGACTGGGTTTTGGATCTTTTTTCCAATATCAACACAGCAGGATCACCTCAGTTAAAAGAACTAATAGAACTGACGACAAATGAGGATCTAAAAATTAGATTCAAGAATGCTATCAAGAATTTTGGCTGCAGAAGTATATTTCGCAACTGCATTCAGGATTATCGTCGATTGTTCAACGACTTCTGACAGCATTCCACTCTTCATATTTAGCAGAACGTGGATTGAGTGCTGAGGCAACATTGGTAATGAAAAAGAGAAATCGGCTCCATATTACTAAACGTGAAGACTTACAATTATTTTTAAGCTCTTATTTATCTGGAGTGAGAGTGGGAGGGGCGATATTGAAATATTCATTAGAAAAGGGGGCGCCAGTTCCAAAAAGGTTGGGAACCTCTGATCTAACCACTAGATTCATAACTGAGACGTGTCTCAGAAATAAAAGCTTAAAGTATCCGACTACGTTAAAAACTCTGGTTGTCCACCACTTTGGCGATTTTTTAAAATTCTTATTATTTCTTGTAGTTCAGACTTTTCTCTTCCTAAAACAGTTTTTCTTTTCTATGGAAAGAAAGGCCTCACCTACCATCCAGGGTCACAGATTTTTCCCCATCTAAAATTTGTCTTTAATTTCAATTTTCTCAAAACTTTAATTTTCATAAAAAAATTTCCACCTTTAACATGATATCTCGAAAACTAATAGAGGTATTTGCATAAAACTTTCAGCGTTTGTTTTAACTAATAGGGCCAATGAAACGAACCAAAAGTTTTAGTGTTGGTGAAAAACTTTTCATTTATAGTTGCTTTTAGAAAAATTAAGCTGTGAATTTATGTAAAAATGCGTATATACGTATATTTTTACCCATAACTTCTTTCATCTCAAACTTTTTCTTAGATTTTGGTTCATTTCATTCTATAACTTATGTACAAAGAGAAATAGGATTGTTGCATTACAGTTTTGTGTAGAATGTTCTCCGTTTTGGTTTGATTTCATTAAAAATTACTACACATTTTCCTATTTCTTAAAATATATTTTATTTTCAAATATTTTTTATGGCATTTATAGTGTTTATAATTCACAATACATCTAAAAACCATAAATAGTTTTTTTAAAAACACAATTTTTTAAAAATTTCATTTTGAACGTTGTCGGATACCTTAAATACAACGAGGCCACACGAGCAGGAGTTGTCTTTCCCACAGATGTAGTAGACCCTCACCTCACATCTAAGGGATGCCTCAGAATATATTCGATGATCATTACAGTGCTATGTCAAAGGCAAATTTACAATATTATAAAAACGATCTTCAAAGCAATTTTACTCCTGTTATATTATATTGTCAAGATTCTTACTGTACTGGGACCATCGAAGACTTATCCTAACTGTATGTTCACTGCTTTTATCTTGGAGTCCCCATTTAACTTTTTTCCATAAAACTAGACGTTTATTGCTCTGTCTTTATGACCCCGACTGTAGGTACCAATTTATTTTGATGTAGATATTTTAAAATAGCAGAGAGTGAAAAGTTTTAAAGTCCGTTGAAAAGAATATTTCTCTTCAAATATTTTCTACAGTAGCACTGAAAATTACATGTTTCCTTTAATGACTACAGTTTGTGAACCAAATCAAATAAATCGAGCAAATTAAATTTTTGTGTCCACTTCTCATCTTACTAGGGCACCGGTGTGCCAGACGTGTCACGTAGATTTAACTTTCAAGCACATTTTATGACAGTAAATCCACAATAAAGACAATTTTTATTGAAATTATGCATAGTTATGATGGATAATTTCACTGATTTTTTAATTAAAATGTTATTCAACAAAGAAGATTCGTTAAAAATTACTCATAAACGGAATTCGATTCAAAATGGATAATTAGATGCTGGAAAATGGATAATAATGAATAATACAGTAAAAGATCCTTATTTGCGCTTCCTACATTCGCGTTTTCTCTATTCGCGGTTTTAAAAAATGCGACCCAATTCCTATATTCGCGGCTAAAAATTTCTTTAATCGCGGATCTAAGGTGGCAAAGATGGAATTAATATTTCATTAAATTACGTAAGTTTTAATTTATATATTTTTTCGAATATTAACTAAATTTTTCAAGAGGGATTTAAAACGAATACTATCGATCGAGATTGAAATTGATTAAAATTTGTAAAAAAAAAAAGTGTTGAATAAAATTTGAGAACTTCTTTTCTTTTTATTTTATGTTAAGAAATAAGTTTCTGTCCAATAATAAAAGGATTCCAATAGGTATCCAACCCAATAACCTTTGTAAATGCCGTCAAATGGACTAATAAAAAAAAGTATTACAACTTTGCCTAAAGTTTGTTGTTAATTGACACATGCCGCCTTCGGCGCTATCGGTGTTTTTGAGAATGTAAGCGTATAGAATGAAAGCAATTTTATTACTCATTGAATAAAGTATATTTGTAGAATTAACGATTAAGAAATAAGGTAGAACTAACGATTAAGAAATGGAAATTGACTCACCTCATTCCGAAGATTCATTTGAATCTGACGCAAAGAAGGCAGATCTCAAAGACTATTTTAACCATTTTAATGTTACGATTAAAGACTGGAGAAAATTAGATATCCGTTTTTTTTTAAAGTTTATATTTTGCAGTTTGTTTAACTTAGCTAATTATTTTTGATGAGTATACTCGTCATGGAAAACAGTACATTTTGCATTATAACGAGTTCATTCCTCAGGAGTAATAAGTAGTGGCAATTTACAGTTTGAATAACAATTTTAGTAAAACTCATATTCGTAAACTTCAAGATGTTTAAAATATTTTGAGGCCAAGTCGAAATATATATATATATAT
>JAPMOQ010055381.1:753404-832798 GCA_026543055.1 Argiope trifasciata | reverse complement strand
TCAATGACAAAAAGTTATGCTGAATATATTGGATTGAATGATGAAAGATGTTTTAACTTCATTATCACAAGGAATGTATAGTTGAAAATTGTTTTAAAAAGATTCTTAAAAATTCTCAAAATTCCTGGAAAAATATACAAAAGCAAAATTGATTTTGTCAGAATGAAAATCTTCTAGAATTTTAAAATTGTACGAATCGTGTAAAGTAATATTTTAGGAAGTGATCGTGAAAAAACTTTAAATCTTACTTAAGTTTTGACTGATCAAGATGCAAGCAAATCGCTCAGAGATACTAAAACTCAAAGCTTATTCGTACCTAATTTTGTAAGTTTAATCAAGCATCTGACCTGTAGGAAGTCAAAAAACAGACCCAAACACACAAGCAGCTTCTCCTTTATCATATATAGAAATGGCGGAAACACTAACAACATGTGAAACATGATCTATATCAATTAGCACGAAACGTTCTATTTTTAGAGGGGAAGTTTGTTTTGATTTATCAGTAAAACTTTGTTTGCTGGTAGGTTTTTAATTTAATCTACCGACTAATAAAATTAATATAACATAGATTATTATCGTTTGTTTGTTGGATTTTATTGGCGCAAGATAATATTATCTAGAAAAAATACATTTTTACTTCAAGCAGATTGCTGTTTAAACAGTACTAACATTAACAAACAAATAAAAAACTTTAATAGAATTTAGCCCTATTTTATGATCATAGGACTCTTTGTAGGCAAGGAAAAAGAATTTATCCGATGTTCAAATTAATGATGATTATTATTATCTTCTTTATCTAAGGAATAAATTTTGGAGCTTCAATAAGCCGGGATAAAAATTCGAATATTTTTATTACAAAAAGCATTTAAATAGTATTAGAATAATAATCTTAATATTAATAAAAAAATATTATGGCTATGTCTGTTCCACAATTTTCTACTAAACAAATAGTTCGATTTCAACAGAATTTATTTATTCTTTAAAAAAAAGAGAAAGAATGTAAGAAACTTTTTAAAGTGCATGTTAATTAAATATTCAATTAATTTAAAATAGATTTTTTTTTGTTTTTCTGAAGAAAAATCGCTGCAAATTACTTTACTGGAAATATTTTAACACCATCCAAAAATTCAAAATTTTACCTTTTTCAGTGATAACGAATTCATCACTGTGCAAACGGGTTTTCTGTTCTTATGCGTTATTTTAAAATTTAAAGCAGACGATTCTGAAATATGGCAACAGTAAGATTAAGATCTATTCTATAGCTTAAGTTTTAAACGCGTTTTTCTTTAACCAATTGAAACAAAATTTGACTCAAAAATAGTAGTAATAAGTCATTGCGTTTTTGAGTTATCACCTTTACATATTTTAGACAGTACAGATCAACTTTTTGAATTTGGCTCACAATTATATGAATGATTTATACAAAAAAAAATCGCCAAAACTTTTGGTCTCGAGATTTTGAGGATCTGCAACTTTCCACTCTCTTTCATTCAAAAAAAAAAAAAAAAAAACATGTTTTTCGGGGCTGAGTCCATATAATTGAGAGTATATTAACTCATATCCTGTCGATACTGCTACGTTCAGTGGTGGCGGGGTGGTTGGCTGTATACAATAAGTATATTAATTCAAAACATTTTGAACGTGGAATTAAAAGCAAATTGTAGACTTCTATAAAACTTTAAATAATCGATGCACGATACTTTCAAAACGATCAGAACTAGAAAAAAATTTGTAAACAGATATAACATCTGAAGTGTACATTCATGTATTTCGGGGATATAACTAAATCCTTCAATGTTTTAATCATTGCAATCATGTAAAAGCGACAATTCAAAAATGCAATGACTTAGACATATGCAAATTTGGTATGTTATTTTGTGACTACATGTGCCATTCTTCAGTTCATGCGTGGATTAATCGACAAAGACCAATCTTTAATAGACTCTTTCGTAAACTTTCATCAATGGTATATGGATAATACCATGCAAAAACATTTATTTGAGAGTATGCTAGAAAATCTTAGAAAGAGCCCTTGCTTTTTTTATGATTCAGACTGATTATTATGTAGTGATGTCTATGGGAAGATTGTATCTCCAAAGCGAATTCTTACCTCTCTTTCATATTTATTGCGTAACAGCAAAGGTTATTGGAATTTTAAAGAAATTTGAAAGCAATGAACTTTTTTTCTCAAATTGATGATCTCGTCTGGAAATATTTCTAAATTTGTGCAATTATTTTATGTTACCAAATGTTTTAATTTATTTAATTTTTAGCTGTGCAGTTTCAAGACGTCGTAAAAAGTAGATTGTGGGCGATATTTAGAAAATGATATAATTAATTTCATGTGTTTGCGAATTTCCTCAAACTAAATCATAAGTTTAATCCTAATATAAAATCAGCAAAAATGATCACCTGAAAACCTTCTTACATGCTCTACATTATCATGTTCTCCAACCCTCATAAAGCCTTGGACTTTGGTCATGAAAGTGACCAATGTCGAAATAATTATTTTATTAGCCTCACACATTATAGCTGTGTTCAACGTAGTATTTATTATAAAGGAAACGGTATTTGCGCAGTAAGTGAATGACATTGGCGAACAATAATTCTCAATTATTAAATTTTGGCGTAATTTTAGAATTTTTACGATTTAATTTAGGCAATCAATTGTTGTAATGTAGTTAATACATTAACGTCAAATGTTGAAATAAGGTTAATATATATCAAAAATGTATCTTCGACGCCTATTCTTAGACTTATTGAAACCAAAGTTTGGCATAAAACTGCAATTAAAGTTACAAGATATATTATTTATATGTCAATACTGGTCGCTTTTAAGTTATTAAGTGTGCATGCATGCAAAAGTACAAACCAATAAATGGCTGATTCCGTGAATGATTCTTTTCCAACTGTGATATAAATCTACATTTAAGATGCTAAATATTATATAAAATGTGTATCAAATTTATTTTATCTAATTCTTTGCGTTTTTACATTCTCGCATATGTAGTATAGATGAAATATTGCAAATGACAAAAGATTCAAACATGAAATTTTGATGAAAATCGATGTTTTAGACTTTCCTGAGTTCGAACAAAATATTTTTTGGGAATTGCCCGTCTGTATGTATATCACAAAGATAACTTAAAACGCTATGAGTTTGACAGATGAAATTTCATATCCTATCTTTACATCAAATTTTTATATTTTTGTCAAATCTTGAGCGAATTTCGTTCAGAGGAAGTCTGACTGGCTGGGTGTTCGAATATCAGCTAACACGATAATTATAAAACGAACAGATCTAGATAAATGAAACTCTGTACATAGATTTAACATCTATAATATAAGCATTCTTCTTATTTTTAGTTAAATCTACTAAAGTGTTCACCGTCTGCGTTCTGTGCTTTAAGAAACATAAAAACGCAATAAATCTAAAATACAATGGCAAATACATCAAATTTGGTATGGGAATTTGTGGGAACAAGTATAATTTTGTGGCAAATTTTTGTTTCAATCGTTTGAAAAACACTCGTTCTAAAACAGGAATTCTATTTTCAGATATTGTTAATAGTATGTCAGGAATTAATTGTTAGAAAACTCACCAAGGATAACATTATAGATTTAAAAAAATGCTAATCTTACACCGATGATTAATATTTCATAACTATTACAGCCAATTCGATGGAAGGTGTTTTCTGGCATAACATCTTAATAAGAGCGTATGAGAAAAAGTTTTTGGACAATGACTTGTGCTGTTTTAGCTATCATATTCAATTATGCTTGGGTGGTCGCCAGACAAACTTTTCTTGAGTTGATTTCATTCATAATTTGATAGGAATACACAAATACTAGATACTATTACAAGCATGCCAGGGATCAATCGCCAAAAAACTCACTAAATTTGATACAACAGATACAGTCAAAACACTAAATTCAAGATAATGATTAATATTTCTTAGCTATTGTTGGACAAAAACATAGAACGTGTTTTCTCGAATAACATCTTTATTAGAGACTAGGTTCTGTTATTTTATTCAATTGCACTTTGATAGTAGACCAAACAGATTTTCTTTGAATTCCTTTCATTTACAATTTGAGAGGAATATACAAATATACAGAATACTATTACCCTCATGCCAGGGATCAATCGACAAAAAAAACTCATCAAGGTTGATAGAACAGACCCAGTCAAAACACTAAATTCACAATAATGATTAATGTTTCTTAGCTATTGTTAGTCAATTACATAGTGCTTTCTCGGATAACATCTTTATTAGAGAGTAGGTTCTGTTTTCGTAATTCAACTGCGCTTGGATAGTTGACCATACAGACTTTCTTCCAATTCATTTCATTCACCATTTAATAGGAATATTCAAATTTGGTGTAAAGATCATAAACCGAATTTCATCCTTTCAGCTCTAAGTGTTTTGAGTTATGGTATTCACAAATAGATACATATAATTCTAAAGTGTGCTTTTCAAATTAAGGTAGTTCTGAAATATGGAATTTAAAATCTCGAGGTTGTTTTAATTTTATTTATGTATCTCTTGACTCTTACAATACTTTCATTTTGTGTACGAGAACGTAAAAAATAATTTACATTGAGTATGAAAGTTTGGAAAAAAAAAATTTTTTTTAATAGACTGAACTTCAAAAGAACAATACTTCATTAATCCTATTACTGTTAACATTTTTTTTAAAGAAATGAACGTTTTATTTGGCATTCCGTTAACTTTTAGCAATTTCCTGCATCACCTTCCCCAGTGAACATAAATCGATTCAAACCTGATTACATTCCAACAGAAATAAACGAAAGATAATTAAATCGCCAAATTAGGAAGAAGAAGATATAGGAAAATCCATTTCCCGTCGCCCCGCTCTCTGCCTCCCTTATTAATTGGGGGGAAGAGAGGGACCACACGTTTTTCTGAATCCACGGATATTTTGAAGATTGGAAAAGTGCGATCGATAGTTCGACGTCACGTGACGTCGGAGGGTTTTCCCGGTCACGTGGTATTGCTCTACTCCCGAACTGGGCGCGCGTGCAACAAATTTGGCAGCGGAATCGCTCTTGATACAGAGTTCCAACTTGGCAACATTTCAACAAGTTACGTCATTGTCAGCAATGTATATCGTAGATCTATACTGATAAAGAAAAATTAAGAGAAAAAAGAAAGAATATTGATGTCAAAATCAAATTTCATAACTTAGAGGGGAAAAAAAATTCAGAAGGCCAGAGTTGTATATTAACAAATGAATTTATTCACGATGCTTTTATAAAAAATTCTGAATTTTGAAAGGTTTTCAATTGAAGTTTAGAACCATTTTTTTGAAATATATTTCTAATGGTTGTAAAATCATGACAAATTGAATTTCACTAGGAAAAAAAAATAAAGCAGATGTCGAAAAATCCGTAAAACTGTTTTTTCTGCGTTTATATGCTTATATAGGGGAAAAAAACACTTTTATGAAAAATCGTCTGCGAGAAATGATTGATGCCAGAGAGAATTGCGAAGTTGCTCTAAGTTAACTGATATGAAATTATTTACAAATGTATTTTATTATTTCGGTATTCATATAAGATTTTATTTTTATAAAAAATTCATTTTTTTATTGTTGACACGAAGCCTAAACTTATTTTATACACAAAGACATAGAATTAAAAAAAAATTATACCATCTTAAAAGGAAAAAAAATTATAAATCACTTTATTTCATAGTATTAAAAATTGATTCTAAACTGTATAAATAATAAAAGAAAGAAAGAATAAATACATAGGTAACCATATATATATATATATATATATATATATATATAGATAGATAGATAGATAGATAGATATTTAATTCAATATATTTGTTTCTGGTATTTCTTTTAAAGATGAACTCGAATTATTCAAATATGATTAAGAGATTCGATAATATATGAGATGTACAGAGTAATTATTAAAACCATTTGTACTTGAAACCATTTCAGAAAGTATGGAAAAATTGTAGCTTTTTGATCTCTCAAATTACAGTATTTACTTTTTTTTAAGTTTATAACTTACATAAAAATTAAAATTTAAATAAAGTCTAATAAATTTAAATAAAGTTTAAATCATAAATTTAAATAACGGCTTGAAAAAAATCTCTTTAAAAGCCTTTTACAACAAAATTTCTGTTTAAATGCCTAGCTACAAATAAAAAGTTTACTATCTATAAATAAAAAAATAAAAAAACTGACTTCTGAAAAAAAATAATGTTTCATGATTTAAAAAAAAACCTTTCGAAATTTATTTTAACTTTCAAAGTTAAGAGTAAGATATTAATAATTAAGTTATTTTGTGTTAAAACACGTTACATCCTTGTTTGAATTTTATATTTATTATTTAAATACATATTTTACCTTAACATAGCATTTAGAGTTTGAAAATACACAGATGAATGGCTATCAAATAAAGTTGTGAGTTTCCTCGTGAAAATTTCTTTCTGCTTAGACAGATTATTAAATTCTTTTCATTACTTCAGTTTATTTAAGCTTTGATAAGCAGCCATGGCGAGAAAATTGGCGCCCCGATTCTTGAAATCCATTACGTGTGGTAACCCTGCAAATCTGCTTGTATTTCCACTACTATGTTCGAAATGCCAAGCGTCGCAGTAAATGCGAAACTACAACCTCAGACAAAACAAACTTAGATTTCAACGTTAATTAAACATTGCAGACAAAGCTTCATATTTTAGATCTATTCTCTTTTTATCATTGTAATCAATTTGATTGTCTAGCATCTTCAAACGGTCGATATGTTTGATTGTGGATTTCTGAATGGCAATCACAACTTACTAAATCTTCTTTGATTCAAGTTAGATGTAAAGATCAAGAATTAGATGCACATTATTTTCCTTGGTAAGTGTTTGAAGTTTTATTTCTTATGTGTACATATAAAATTTTTTTACTGTATAGCACTAGATGTGCATCAGTGTTAATGTTTTAGATCTTATGCATTGATAGGCAGGTCACGAGATCTGTCAACAGTATTATTGGAAAGTGATACCTTTTTTCCTAATGAATGCAAGAATAAAACATCAGTTCTTGTACATTCAGTTTGGTATGAAATTAATTTAGAAATGTCATTACCATATTTTCTTATGGTCATTGAACAATTATTTGATTTAAAAAATATGGTGCTTTGAGATGTGTTTACGATTGCTAATTTTGAATTTAAGTGTTAATTTCTTGTATAGTCAATTTTGTAGCATGGCAATTCATATTAATATTTGTGACTAAATATTTGAAATTAAGGAAAAACTGGCATACTCTATAAATTGGCACAAAACTTTTCTGTAAATACAATTTGCGTCTACTTATATTCTTACCATAATAAATAAGCCAAAAATTAATAATTGTATTTTAAAAAATTAAGTTAGTTCATTAATGCTTGAAACTCAGCTGTTTAGTTTATTTTTCAATAATAAATGCGATAAGTTTCTCTTAATTACATATTAAAACTTGTAATTGATATCGTTGTGAATAACTCTATACAACATTACAAGGTTTTAATAATTTCTTAATACTTTTTTATTGCTCTTAGATTATATTTATGTAGTCACATATTTAGCTCATTTATGACTTTCTTGTTTATTTTTTTACAAAAAATGTTTTATTTTGCGTATGTAATACTCTATGTATGTTACATGTTAAAAAATATATATAATATTCTCCAACTGTTGTCCTTTTTTCTTCAATTTGTTACCATGTTATTATTTCTCCTAAAACAGTCGGTATATTATGAAGTTTTATAGGAAAATTAAAAAATTAAAACTTTAGATATGCAAGTATTAAATTTTTAAAAATTAAATTACTAATATTAGAAATAGTAATATTTTTTACGGTAATATCATTAAAAGTTTGGTTATTGCACAGTTTCCGAAAAATTTAAATTTATGTTGAATTAGATGTATTTATTTTTTGTTGAAAAGCGATTGAAATTATAAAATATTTCTTCATAAATGGACTAAGTAAATAGTGTTTTCTTGAAAAAAAAATAAAAAATAAATTTAAAATTGGTTTATCAAGAGTAGCACAGTTTAAGTTCAATTTATTAGAATGACAATAATTTAAATTAATCAATTTTATACTCATTAAAGAAACTAAACGCCACATGACTGAAACTGAAGTTAATAAATGATAAAAGACACTAAAATAATTCAAACGCCATTTTTTTTTTCATCTTAAAATATGAAAAAAGCAATGCTTAATGATATGGTTAACACGAAAAGTATTTTGTAATTCAAAAGAAGGTACAATTCAATGATTATCCTTTGCAGACTAAAGTCTTCTCTCAGCCACCATTCAAGATGATGTATCCTTTTGATCTTTTATTTAATTATTTTAATTGTTGAAAATACTTACAGAATATTAAAAAGACGAAGATTCATTTTTCAGGGAAACAACTTAATGCAGTTGCATGCATTTATTTTTTGGAGTAATAAATAGATCTTTGCATTAAATGAATAATTATATCGCAAATTATTTATCCGATTGCAAAGGGTTAAATTTAACATAGACAGTTTCCAATATTTAAACTTTTCGGTCTACATTTATCACTTATTGGCCTTTGTTGATGCATACATCTGATGTTTAGTAAAAATCAATGAGCAATATGTCGTAGTTTTGTATATGTATTGTATTAAATAAATGTGTATGTGTACATATTTCAATGATACTTTTTACTATAATTTAAAAAAATAATAACTAATTCAATCAACAATATTTTTAAGTGTTACTTTTTTTAATACTCATTTGCGGAAATTCTTTATTACACGTAACTTTGAATATTACTTACTATCTGTCATTTTGAGATATTTTCAAATTAAAGGATTGTAATTATTGTCATTAAATAATATATTATGATCTGTATCGGTACAGGATATAAGGATTTCAGATGCTAATTAAATTTCATTATTCTTAATAAATATTCTCTCATTTTAGATGACAATACTCATATCATTATTAAGTTCGTATACTCATTCTAAATTACCCAATTTTTATACATTTAAATCCTTTTTCAAGGTTAAACCTTTATGTTCTTTTTTTTTCTTTTAAAGTTATTAATACTTAAAAGAAGAATATTCTTTGTTTGTTTTTTTTGAAGTAAATTCTACGTAAGCAGAAATATTGCTACTCAAACACAGATCGATATTTTAAAATCGTCAAAAAGTAGTCGATTTCTGTGCCAAAGCAGTGAGTGAAAAAATCCTTCAACCTTTCAATGGAGACAGATGTTTTCCGACGTATCTATGACAACGGAAGCCTTTCTTTTTTCAACGCTTACCTTCTGTCACATGATTCTGCAAAGTTTCTTCTTCCGTTTTGAAAGGATTTAAAACGTACGCTTCCAAAAGTCAAATCATTAATAACGAAAAAAATACGCTTTATAATTTTTATTCGTTATATCGTTAGATTAAAAATTCTTTCATTGTATGTGCATGATGATATATTATTGATATACTTTTAATAACTAGCTTGAATACGATTAGAATTTCTTTTTTTTTTTTATATAATAAAGGATTTAAAATTACTGTTTTCATGAACTCACATTGATCCAAAAAGAAACAAATATATTTTCCAACACTTTTTATGGTAAAATTTTATAATATAATTGATAAGCTGTAATAAATGTTTTATCTGAGCAAAACGAATTGTTTAAATGAAAGTAAGAAATAAATGGACAAATTCTTTAATCCCTATTTTTTTTTTAACTTTTGCTGCTTATATTATAGACATTGGCAATTAACCAAGTCTGGTCCTAAAAAACAAATTTCAGTTAAGGGAACGGTGGATTCTAAGAGGCACCTTTGTGAATTTTTCTCTTAAAATTATGAAATTTTTAATGCATGTGTATTAAAATGCATATATGACAAATTTCATAAGAAACCTTTTTAAAACGGAATATATTATTACTTAAAACGTATGCAATATTTAAAAATTTCGAATATTCTAGGTGTCTTAATTTTTTCCTTATTACCCAATTTAAATTTTTTGGAACAAAACTGTATATAATTTTATAATTCCTATTTAATGCTAATTTTTTTTTAAAAAATCATACACTTGCTGAATTTTATAGGAATTTTTTATTTTTCTGAACTAAAATTGACTTTTAACTTAAAAAAAAAAAACACCTCGAAATATAAAATGCATACCTTTTCTTCTTTAAATGTTTAATAAAAATCTTTATTATCAATTCTATTTAATTTCTTCAAAAATTAAGGCAACATACACTCTCAGTAGAAATATATACATACATATTTTGATAATGAGAAGATAAAAAAAGAATTCATGTTTCCGTCTATTTATGCTTACTTAAAGGTTCATAGTCCCTTTAAATCTCGCAATTCTTTTTGGAACCAGGGCTATAGAAGATACTTAAGCATTCGATTTTAACAACAAACGAATCTATTATTTTACCATTATAGACAAAAAAATTCCCGTTATTCTATGTTTTCCATTTCGCAAAAGAGCATTTTTTTTTGTATGATATATATGAGTATATCAATTTATAAATATTGATTACTCTGCATTCTTTAACCATTTTGTTTCCACTATACGAAAGTGGAAAAGAACCAGAGGCGCCAGCCATATTTTTGGCATTTATCGACTGGTTTATTAATTGGAAATGTTCTATTAAGGGCATGCCAACTACTAATTTCCGTTGCAGACATAAACCATTTGGAATTTCCCCTTTGTTTTTATTTCGAAAAGATTATTGTGACGAAAGTATTTATTATTAAGAATCCGTATTGGAATTTTTTCTTGATTATGATTTTTAACTACCATCCTGTGCCCACAAAAATATTGACATTGCCACAATTATTCTTTTTTTTTTTTTCATTTTCCTCGTCTTTACAATTGTTTTAATATGCTGTATTCTTAGAAATTATAATGGCAAGTGCTACTTTGCGTAATTTAAAAAAGTACCATGGTCAGTTATTATCATTTAGTATTTCAGCTTATAGGTATTTAGAAATAAGAAGAGAAAAAACTTGCAAAAGAAAACAAGCTGTTCGATACGCTGATATCTTCCTTACAGAGCGATTTTAAAAATAAAAATGGGTTTTATAATTTATTGGTGTCACTAATTTAACTAGTGTCATGTTTTTAAAGGATGTAAGAAATATTTTAGGACGAATTTCATAATTTTGCAACATAATTAGGCGAGGAAATTACCGGTTTGCCCAAATCAGCTTCAAAATGTTTGCACTACACCAACAAAATATTTTCTTCCATTTGGATTTAACACGTACCATATAACAAATCAAGTGATTGCATGCGAATGTCAAAAGATTTTATGGCTACATGAACAACTGGCCATTGCTCAGATTTTGAATTATATTTCGTAAAATTCAATATATATTTTCCGTTTTTAATACTCAGTTGGTTCACTAGAAATATTGGCTGTGTTTGATTTAAATTAAATCTCTTATGCATAGCACTGTGTTCAGGATTTTCTCAAAAAAGGAATTAGGATTATATGTTCCAGTTTCATGTTTTCATAGCGAGTTTTAAATCAAATGTCTTAGTGATATACTTTAAATTGTACTTTGTACTTCGAAACAATATAATTTCACTTTCTGATTCTGCATATAAATTGATAATGAACAAAATCTTTCATTTTGAACTTGCAATTATGGAAGAAATTCATCTTACCAATTATTTGATAAAACATCCAAAAATAGTCTGAAATTCCGTTGCATTTGAAACCTATTACTGAAAGTCCTGCAAAAATAAATAAATAAATAAAATTAAGTTATCAAAATTTAAGGAAAAAAGTACATAATCTCTTTAACTTTTTTTTTTTTTTTTGAAATTAGAATATTATATAAAACTTACTTTGTGGCAATAATATATTTTCCATAGTTATCCCAGAAAAACATCAAAATTTCGCCTTATTTTTTATTAAGATTTTAAAGATGTCGCTCCCAGATGCACACTTTCACTTTCCAAGAATAATTTATGAAGAATTATGTAACTCTAGGTGTAAGAGTTTGTCCTGTAGAGCGCTGATACATGCACAAAAACGCCTCCTTTTATAAGTAATGACGGACAAATTTTATTTAATTTTATGCATATTCTGTATCGCAAATGATTAATATGAGTTTCGTCGAATACCAGATAAGCGACTTTTAATCTGGCACATTCATTAATATGGCAATCTTTTGGTCTCATTTCTACCGAATTAATAAGAATATATTTTCATCAAATATATTAGAACATTTCAAGATTTCATCGAAATACCTGTTAAATTGCTAGTAATTGACATTTAAAAAATAAAACTAATCAAGTTATTAATTCATAAGAGTTAAGTTACGTTCTTTAGATTCAACAGAAAAAAATTGAAAGATAACTTTTTTATAAAAATCGAAGACAGAAGTTTATTAATAGAACGCATCATTCTTGGAATGCACATCTGAATTAGAACTTTTAATGAAACAATACCAGCTGCACAACTCTTGAAACCGAATCAGAAATATAGAAATGCATGTTCTTATAAGTGCTGTCATGTGAACCTAATAGTCGTATTCGTTAATATAGTGGGCGAGGTGGTGACCTGGCTTCGAAACCGGAGGGTTTCAGGTTCGAGACTCGATTCCGTCGTGTGAGGGGGTCTCTTGCACGTTAAATCTGTCAGGCCAAATGTCTTTCCGCTGGTGTGGAGAGGGGGGGTGTCAGCTCAGGTATCGTCCTCGTCATCTGACCATGGTTCAAAATGACGAGGTCCGTCCCAAAATAGCCCTAGTATTGCTTTATAACAGGACGTTAATATAACTAAACTAAACGTTAATTTGGCTGTTTTATATTTGCCTATTATTGGGAATCAGTTGTATCCGGTACTATTTTCATGTATTGTTATCTATAATTCTGTGCTTATGTTTTATTTCTTGAATGAGAATAGTATTCTTGAATTGATTCGTTCCATATTTAATTCAAATTCTCATTTTCATTCCATACAATAAGAGTAACAAATTCAAGCCATTAAAAAGTCATTATGTATCAGAAAGTTTCATAACAAAGGTTTGCATAAGGTTTCTGCAATAGAATATTTCCTCCAGTCATCCTCAAAAGAAATGGCTCGAGGGGCATTGGAAATATAACATTTCGATGCTTTTTCCCTCTAAAGATAGGGGAAAGGAATGAGGAAAATGAGATAGGAAGTGAAATGGAAGCTTTCAGAATTCCAACTTTATATTTTGCCTTCTTTTTTCTACTTTCCGCTTCTTTTTTGCCTTTTAAAGGTTTCTCATTGATTCGCATTCTGCAAACTATAAAACATTCTGTTCTAAATTCCCTGGAGATGCGATTTATCGAACAAGGTTGGGTGTGTCAGCATAATCAACTTTGAAAAGAGGCATTGAAGAGAGAGGAAAAAAATTCGATACCGATAAAGTGATTAGGTTCATTTTGATTAATCGCCTGTTTTCAAACTATGAATATTAATTGACGAAAAGAGATTAATTAGTGTAAATGGCTTTACAGAAAGAGTTTTAACTATTCAATGTTTAAAAAGGATTATAGACGGGCTTTTAAAACATATCAAACTGAAAAGTTTCAAATTTTTATTGTTCATAGCTGTTTAGCGATGGAGAATAACACACAACTTCATCCATTAAAAAAATAAATATTTAATTAATAATTCTTAAAACTCTTTAAATATTTGATGAAATTATATGCAGTACAAATTAATGATTTACTTAATTCAAAGTTTCAACTGCAGCAAAATTAAATATGAAAATGATAACATTTGCAAAATTCCGTTAGCCAGTTATTCTAAAATAATAATTATTATTTCTTGCTGTTGCCAACGCCAAAAGTAGAATGTATTTGAGCTGTAAACCTCTTGTTGCCAACTCACACCTGTATATCAAGAAAAAAAATTAGGAAATAAAAGTTTCCAATATATACAATATCAAAGAAAAGAAAATAATTCTGTAGATATATATGAGCTTTAACTCCATCATATTCGCTCATAAGTTTTTTATTTTAACTTCTTATGCAATTGCATTTTTTTTTCAGATGTTTAAAAGTCGAATCAATGTATTCAATTCTGAGTTTCAAATATGAAGTAATTCTGTAGCTTTTACTTCAACTGTATAAAAGACTACATCTTATAACTTTAAATGAGCAATACTTGCATGCATACATATATATATATATATATATATTTCGTATACCTCAGAAACTGTTCTATCAATTTGGATCAAATTTTATATTTATGTAAGGCTTTACTGTTAATATTATCAATATAAGTATCTTTTCTGAAAAAAAAGAGCGATTTGACATTAAAAAAGGCATTTTTTAATATTTAAATATTGACATTTCATTAAACACGACGTGTAAACGATAAAAAAATTGGTAAAAATTTTGATCCCACGTTTACAATTCAAACAGATTTCGCTTAAAACTATAAACAGGCTATAAGAAAGGATTTTATTTACAATTTTTCAAAAAAAAAAAAAAAAAAAATGCCAACCAGGTACTTGCATAAGTCTAGATTCCGCTTATAACTATAAACAGACAATAAGGAAGGATTTTTTTTTACAATTTTTCTTTTTAAAAAAATGCCAAACAGGTACTTGCTTAAATCTGTATAAAAGGTGTTCAATAATGACTTAAATCTTAAAATCCTACAAAATATTTGTTATTTTGTCGATTAATCAATGAAATTAATAGAAACTATTGCTGTTGTTGTAACAAGACAAAATAGAATGCGAGAAGAATGGAAATTTGTGAAAGAATAATGATGGACTGCGCGAATTAATCCGTGTCATTATGAAAAAAATTGTTAAGAAAAGGCACAAATATTGCAAACTGCAGTGAATATTAAAAAAAAAATTTTTCATATTTATATAATAAACAAAACAATACAAAAAGAACAGTAACTTGAAAATGAGATTTATGTAAAATATTTTCTGTATTTTCTAATATGCTCATATTGAATTTTATTCTTTAAACGCATTTTCACTTTTTTACAAAAAAGAAAGTATTGTTATTATCACATAAATATCGAACTAGAGATTTCAACCACTCAGACCTCCCCGATTTCGAAAAACGTGTTATTTAAATTATGTTTGTCCGTGAATACGATAATTCAAACACCTTTTGAGCTTGACGGATGAAATTTAGAATATAGATCTTATGCCACATTTGTTATTTTTATTAAATTTTGAAAGAAATCCTTTCAGAGGAAGTCTGTCTGTCCAAGTACAAGTGAAAACAATAATTACAAAACATGATAATAAACAATTCATGATAAATAACATTTATTACACAAGTGTTGCATCTAAAATGTATATTTTTAGCAAATATTGAACTAGATTGTTAAAAGAGTAACTGTCTATCGGTATTTTCGCTTGCATGTGAAGCCAAAATTCCAAAAGGCAATGAAATGTAATCTTGTTACTGTAATCGTAATTCGACTTCAAATTTTAATTTCAATCGCTTGAAAAAAAAATTCCAAATCCGATTTTTTTGGTCACTATAAAGCTTATGTCATCGATTAATCGACAAAAAATATTCCCAAGATCACATATAGATGGTAATTTTTCACCAAAGATTAATGTTTCAAACTATAATTCGCTAGTGAAATGCAAGGCTTTCACGGTCGTATTCAAGGTCATAATTTTATGCAGGGAAAGGCGGATATTATACTTATTGGAAAATCTCTTTCGTTTATTATTATTATTCGGCTTCTCTTTCTGGCTGTGTATTTCTTTTTAAATATTTTTTATATACTTTTGTCAATTCCGATAATTTTATACGATGTCTACTTTTATAAATACTTACATTTAAACGATACAAATATCTATTTTGTATCGTTTAAATGCAAGTATTGCCTTTTGTACATCTTCAAGACATATTAGAAAGATAATTATTATGTATCGATATTGTTTAGTGAAAAAAATATTCTAAGGCCATAACATATGCTTTACAGAATATTGATTTTGGTGTTCCCGTTATAAAAGATATCTGTTAAGAATTTTGAATTAGAATTTCATTTTTCTCTTTCCCTGAAACAAAAGTGATAGTAATTTACACTTGCTTTGATAGTATACTTGAAAGAAATTGTATTCATATTGTGATTAAATTTGAAATATAAGTTTTACTACCACATAAATGCCTTTATTTTCGTATAAAATTTTCACGACTTCGGCTCTTAATCAAGACAAAATGTCTATATCACTGCAAATAACAATATATTGTCTTCCAAATATATCTACCTTTTCTCTCTCTCTCTTTACCTCTTGACTTGTTTCTTGTAAGGGGATATAATTACTCACTTTGTGGCTGCCCCCTTATATTATTTTAATAACTACATTTACAAAAAACAGTAAGTTTTACCATGTAAACCAGAAGTTAATTTTTTAATATATAATTTATTTAAGAGGGTTAATAACTCATTCTCAGAAGTTATAGTTTCATATTTTCTTTCTGAACTGGTATAAATTTTTATGAATTTAATGAAATCAATCGTACAAATTAATGCGCATATGAATTTTGAAAAGTTATTTCCTCTTTTATTTTTGCTGCGAAATAAAATCAAAAATAAAATTCTTATTTCAGAATTAATGTCTAAATAAATAAATTTTTTAAACCTCAATTCTAATGGTACTAAATAAGTTCAATTGAACAGTTTGGCTAAACAATGATATGTATTCGTATTTTATTGTTACATTAAATTTATTTAATACGGCTTGTATCTTTATACACACTTGTGCACAATATTAGTAAGAAGATAATAAATATTACAATAACTAAATGAACATAATTGCACAGAAAGGAACTTGGCTAATCATACTTGACAAGCATTGATATCGTCCAATTATTTTATAATTAGTAGAAATTCTAATTTTTTAATATTTTTATTTATTTGGCAAATAATAGCATTTTTTATCGGTTTATAGCCATATAGCCGCATGATTGATTTTTTCGTAACCATATAAAATGCTGAAATAAGCAATGGACTAAAGACCGAACCAAGATCCGTAAGTGTTCATACAAGTACACGCCAGTTACAGCTGTGTTCATAGTTTTCTAATATTAAATTTAAAAATATGATAAATGAACTATTTATACTATAAACAGACTATGATAAATGAAATATTTTAGTAATATTTCATATTTTTTAGTTAGATCTAGATCATAAAAAAGTTGATCTATGAAAATGTATGCATAGGTAATTAACGTATAAAAAACTGCATTGGGATTAACATAGAATCCCCTTATATTGTATGGATAATTGATAACCTACACCTCTTGGAAAAAAGACAAAATTCTGTTACTTTAGACCATGCCCGGCTCTTTTTGAACAATATTATGCAATAAATAAAGGTATTATAAACTGTATTTTTTGGAATTCTTCCTGCCTTTAGTGTTTTTGGCTTCAGATTTTTAAAATAAACGCACACATTACATTCTAAAATATTATTTAAAAAAGCATTTATAAATAAAATGGTAAAATGTTTGTCAGAGAACATGCCTCCTCCCACATTTTAGGTTTAATTGGGCCTGAAAAATTTATCCAAAATATATATCTGCACTAGAAATTTAATAAAAATTCTAGATTCACCTAAAAATTTATATCCTCCCAATTGTAGTTCGCCAATGTCTTCCAAGGCGGTCTTATGTAAGATTCTCAAGTTTATGCCAGGGGAAAGAAATCAGATGTTTATTTAAAAATGTGCGAAAAAGTTTTGGGGAAACCACTATCACTGGTTTTAAATAAAATTGAACTCATGAAAGTGAGACTATATTGAAATAGAATTTCAATAATCCTCCCTAGTTTTATTATAAGGAATAGCAACTTATCTATACTTATAATAAAGCTCAGTGTGTGTGTGTGTGTGTTGGCGCTCTACAGACCAGACCGTTGGACCTACAACTACCATTTTGGTACATGTATACCTTGGAAGTCGGGAATGTGCACCTCGGAGCCCTTTTCCCGAATTTTTAATTAGAATTTGAATTAATTAAAATTTAAGCGAAATTTCGACGTTTTTCCGTTATAACTTCTGAAAATATTATCGCAAAAACATGATTTTTACATCAATTTAAAGATAAAAAAAATTAGCTTTCTAATGGTATCAGTGTTTTAATGTGTAACTTAAGCTTTTATTTTTAACGAATTTTTAAAGAAATATTTTAACTATGTTTTTCAACAATATATTTCGGGCAAAACAATAAAATTTAATCTGCACGAGCACGTCAAGGGGGAAAAATTAGGTTTTATAAGCGTGTTGCCATCCTATTGACGGAAGTTCACACTAAAAAAAACAACTATCATTGCACATTAAATCTAAAGAAATGCAACTTTTAGCACGTGACTGGATAAAATAAGAGAAATATAATATGTGACATTTTCTAAAATAGATAATGAACGAAAAAAAGGGAAAAAATAGCTTTTATTAGCTCTTTTGAAATCATACTGACAGAAGTTCAAATTAAAAAATAAATTAGCTATGACTACAAATTAAATCGGAAAAAAAATGTAAAATTCACCACGTGATTGGATGAAATTATTAAATGTTATGTTTTCTAAAAAAGAAATACAAGACAAAGGTTTCAATGATCGTTTGCAACATCTATATCATTAATTTAGTAAATCAGTGTTACGTAACTTTCGAAGTTTAAGTATATCTGGCAGAGAAATTATAAAGAGAGCAAGGCACATAAGCATTTAATTGAAAATTTTAGACCCCATTACTCTTGGCGAACCAGCTGGTCGCCAAAGGCGTCTAGTATAAAATAAAATTGGTTTATCAAATAGTAAATGGGTATTATTACTGAAGTTTTTTAACTATTATCTATGAAAATTTCATCAAAATCGAATTACTATTTTTATTACTAAATTGCAATTCGTATTAGATGGTATACTTTCCGATAATTAACATTCCGTAACTTCTATTTAAAATAGTGCAAAATGTTAGAAACTATTATAAATTTTCTGCTTGTTAAAAATAATGGGAGAGGGAAATTAAAATAATTCATCAATGAAAATGATTTAAATTTTATCACCCAATGAGCATATTTAAAGGCAACAATCCCTCACCTAGACTGCTCAAGAAACTTCTCCTTTACAATAGCTCGGCTATGTATTTCAAGGGCATGAAGATATCACCAACTGGTATTAAATCCTATCCCAACTGCAAGCACTATCCTCAATCCCGACTGACTCCAGAATATGTTTTTAACTGTCAAGCCATTATTCGCTCCCTCTTCCTGGAGCACCACCCAATAAGATTCTCCATGGCCATCGGGCTCCAGAACTGGCAGATCTCATCACCAAGACTTTTGGTGGAATATAGATTTTATTTGCACTTTGCACCTTTATAGACACGACAACTACTACAACAACATACAGTAAAAGCACCTTATTCGCGCTTCCTTCATTCGCAGTTTCACTATTCGCGGATTGAAAAAATACGACCCAATTCCTCTATTCGCGGCAAAAAATTTCTTTATTCTCGAATCTAATAAGTACATGCATAATAATAAAAGGATTCCAATAGATATCCAACCCAATATCCTTTGTAAATGCCGTCAAATAAACTAATGAAAAAAGTAAAATAGATCTTATCACAACTTTGCCTAATGTATGTTATTAAATGATATCGCCGAGGACTTAGACATAAGTCGCCTTCGCCGTGGTCGGTGTTTTGGGGAATGTAAATAAACAGAATGAAAGCAACCTTATTACTCAATGAATAAAGTATATTTGTAGAATAAACGACTAAGAAATAAGGTAGAAAATGACATTTCATTTGAAAAATCTTAGTGAAGCTTTAAGAATGGCAAATGATCTTTGCGATTTCTTTATGAACATTGATCCATCTATGGAGCGAAGTCTTATTTTTAAGAGGTAAATTGCTAATGCGACTGCTGCGTCAGTCTGAATTGAAGAAGCTTTTAAAAACTGCCAAGCAAACAAAATTTTTCAAACCATTGCCTAAGTCTTAAGATAATTAATCAAAATGTTCAAAAACTTCAATTAAATTGATTTTTTGTGTATTTTTTTATTTTATTTTGTCACCTAGGAACGTATCCCCCATAATCCCATATAAATTACCATTCCGTATTCACGGTTTCTGTATTCGCGGCATATTTATGGAACACATACCCCGCGAATAAAGAGCTTTTACTGTATTTAAAAAATTTCTCACTCCCTTCCTCCTCTTCTTTTTTTTTTTTTTCTTTTCTTTTTCTTGTTATCATCAGTAGAATGAGATTCGAAATAAATTCCATCTACCACTCATACCAAATGTCCCCGAAAGAGTTGCGAGGTGACCTTGAACTTCAGAACTTCTCGTTATCGATTCCGGAGAGGAGTTTTTCCGAGAACTTCGACGCAATATCTTCCGGATAAAGTGGCACGCATTTTTATTTTCCCGAATTTCCATTCACAACTCGTGGAATGAGAGAGATCGAATGAGTCATGACATGTCCAGGAATTTTTTTTCTTCTTCTTCTTCTTAATCCTTCCACTTATTTACACTATGATTAAAGAGTTTATCTTTTATTCTCGTTATTTGCGAAAATAATGGACGAATAATGGAACTTTTTCCCAAGATCAAATTATCCCGATTACATTTCTTTTTTAATACAGTGAAATTTATTTTAACAAGAAAAAAAACGAAGAAAAAAGTTATTATAAAGATGTTTGAAACTTGTAGTAAACTGCTAAAACATACCACAGCAAATTAAGGACCGCCATGCCCATCTTAATCACCAGATTGGGGATAAGAATCTGCCGGGGCTCGGTGCCCCGTCAACCCTTCTCTGTAGTACACTGCTAAAGGCAATAACTTTTTTCTTTATTAATACTTACATAATTTATGATTGTTTTAAAGTGGTATTTTCTTGTTCATTTAAAAAATATAATAAAAATTATTCATTTACAATTATTTCTAATATTCATTTATAAATCATTCATTTACAATTATTTCTTATATTCATTTATAAATCATTCATTTACAATTATTTCTTATATTCCTTTATAAATCATTCATTTACAATTATTTCTTATATTCCTTTATAAATCATTCATTTACAATTATTTCTTATATTCATTTATAAATCATTCATTTACATATTAACCCCTTCCTTCTCGCTCCCGTGAAAATGACGGGGGGGAGGGAATTTTTACCCCTATTTCTCGCGCCCGTGATATTTCCAGACTGGCGTATTCAAAAGTAATGCGCCAAAAAAATACTAAAACAATCGATTTTTTATGCCCAGAATCATGTTTATTTCTCAATTTATACTCCAGATGGCTGCCGTAGACTATTTCTTATGTTTTTAGAGATAGTTAATTTATTTTAAACTAGATGTCAGCAGAAAGGAAACTCGGTACTATTGTCCTGATTGTGATGTTGGCCTATGCATCTCATGCTTTGAAATTTATCACACAAGAAAAAATGACTAGTATTGATTTACATTATGTGCAAATGCCATTAAATTATGTTTGAATACTTCAAATACATATTTTTTATTTTCTCTCTTTGTTGGAAAGCTAATATTCAGTCATAACAACCCTGAATGGTGGCTTTTCCGATTTTGTTTTTTAAATTTCAAGCTAAAAATTAACTAAAAAATTAAAACTGAATGCAAATATTGTACCTACACTCAGTTTTGTATAATTTTCTTGAATAAAAAAATAGGCACTTTTATGACCATTTTCTTCGAAATTATGCGACCGTTAAGGAGTTAAGTAAGGTATGGTATGGTATTGTGTGTTTTATTGGTAGAAGGTCCAACTCTGGACAAGCTGCGCCATCCACTAGGATATTTAAATAATTCCGTTATAAAATGTGTAAATGAAAGAAGGATGTATTCTAAAAATGTCAAAAGTTGAGAAGATCGACAATTTAAAATGATTTGGCGCAAGAATAAAAAATCTAAAATGTTAAATGCTATGAAAAAAACCAATAGCTCTTAAAAAGTCAAAAAGTTTTGAGTGAGGCGAATTAAACAATACCAAACGAATTAAAACAGACGAATGAAATTGAGTTAAACGATCTAAAGTAGATTTAGGGCATTCAGTAAGAATATGTGCTATAGAATTGATCACTCCATATTAAGTAAGAATGGCATACTTATGCATTATAAAAGCTAATAAAAATTAACAGCAAAGCATCCATACTACCTCTTAACAATATTACGTCTACTTGTCATTACATAATATAAATATACAATCTCTTATGAGACGCGATCATTATGGAAACTGATCGATACAAAACAATTCAAAAAGATTTTATAAAATGATACTTTGCTATGCACAATATATTCATTGTAAATTATGCAGAGATTCGAAGATAAATAAAATTATAAGAAATAATTATAATGAGCAGAAAATTTGACCACTTTTTTTCTCTTTGATATTGTCACTTTTCCTATTTGAAAAACGAAACCTTTTTCAATTCATTCACATTCTGCACCCGCATCACAATCTGCAATTTTTCCCGACTGATACCGCAGGGAAAAACTAGGGAAATTTTATTCCGAATGAAAACAGCTGCAGCAAAACAAATGCCGGTTACTGTCAGATTTAGTTCAAGATAAACATAAAGGGAATGTGCATTTACTTTTGCGATTTATTTAAAAACAAGTTGGTTGCTTATATTTATATGAACTCTGTTGTTTTTTGCCTGGATTAATCATCCAATTCAGAATTTCTTTTGGTTTTTCGATGGAATTATAAAACGATATCGTAATTTAACAATCATTCTTTCGAACGTACTGTGGAAGTGCGGCATTTCCAAAAGGGGGAACAGTAAAAAAATATGAAATTTAAGATTAATTTTTTATTATATTATTGAAGTTTGATAAATTTATTGCTCCTGTTTTACATTTCTTATAGAGTGATTTTTTAGAGTATACTTTCATTAGAAAATCGATCAGATTTCATATAATTTTGTTATTTAGGTATATTGTCTACATTCTGAGCTATCATGTCTGCCACTATTCCAAAAACAGAAATGCCTAGCTCCATGGAAAGTAGTTTGACATCACCAAGCTCTCTTGGTATCATGTGTAGCAGCAGTGAGAGGGAAGATTTTCAACAAAGGTTAGTTTTGAATTTATAATATGTAGCTCAAGAAACAATGTTTTATTTATTTAAAGTACTTAAAATATAAATTTTACATTTTTAATCAATATATTAATTTTCTTGGTAAATTATTTTGAAGTTTTTAATACTGTGATTTGAATGATAAAAAATAAATCAGTTAAATCAATAAATCAAACAATATACTATAAGCTTTATCACTAGTTTTAAAAATAAAAAAAAAGATTATAATAGTTTACCTCGACTTTAAGGTCCATTTAGTAAATTAAATGCAGTTCATTTAACTGTATGTTGAAAAACATGTGTGTGTAGATGCTTAGGCACATTTAAATAAAAACTTAATTTTATATTTCTATTATATTTTGTCTATATATATTGTTTTCATTGGTTTATTTGAAGAAACAGTTGATGAAATCAATGACAATATTATTGTTTTTTCCCAAATCATCTAAAAAATTTATTGCATTATTTTCATTTAGATTCCATTCTATTTCCACACATAAGTTATGCTGCTATCTTTCTGGAAAAAAAAAATATTTAAAACTTATTTAAAAACTTCAAATAAGTTTGAGCCATTAAAAAAAATAACACCTTCATTTTGAATGCTTGGTGGAATTTTGAAAATGTTAAACCTTTTTCTTATCTTAAGTCATGAATATCTGAAATATAGATAGATTTACCCTTTATTGAGAATTTACTTTAAAACTGCATACATAATATGACATAAAAATATGTTTATTAAGAAAAGTTAACAATAAATATATTAGTTTTAAATATAGTAGTAATGAACTTAAGGATTTAAAACTAGTCAGTGTGTATGGTTTATTATTCTGCAATAATTTGCTTAAATACAAATTTAAATACAGCTTTATACAGTTCAATGTGAAGTTGATTCTGTGCATCAGCAAATTAAAATTGTTTCAAATGCAACACTTTTTTTAAAAAATAAATTGGATATGAATTCTGAATTTTGTAAATTATAAAAAGCTTTATTCATATTAATACAATTAATTTTTTTATCTTTCTTAGTTTGTTATGCATTAAAGATGAAAGTTCAAGCAAATCCTCTGCATCTCCTCCAGAAAAAACTATTATGTATCCTCCAGCTCGTTCTGCTAGTACACCTGTAGTTACTACAGTCGCTGCAACTTCTCCAACTATTACTAGTTCAACAAGTAGCCCAGCTGCTTTTACGACAGTGAGATCGTCTGCAGCTTCTGTTGCTCAGGGTATGAGTTTCTTACCCCATACTAGAGCTAAAAATGGATGGTTGGATGGATTGTTGGTATGTCTTCGGCCTGTTTGGGGAATCCTTGGCAAGGCTGCAGGGAATGAGCACATTGATAGTGGTGGGTATATATTGTCTTTATTTTTCTGAAAAGTATCTTGAAAACTTGAATTTAATGATTTTGATTATATTTTAAGCATAATTTTTCATCAAACTTTTCTAAAATTTTACTGTTGGTTGTCTATAAAAATAATCAAAAGTAACTGCCATTCATAGATTAGCATATTCATTCTGATGATCTACTAATGCATACCTCATTGGGTATCTTTATCGGGTAGTTTGTACTACAGATGGCTTGCAATGGTCTATCCCATTAAGTGGCACATACTACTTGTAATTCATACTTGAAGGGTTGGGCCGATTCTTCAAGCAAAATTTCATTTTTCACTTTAATTCAGTGCTTAATAGGTGTTTCTGAAAAAGTATTTGATAAATAATCATTCATAGGAGAGTAAATGTTAAATTTCCCATATATGTATCCATTGGATATAACCATTGTATCTATTTCTCTGTTTTTGTTGATTAATGAGAATTTTTCTTTCTGTAGCCTTTATTAAATTATGAGAAATTTTAGTTTTATGATGTGAAAATGATAGATTGAGCAGGAGATAGATCTTATAAATATTATAAAAAATTTCTGTGAATGTGCTTAAGAAGGATTGACTAACTCAATACAAGTGTTGCTATCTTTATTTTTGTTATCTATTCTCGATTCATTATTTATATTTTTATATAATTTTAAAACTTTATTAATGATTTAAAATGGCACCCTCAAACATTTTCATCAATAATAACATATTATGATCAAGAATATTTACATGTACTGAAATATCATACAATGAGGAGTGGCTGTGTTAAATAAATATTAAATATTATGACTGTTGCCTACCCCCCATATATGTAAGAACGCTGCATATAGTATGCATGTAATAAATTAAAATTTTCTGCATTTACCAACATTATAATTATTTTGCCATTTAAATTTGTAGCAATAATTACTTTAACTTTTGGGTCAGCAGGTTTTTCTCATACCTTTCAGAATTTACATGTTGTAATGTCAACTTACCTAAAACTGATCTACTATGCTGCTTGGAAATTGCTAATCTTAAAGAAGAGCTTAATTTGATCTTTTAAGAAAAAATCTCATTAGCTGATCTATAAAATATTAAATGGATTTCCTTTTTTTCTGAAATAGCAGTTAAAATATTCCTACTACTCTTTAGGTATTCTTAATAGGTGTGAAAGTATATAATCCGCTTTAGCATTATTTTAAATGTAGTTTTACCCCCTAAATACTTTAATAAGCTTACGGAATCCATTTCTTATCTTACAACAGACCATTTTGAGTGCCAAAACAAAAATAATCCTTATTTATCAAACTTCCCTAAATCAGTGACATTTCACAGTATTTTTATGAATAGTGTTGAAGCTCTGTCCAAAAACTTTTATTAATGCATTTCTACAAAATATCATTACTGACTTAACTTATGCATTTATTGTCTTTTACAGATGAATGGGAAATACCATTTGAAAATATTCAAGACTTACAGTGGGTAGGGAGTGGAGCACAAGGAGCCGTTTTCCTTGGTGAACTTGAAGGAGAGCTGGTTGCTGTGAAAAAAGTACGAGAGAAAGAAGAAACAGATATAAAACATTTAAGACATCTTCGACATCCTAATATAGTGACTTTTAAGTAAGTAAAAAATTTATTTTTGCTTTCAGAGTAATAATGGAAGTTTTAAGGAAGGATCCCCCTACTCTCACGTTTCTAATTTTTTTTTTTTTTGTATGCTATTTTTTTTTTTTTTTTTTTTTCCTTATGGATTATTTTCTATATATTTCATACTTTAAAAGGTATGTTAAAGCTTAAAAATGGTGACCCAATTTTAAAAGAGTATAATTGTAAATTTTATTGTAACTAACAAATTATTGATCCTAAAAAAAAGAAGACACCTTTTGAACATCTTAAATCGGAATTCCAATTAATTTTTTAAATAATCAGTTAATTAAGAAATATTTTACTATAAAAATGTCTTTTAATACACACACACATTTATATAATACAGAAAGAGAAAAATTAAATACATCAAAATCAAATTTGTATTCTTTGAAATTATTAAAAATTAAAATGCAACATTTTTTTCTAAAATAAATACAAATGTTAAAAAGTTGAAGAGATTTATTGATTTAATATAAGTAAACATAAATTTTCTTCATTTATATAATGATGTAAAATAAAATATATACAATTATAGTACTTTATACTTTTCTCTTCTTGTGTAGCTTTTCCATATCATTTTCATAAGCTTTCTGATGTTCAAGTTTTTTTTCTTAGTATTTATGTCTGAAAATTAAGAAAGTTAAATTCTTATTAAAAAGAATGTGGTGGCACATTTTACATTATTCATTAAGTATGGGCTTAAATTTATGATAGTTATAACTTGTAAATAAATATAATTTAAATCAGAATATTGAAAAAATAACTAAGTATCCTGTTAATTTTTAATAATAACTTGTATGCTAATTATAAATTCTAATATTAATAAGTAGATGATTAGCAAATCAAAAAATGATTTATAAAGTTGTCTAATACACTTTCATGCTTTTTTCATCAAATCTATTTGAATTTGACCCTCTAATTTTATATAATTAATTATTAAATAACTACCAAATGTGATGCAAAAATTTGAAAATAGATACTTTATTATATTCAATGATTTTCTTTTTACTATTGTTGCTTAAATTTTGTACATCACTTCACAATTCAAAAGTTAAGCTATTGAAAATATGCTCAACATGTACTTATTTATGATGATATTAAAGATAGAGGGAAAACTTTCACCTAATTGTGAATTAGAAATAGATTTAAAATAGAAATATATTACTTTTCGAATCAAAGCTAGAAAAATGTATCATATAAATAATTACATCTTATTCTGTAATCTAGTGTTATATCTCTAAAACACATTTTTTTGGTCCTGCAATCTGGATGTTAAAATAAAATAAATTATAATGAATATATTTGTTTTCATTACATTAATATATACATATAGAAACTGTACTTTTCTTTTACTATATAATTTACAAGGATTGTTCATTATGTATGTATGTATGCATGCATGTTTTGTTTTGTTTTGTTTTCTATTCATATATATGACAATGTTAATGAAATGTACTTACTGAACTGCTTATTATTATTTTTATCTATCAGTTCAGCTAGTTCTTATGTTTGATAAAATAGTTTCAAAATTATAAATGCATCTAATTTTATTGTTTGTTTAGCATATGAAAGTTGTCAGAATATGTCAATAAAATTCCTGCAATGGTATAATATTAATCAGGTCAACACATTTTTCTTTCCTTTGTATAAAAAAAAAGATATTTAAAGAATTATTTTTATTTGATGCTTTTACATTCTTAAAATTAAAATTTGTCCTTTTTTCTTCATTTTAAAAGTAAAATTTTAACATTTTTAAGAACAAGTTTCTTTTAAAAAAGATAAGATCTTAACTGCCCTAAAAAAAATTCTTTATATCCATTTTGTTTTTCAAGCCTAGTTACCTTATTTCCACTTATTAATTTATTTAAAAAAACATTGATTTAATTTATTCAATTTTTCTCTACTTGTAAATCATAAAATTACTTATCAGAGATTATTACTCTTTTATATTTGTTGCATTTTTCTTTCTTTTTTTATGTTATTATATATTTAAAAGTGTTGTATTTTTATGTGTTTAGTTCAATTTCAATTTCAAATCAAAAAATGCATTATATTAAATCTATATTAAAAACTAATTAATGATGCAGCACCAATAATTTCTTTCAAGAATATTAGCACAATATTTATTTGTAATGAAAGGATAAATGTAATTAATTAAAAATGATCATTAAAGGTAAAATTATTATTAATTTTATTTCTGTTTACAAGATTAACTAGTTACATAGTATGCTTTGATATATCTATGAAAAAAACATGTTATTTGGACATATTTGTTACTTATAATTGTTCTTCTCCATTACAGAGGTGTTTGTATCCAATCTCCTTGCTACTGCATAATTATGGAATTTTGTCCATATGGTCAACTTTATGAGATGCTGCGCAGTGATAGAGATATACCACCTGACAAAACTCTTGATTGGTGTAAGCAAATTGTATCGGGAATGGAATATTTGCATCAAAACAGAATAGTGCATAGAGATTTAAAATCTCCCAAGTATGAAACTTTAAAATTTAGAACTTTTAGTGTTATCAGTTTTAACATACATAGTTTAGTTTTCTTAATTTATGCCAGCGTAATGTATCTTTTTTTTATCATGATGCTTGATTTTATTTTTTTGTATTCCTCTTTTCTTTTTTTACATTTTTGTTATTAGAAAACAAATTGTTAGTTCATTTAAAATTAGATTCTGATTTTTTTAAAGCTGTTTCTATTTAACTAACTTGAATTTTGATTATAAAACAATTCAGTAAATAAAAGAATTTTAATTTTAGTTTCCATTTCACATTTTTTCTAGTTTGAATTTTAATTTTCTACTGAGTAGTATACTGCCTATGTATAAATTATTCATAACTAATTATTATGTGCATATTCTTGACTTACTGTATAAAAAAAATATTGTTTCTTTTTTTTTACCAAACATTTATGTTTTGTTTTGCATGTATTTGAAATTTTAGTTTTGATCATTTATTATTTTTTGCTAGAAGTCCTTCAGTTATGATTTCATGTTTATTTTGTTTTTAGGTTGAATGAATTGCATGTTTTGAAAGGTACTTTACATTTCTTTTACTTTTAAAATTAGCTTTATTTATTTATCTATTTTTTATACTATTTTTCAACCCATTAATGCCCAACATTTATCCTTTTAGAACAGTTAAAATTTAATACCAGGGCTTAAACTGCTTGGTTGCATTTCATTATTTTTTTTTTTCGACTTTGTCTGGCAATTCAATATGTATTCTCAAACTCATTTTTTTAAATTTTGAATTGGCATACAATAAATCAAACTTCAACTGACATGTATAATTTTCATTTTGATTTTTTTACAATGCTTATTTTTATTTATTTATTTATTTTGCATACATATATTAAAGATCTTTTAATATATGTCCATAAAAAGTAACTTTTATCAATATTATTATTGTTAAATTATTTTTCCAAAAATTCAAGAATGAAGTTTTATTATCTTACTATTCTAATCTTGAATGTTTAAACATGTCAAAAATAATTTTGCTGAAATTTAGTCTTTATATTAATATGGGTATTAATGGATTAATGAGAAAATTATACTGTAATTATTCTTGTATCATATCTGTCTTAAACTAATTTTTCTCTTTTTAAATCATTATTAAAATAGTGTACTCATAAGTATGAATGAAGTTTTGAAAATTTCTGACTTTGGAACCTCACGTCAGTTGAATGATATCAGTACAAAAATGTCTTTTGCTGGTACAGTTGCGTGGATGGCTCCTGAAGTCATTAGACATGATCCTTGCTCTGAAAAAGTAGATATATGGTTAGTTTGTTAAATTATATTCATTATTCCATAATTTTCTTGAAATATATTTTTTATTTCAATTAAATTTGAAATGAAATATAAAATTAATTGAAATGAAATTTCTGTTCATTGAAAGAAATTCTTTATTGTGATAACTAGTAATCCTTTTATTGTGGTTTATGGGTTTTAATTATGAATTTGGTTGGGATACATTTTTATGTACATCAATATTGCATGCATCCCTTGATTGTAAGAGTTTATTTTGAATTATCTAGAGTGTCTCAGTATTCAGTTTATATCCGTATAAATTATACAAAATGCATAATTTATTTGAATATAAGCTGAATTAATTTAATTTATTATGCATGTACACTGTTTATTTTAAATTATCAGTTACATTTGTATAAGAACATTGTATATTCTGTGAATGAGAATATTTTCTACATTAAGCAGGTTTGCCTTATCTAATGTACTAATTTATTTGTAACCCCCAGAATATATGCATATATAATATACCATGCATCAAGTCTTATATGCATAATGCAATCATCTTGGCAATAAAACATGGGAACATTAAAAATAAGCAGTACTACATGATTTCACTGCTTTATATATTTTTTTCATGGAATATAATATTTTGAAAAATATAGATGTAACCCAAATCAGCAATGAAAATTTACCAGAAAGAAATACTGTAGAATATTTAAAAATTAATATATATTCACATAAATCAGATAAGTAATTATAAAAGTATAAATTAAAATGCTTATTATTATATATATTTACTTGTATCATATAAATTTATGTTCTTACTTTATTAATTAAATTCATATTTTAGTGCAAATAATTTTAAAAAATATTCATGAAAATTCCAAGTTATTTATATGTATTTTGCTTTGTCAATTCAAATAAGTATAATTCTGCATTTCAGCAATTCTGTATGTATGAAATGGAAAAAATTTTTATAATGCAATCATGAAAAATTCTTAATCATTTTATCAAGGGGGATGGAAGTTAAGTTCCAGAATTTGATTTTGAAAAGACATTGTTTTTTCATCAATTTACAAAACTGTATTATTTATACAATGAACAAAGTGACTCCTCCCCTCCTTGGTTGTTTTGCTATTAAGCAGGTACTTTCATTGAAGCATAAATATCAAAGCTGTTTTGATTTTAATGAACCCCATTTCCCAAAGATCTTAGTAATAATTTTATAACTGAAATCAATTGTATAAATGAACATAACTTTTACAATTTAGGTCATTTGGAGTGGTATTGTGGGAATTGCTGACACGAGAAGTCCCATACAAAGATGTGGATTCTTCTGCAATTATTTGGGGTGTGGGTAATAACAGTCTCCACCTGCCTGTTCCAGATTCTATTCCAGAAGCTTTTAGAATACTTTTAAAACAATGCTGGTGAGGAGATTTATCATTTATTACCATCTTTTTTTAAACTAAAAAATATGTGTCAATATTTTTATAAAACTGTGATATTAAGAATGAAAGTAACACTATTATAAGTACAAATATTTATAAGTGAATAAATAATTGCAAAATTTGTTTTAAAACAGATAGAAATTTATTCAGATATTCAGTATATATTTAATATGAAAATGTGAATGCCTTGATTAATTTTTTGGTTCATTTACTCATTTATTTTTCTCATTTATATATTTATATCCATATTGCAAAAATTTAAAATTTGAAAAATGTTTTATGCATAATTTTGAATTAATAATTTGAAAGATTAATAGGAATTGGCAGTAATTATATAGAAAAATTAGTTCCGCTTTTATTTTTTATTATTTTTTCTCTGTGTTGAAAATGTTTTTCTGGTTTTTCATTTTTTATACTTAACACTAAAACAAAAGATTTCTGGAGAAAAATTTCGAAGTAGATAAAAGATAACTGTATTCTTTAATGTAATATTTTGACATGTCTTCATAAATATGAACATAAATAAATTTCTTCTGCCATCACATATTTAAAAATTTGATATGGTAAAATGTTGAGTCAGATAATTTATCATAAATTACCGATAATAGCATTTTAAAATTTTTTTATACATGGAATTTAAAAAATGAGGTAAAAATATTTTATACATTAAATAATTCAATTTTTAACCATCATGTGTACAGTAGGTACAGTTAATTATTTATAAGTTATTGAAACTTAAGAAAAAATAACTACTTTTAATAATATTGTCAAGTATTTTCAAATGATTTATTTCTGATAGTTAACTTGTTCGTTTTATGTCATAGGAGTTCAAAACCTAGAAATCGACCCTCATTCCATCACATTCTTTTATACTTGGATACTGCTGCTCATGAACTCATTGGTGTGTCTAGGGAGAAATTTTTACAAAATCAAGTATGTTTGCAATATCTTGTTCCTGATTTTTCATGTTAAAATAGTTTATTATATTCTGGATATATTCAGTTTTTGAAAAATAGATAAAAATTTAATTAGTTTTTTTTTCTGAAAATATGTATATTGGTTTATAATTGTTTAAGAAATCAATTAACTAATTTTAAGCTTAGATTTAAAAACTCAAATTTACCACCAAAATTGTTTATTTTATTTATTTGTTTGTTTGTTTTATTTTGAAAAGAGCTTTTTATACTGCTTTTTAAAAAATTAAAGAGAATTCTTAGGAGCTAGGAATATTTTGTGAAAAGTAGCTCAGATTTTGAAAAGATGCATTGATGTTTACATTTGCATGAAATAATTACATTTTGAACATGTGCTTGACAACCATTTCCAAATTATATTATTTTTGTTCCTTTAAAAAGTATTGCTTTGCTTTAGTTCATTTTTTTAAATTTTTTTCAGAAAAAATAAAAATATATTTACATGAATTTATAATCATGCTTATTGTATATTTCTTAATCCATTGATTTACTATTAGAATTCTGTGTATTGTTAACAAATCTTATAATTTTTTAGACTAGATGGCGAAAAGAAATTGATGAATATATGCAAAATTTCCAAGATAAGGAAAGTCGTGTTCCTTTAGTTGAGGAAGATTTGGTTAAGCAACGTAGAGAGGAATTACGCCATGCTCAAGACATTCGAGAGCATTATGAAAGAAAGTTAGAGAGAGCTAATGACTTGTATATGGAGCTGGCAACTTGCTTACTTCAACTTGAACAAAGAGAAAAAGAACTTGTGCAGTAAGAATTTTTGAAGTGCATTTTTGAGCTTCTTTTAACATTTCTTGAGGATTTTTTTTAAAAATTCTGCATGTGATAGATAAGATTAATTTGGATAACTTATCTTTAACATAAGTTTTGTACTTGAATAATTGAAACTCTATAATAAAGATTTAAAGTAGATAAATATTTATCTAAATATATTTTTTATATACTTTTAAGGCGTGAAGAAAACTTGCAGGGTTCAAAGAATGGACAAGATAAAGCATGTAAAAGAAATATAGTTAGACCGTTACTTCGGGCCCATGAAAGACTTACTAAAAAGCG
Source organism: Argiope trifasciata (assembly GCA_026543055.1). Taxonomy (NCBI): domain Eukaryota; kingdom Metazoa; phylum Arthropoda; class Arachnida; order Araneae; family Araneidae; genus Argiope; species Argiope trifasciata. The sequence goes on along the minus strand of JAPMOQ010055381.1, from coordinate 799,438 downwards.
TTCTCGCAAAAGTTCAAGTTCTCTTAAAAGGTAAATGCTTGAATTAACTGTTTATTTATTTATGGTTTTATTTTTTTAATTTATTTATGATGTTCTTGCTAAAAAACTTATTGCATTTGCTGGAATGAAAATACCAGAATGCCTTTTGTAGTTTTTCTGTGAGATAGAAAGTTACTGGACTAGCTTTTCTTCCCTTTTATAAACTAAGCAGATCTTCCTTTATTGGTATATTCATTACAATTAATTGGGTGAAAATTCATAGTACATAAAAATAATAAATGATATTAAATATATATCTGAAAGTAATTTACTAATTTTTTTTTTTGTTTCTGAAAAGGATATTTTTATAAGACCTATGAAATTGAAAAGTTTGTGAGATTTATTTAAAATTATTTATGTTGCTATGAGTGGAAATTTTAAAATATGAAAATCTATTCTACAATTAAATTTTCATTGTTTTAGAAATATTTCAGTGCTAGCAAGTGAAAAAATGCTGAATGTGTGAATTAATAATTTTAATATAAAAAACAATATAAAATATTCACTTTAGATTCTAATAAATTAATTAAACATTCATTAATGGATCTATGTAAATATAAAAAATGATCCTGTTCCTCTTATGTTTCTTATTTATAAATTATATGTACTTTTTAGAATAAGAGAGAATCAGACACATAGTTTTGAAGGTAATAAATTCTGAATTCATAATAAAACACTTAAATATATGTTTTTAATAGATTTCTTTAAGAAATCATACTCTTCAAAGATAAATTTACTTCTGTTACAAATAATTGTTAAAAATAGCTTATTTCTTTTATTTATAAAAATTGTTGTATTTTAATTTTAGCCCAGATGATCAGACTTTAAATTCAGAAATACCTCAAGCTAAAAGGACTCCACCTCAGCTATATATAGCAGATCCTGTCAATAGTCAATTTCCAGGACAGGCAGCTGTTTATGTAGCTGAAATCCCTCCAAAGCAAGAATTTGAAGTATTTTGTGAAGAGACAGCCCCAAATTCTTATGGGCATCAAAAAAATTCCTCCAAAGGCCATTTGCCTTATAGGCCAGCTGTAATTTTCAATATGGAACAGAATCATTCCAATCGTGACTGCGACTTGCCTATAAATTTCCAATCAAGGCCTAGTAATGTTGAAGTGATAAAAAATAGACTTTCTGGTAATCCCAGGCATTGCAATTGGGATCAGTTTGACTCAGACGAAAATGTGCCTCCTGCTAAAGTTCCTAACTGGCAAAGAGATTCACAATCATATGAAATTGCAAAACAGATAAATAAAGAACTACAGACCAGAAGACAGGCTGAAAGTATTGATTATCATTCAGACGATGCATCTAATGGAAATAGACCAACTACAATACACCATGCTGTGATTGATGGTGACATTCCCTATAATTTTTGTGCTGGAGGGTCGTTGGAGAGCTTAAAACAACCAAAGAAATTACATTATTTCCCTAGACTTGTACCTGGTGTGCCAGTAAGATATGGTGGAAGCTTTAATGATATTTACCGTGTTCAGGTATGTTATCTTTTGGTGCTTCTTTCTGTTACTTAGTAAATAAGAACTTTTTGGCATACTTATTATTATTTTTTTATCACCACTGTTTTTTTACTTCCATTCCCATTTTTATAGAATAATAAATATAAATTGTTTTTTAATCTTTATATTTACATGACTTGTATAAAACTTTTTTTTTTGCATTTAAATTTTGGGTAATTTAAAGCATAGAAAAAATGGTACTTTTCCATTATACCAGCGCCAAGCAGACTTGTTGGCAACAGCCCACAGTCGCCATTTTGGTGCCAATAGCAAAATCCCCGTGACTTGCTTTAAAAATTTACTAGCGGCGATGTTTTGTTTGGCGTTGGTTGTATCATTATTGGCGACTTTTTGTCTGTGCCGATATAATGGAAAAGTACCAAAAAAATATTAATTAGCATTTTTTTAAATTAATAATTTTTAATAATGAGCTTTACTTAGTTTGTTAATCTGAAACTTTTTAAAATATGGATATAGTTTTTTTATATATATTTTGCTTTTAGGAATTAGAAAAAGTTGCATCAGCTCCAAATCAATCAACACATGACAGAGATGGAAATATTCTGAAGAAAAGATGGTAAGTTGATTGTGTGATGATAGAATAAACATTGCCTTGGGATATTATTTAAGCACATATTCTTGATAACATGTGAAACAAATTTTAATTTATTAAGAATATTTTATGCATTGTTTTTAATTACTAAACTTATTCATTAAAATTTTTTAATTTAAAGCAATGTTCTTAAACAAAATTCTATTTATAATTCGGTTTTTGTAAAAAAATATTTGTGCTGTCCTCAATAAATGCTATTATATTTTCTGCTATGCATATATGTCAAAAATTAATGCTTCATAAATGATAAACAAAAAAAATTTTTTTGAATGTGTTTGCTTTCAAAATTTTATAGATATGTTTCTAATTAGTATAATTTTTTCTGTTGTTTTTTCTTTTACTAATGAAGAAGCATTTGGAAAAAATATGTACCATATCTCACTTGGTGTGGAGATCTCTTATTTATGAAATCCTGTTTTAAATTCTGGAAGAATATAATCGATTTTATCAAAATTTGAACTCAGAAATTAAAAAGTATTCCTAGGTAATAATTGTACAATTTAAATCTATCTTCTTTCTATTCAATTAGAATTATTGGATAACTTATGAATGAAAATGTTTCAAAGTATGTAATAGCATTTTTTTTTTTTTCATTACAAGCATCAATTAAGAAATCTTGTCCTAAAAAGATTTTTCAGAGGATAAATTTATTTAATTTATCAGATTTGCTATGTAATTATGAAAAAAAGCAGCATTAAAAAAGAATAAGGCCTACTGAAGATATTCTCATAAAGTCTTTTTGTATAGAGCTGTAAAGATATCCATGCCTCTGTTTTCTTCTGTTATTTTATAAGAGTTACTGTAATCAAGAGGAAATAGAGTATGGAAGTGAATGTAACTAATGGAACTTTCCAAAAAAAAAAAAAATTCACAGATTTAAAAATAATTAAAAGTTGAAAATAATTTCTCATCTCAAAACTGCTACGCTTAGCGAAACTATAGTTAACTTTCAATATAAATTTGCTCATTATCTGGACAACTTTTGTGTTATTTCATTAATCATAAGGCAATTAATTATATGAAAGTAAAAATTTTAGCTATACTCCATATTTTCTGCTTGTTTACCGAGATTTTTGTATTTACTGTAACATAATCCTCACTTGAGCAGAATAACTGTAATATAAAGTTTTGGATGGGAACTGGTTTTGCATTTTAAGGACCATTGTTGATGAAGATCTGCCAAAAAATTTTTTAAGCTGTGCCTTAAAAACCAATGCAATAGTTAACTATTTCTTAAGAAACTTAGCTATAGAGCTGCAATGTTTTTATTCTTTGTTGTTTAGATAATTTAAGTACTTAAAAAATGTTGTGCTACAGAACAGTGTGTTGAATGAACATTGTTCAGTAAAATAAAATATACATAATGTAAGATTTTTCTCTAATCACAATAATAATACTGAATATAAAAATTCTGAGATAACTATCATCAATTTAATTAAGGAATGATTTTACTAATTCATTGCATACACAGGTATTAATTGGAATCTTTTTTATTAATCAGTTGGATGAATATTTTAGAAATATTTTATGTCACTGTTTAACACAGATTCTGTATCTGGCTTGAATTAGTAAAAGCAATATTTCTTTTAAAATTGTGAAAGGATGAAAACTGCTTTCAAAAATATAGCATTAGAAATTCATAATTAGAAGTATAGGAAAACTCCTAAGTACTGTGAACATATGGTATTTAAATACCTGAAATTCTTCAATTTTGAAGCATTTTTTTTCTGCCTTATTTTTTGTGGATTTAAAAATAATAATAATAACCATTATGTTTGAAATAAGGATAAATATGATAGCTATATTCATTACAATAATAAGCTCATTTTTATTTTCTACAACTTGATTTGGTAGTTTACTTGTGGGTTTGTTATTCAATTCTTTCAAATAATTTGACAAGCCATATGTCTATTTATGTTTGTAAAATCTATCTATTTGTAGACTTTTATTCAAGTAGTATTATATAAAATACAAAGCTTTTGGCAAAATTTAATAGAAAATCTTTTTTATTTTTAAAAATTATTTTATCTTCTGTGATATTGTGAATTACATTTGATGAATTTAGCTTGATTTTGCCATTTTTTTGAAACTTATTCCAAATTATAATCATAATGAAAAATTGCCATAATTTATGCATTTTTACTTATCTATTATTTTTTTAGGTATGAACCAGATCTTTTGCCTCCTGAGATAGCTGCTTGTGAATGCAATTTTTCATCTCCCAATGAAGTATTGTCTGGTTTATCTGATCTTAAAGTTTCTGATTCTCTCACTCCCCAAGTTCATAGGCACTTGAGAAGGCATACTATGGTGGACCCTTCAACAGTTCTTTATGGGAACCGTGAGGCATTGGAACTTAATAGAATCAATCGAGTAAGTTATGTGAAGGATTCCATTTTTTTTTTCAAAGAGAAGCAATAGTATTGTGAAAATGATTTCATAAAATTAAGGGAAATAAAGAACTCTGTTAACAGCTCAAATTATGAATCAATACCAGGCTCAGATATTTTAAGGATCTCATTTGATAAGGTAAAGATGTTTTACTTTTACCCTAGGTGAAGCAGTTTTTCCAAGTAAGATGTCTAGGTTTATAAAATTTAAAACACTACTTATTATTTATATTTAGAAATTAGGTGTGGATTTTATTATAATTTTTCAAACATCAGAATAACATATTTGAAATTATGAACCAAATTTACTCAGTACTTTTAATAAATAATTACCCATTTAATCTAAAATGTTTTCTATAAAAATATTATGAATGCAATAGGGACTCCTTTTTTAGATCTGCAGAACTAAATCAATCTGAAACTATTTTAAAATTTTAACTATTTGTTATTATGTGAAACTTTTAACATTTCTTTTATCTTGCGATTTGGATGATGTTAACCAGTCACCTCAAGCAACCAATTGGATCACCAGGAATGTTTTTACATTTATTTTTGCACAAATCATTTAGATGTGAAATATCAGGTTCCTATTCTGAATTATTTTATATTAAAGTTGTGTTACTTTCTTACTTTAGTTCTGTTTATTGCTTAATCAGTCTTTCTAATGGAGACAGTCTCATCATCATAAGGCTAATGAAAAGGAAAATACCAAGTTTATCTTTTTTCTAAGTACACAATATTATAAATTAAGCTACACAAATACAGATATGAAATAGAATCCTTCTTCCTTAACTTTCATCATAAGGAGATAATATTATTAGATATTTGAAACAATGAAAATGATTTGAACTTCAGAAGTTTTATTATTAGAAATTAAAGGAATTTTTTTAAATGCAAAAATTTCCTTTATAACTAAAAGAGTATCTTTAAAAAGATAATTTTTTCATATTATAAATTGGTGTACAATTTATTTTCGTGTAGCAGTATTTTTGGAAATTATTGCAGAAAAACAATTAAATTCAGCTTAATTTTTAATTAATTGAAATTCTAATGGAAATTTTAAAAAATTGTTATGAGATGCACATTTCCACCCTCTAAGGTAATACATGTGTCTTTGTGTAGAGGTCTAATGTCTGGTCTGTAGAAAACTTATACACACACTCACATATTTACTTTTTACTTTATTCGACTTAAAGAAAAAAAGTTATTCTTTATTTTCCTTTTTATGAACCAGTTTTTCAAATAAAAATATTTGTTTTCAAAATAAGAAATGCGAATATATTTTTAGATTAGTACTCCAATATATACATTCATAGTTCTTGCAAAGATCTTAATTCATTTTAATATTGTTAAAATGTAAAAAAATTTGTACCTGATGATTAATGAAAAAGTTTGGTTTAATACCATTAAAAGGTTTTTAAAAATTTTACAGTATTTTTCATATTTTTATTGTCCTGTGTTTATATTTCAAATTTATTTGTCATTTCTTTTTTCAGAATTCATTACCACCCTCTGGGGGAGTTCCTTTGGATAAAGGCATTGATTGCATACCATTAGCTGCTACTAACTGGTAATTACGCATTAGTTATAGAAGCTGCACTCAAGAACAGTTAGTGCCTATGCTGAGATCAGATCTGATCTTGTTTTGTGAGATTTGCTGCTCAAAACAAAAGACATTTTAATAGTGATTTGACCATGGAGTGTAAGTTCAAATCATGTGTTTGTTAATATGTCTTTTACTGTGTTGATGATACCTAACGGATTGGTATTGAATCAATTCTAATAATTTTAAAGATGTTAAAGAGAACTGAATTTGTATGTACATGACAAAAACAATGAAAGATGTTGAATGTTTACAGTCCAAAGTCTATTCTTTTCATATTTTTAATATTAATTCCCTCTCTTGTGGGATGCAGAAGTTTGTGTTCCTTTATCTGGAAATAGGTATTCATTTAAACATTTTAACCATCAATGTGTATAGCATCTCTCAGTATGTTACTTGTCTGAGAATTTAATTGTATTGCAATTTTTTTGTATGTGCATCTAAAGAGTCAGATCCAAAACTTACTTGAAAGTATTCCAAAAAGCTTTTTAGTGATAGTATTGTAACAAAATTTCCAAATTGTACAAAGTGGCATATATTTATACTGCATTTTTAACTTTATTTTAGTACAGTCAAGTTCAAATAATTTGATATCTGCCTTAATATCTTAGATACATATGATGTGGTTTTCTTATTATTAGATAAGTGTGTGTATTATGTATAAAATATAAGGATTATATTAAATGAAATTTTTTAATTTTATCGAAGTGAATTCTTAGCTTAAAATCTTTTTTAAATGCATCTAGACTTGTTTGTATTTTTTAAGATTATTTTAATTCTGGTTATCCAATTTTGAAATCTTGCATAATATAGGTATCAACTTCTTATCTAAATGTTGCTTAATTCTGAATATTATAGTATGATTAAATTTTTATTGAAATTTATTTATTTTATCTTTAACATTTTGATTAAAAGTTTTGATAGAAATTATAGATGAAAATAATTTAAAGAATTTTGCAAAACAAAGAAATTTATATTTAGTAGGGAAACTTATTTGTTTTTAGGGTAATTAATTAATTAATAATGAACTTCTGTTTCCTTTTTTTTTAACTGATATGCATTGATTTACTGTACAAGTTATTAAAAAAAACTGAGCTACAAGATAATATTGCCTTAAAATTTATATGTAGTATAGATTTATAAAACACATTTGACCATTTATTTCTTTTTTACTTCTTAGCATAGCAATTAAAGCAATAACATAGTAATTTACATAATGTCTTTATCACTATATAGCATAGATTAGAATCTTGATTTGAAAAGACATCTACAGAATGCTTTCTGTAAGTGCCTAGCTTTTATAGGAAAAGTTTTATTGGTAATACATTTCTTATATTTCTAAGCAATTAGCAAACATAATAGGAAAAGTTTTTATTCATACTTGAAAGTACTATGTGATGGAATCAGTAATAATGCTTCTGTAATAATTTATAAAACTAATTTTTCTAGAAAGATTTTTTTACCTGCATGTAAACTTTTGTTTTTCCCCCCTGCTTCATTTCCATTTTTTATGCAACTTTAGAAAAGATTTATCAACAAGATATGCTTAATATTTTAATTATATAAGTTTTAACATTTATATAGCTAGAGATTAAGATTTTAGTTACAGCAATAAAAATGGCATAATAGAAATATTAAAATCTAATAATATTCCTTTTGGATATTTGAACCTCTCTATTATATTTATTCTTTTGTTTGTGTTTGAATCTAAATATAACTATTTAAGATTTTTAAGTGAACTTAATTTGTCTACCACATACAACCATTTGCATTCAAATGATTCTGTTAATGTTATGTGTTGATAAATCTGTATATTTCATATACATTTATGAATGGTGTAATTGTGTTACAATTTTCTACAATATGGGAGTAGATATTAATTTAATTATGATAATGAATTTGACTTATATATAGTGTATTTTGTTGTTGTTGTTTTTCAAATTTTTGTATTTATTGTATTATTTTAGCATATGTTATTTTGTATCAAAAATATTTGTATGAATTTTTTTACATGAAAAAAATATAGAGATATATTTGCTGTAAGAACTTTCAATTTGTAAATCAGTGTTTCTCATGATGTTTGATTTTTTTTTCAAATAAAAAGAGGTCAGTCTTTTTGGTTTTTAATTATTAAAAAATATTTTTATGTATATGGGAAGAAAAGATTCTATTTGTATGCATTGGTATAGCCAGGTTAAATGGCTTCAAAGATAGGATATTTTCTTTATTTGACATTACAAAATTAACTAATACATTCTATATGTGGCAATTTCTTGAGGAGGCAATCAGTGGCATTTATGCTCAACCCTTTACATTATTATATCACTGCATGTATCCAATAAACTAGAACCTTGTTGTTTTGTTTACATATAAATTTTAAAAAAATTGTTTTTATTGAATTCTGAAAAGAGTTTTTCAATATATTTAATTTCCTTTGGATTATATGAAATTATTCATTTGTGCATTCATATTCTCCTGGCCTTCCTCGATATTTCACGATCATTTTAACAGCATGTTTATTGCCTTAAAGTATGGCGAAAATAACTAATGCTATATTATACATCATTATTATGCACATCTTGGTAAACAGATTAATTGTTACAGATTTTAAATTTCAAATAATATTAATTATCAATTTATATTCAAAATTAATCTTCCTATCTTCTTTGCAGTGCAAGTGATTTTATTGTATATATATGATTTCATTTAAGATTCTTTAGATTTAATTTTATAATAAAAATTCTCTAGCTGTTTTTGGATTTAATAGTTAACTGAAAATGTACTATGTATCATTTTAAATTATATTTTGTAAAAATTATGAATTAGTTTTTGTGATTTCTGCAGGTTGTCATCCTTCTTAAAGGCTTCTTATAGGTTTTCATTGTATGAAATAAGATTTCTGAATGTATTTCTCTAAAGCAGGATTTCTTAAATAATTTTCTTTCCTAATCCATTTTCTGACAACAACAAAAATTATATAACTATTTTTTTCTGGAAATTTTGTTGTGGTCTAAAATAAGAAAATAAATTTTAAATAGTTATTTAATATATTTTATTGCATCATTTCAAATCAACATGATTACAAGCATTGAAAAATCAGATAGATGTTGTGAGATTACACTACGCCTTTAATTGCATACAAAACTCCCAACATGTAAAAAAAACCCTGCTCTAAAAGAATAAAAATTCTAATTTTTATTTAATTAACTTTTAAATAATCAGAACATTCAATGAAATGTATTTATATTGGCCCTGCTTTTTTTTTTTTGCATTATTTTATACTAGCCGCCTTTGGCGACCAGCTGGTTCGCCATGAGTAATGCGTTCTAAAATTTTCAATTAAATCACATATTCATTAGCCAAAATTTAAGAAATAGTTAAAGTTAAAAGATTCAGTTATTAGTAGTTAAAGAGTCGGTAACTTTATTCGAAAAAACTTTTTGAGTTTAATGCTCTAACAATTTATCGATTATGCTTCCAAAATATTAAAAATGTTTTTTTCGGTGATGTTGCCAAAATGTTAAATATGTTTTTTAAAGAAAGCGAAAAAGGGGAAAAATTATTGAATTAATGATACAGATATTACAAACGATTATAGAAATATGCCATTAAGTCGGGATTTCAATGCATATCCTGTCTAAATTCAACCAGGTTTACTGTAAATAAAGATAATTTATGGAATTAATTATATATCTATAGCAAACGATCATAGAATCCATTGCATTGCATTTATTTTTTTAGAAGATATCTCATTTTATATTTATGTTATTTTATCCAGTCACATGCTGAAAGTTGTATTTCTTTAGATTTGATTTGCGATGATAGTTTTTTTTTATTTGAACTTCCGGCATTGTTTTATTTTATTTTATCCAGTCACGTGCTCAAAAAAACATGGTTAAAATATTTCTTTAAAAATTCGTTAAAAATAGAAGCTTGAGTTATACATTAAAACACTGATATCACAAGTTCATCTCTTTTTAATTAAAAGCTAAATATTCTTCATTTTTTAAAGCATTTATAGACTCGTGCTACATACTATGCAGCTATTTACTTCGTTTAGACTTTTTTATAGATGTATTTCTATTATTAAACAAAGCTGATTTATTTAATTAATAATATTGTAAAAGTCACAAAAAATTCTTAGCATTTTCTTTTTTTAAAAAGAAAAAACATATTTCATATTTATTTCATTTCATGCAGATTTGTGCTGAAAATTGCATTTTTAAATGTTTAATTTGCAATAATTATTTATTTTTTTAATTTGAGTTTTTATCTATCTGATGGCAACCTATTGATAAAAGATAATTTTTCCCCTTCCGTACTCCTGCAGATTAAATTTTATTGTTTTGTCCGAAATATATTGTTGAAAAATATAGTTGAAATGCTTCTTTAAAAATTCATTACAAATAGAAGCTTAAGTTAAATGTTAAAATACTGATACTAATAGAAAGCTAATTTTTTTTATCTTTAAATTGATGTTAAAATCATGTTTGTGCGATAATATTTTCGGAAGTTATAGCGGAAAAACTTCGAAATTTCGCTTAAATTTTAATTAATTCAAATTCTAATTAAAAATTCGAAAAAAGGGCTTCGAGGTGCACATTCCCGACCTCCAAGGTATACATGTACCAAATTTGGTAGCTGTAGGTCCAACGGTCTGGCCTGTAGAGCGCCAACACACACACACACACACATTGAGCTTTATTATAAGTATAGATAATGCAAACAAAGAGAAAACAAATTTTTGTTCCAGTCACTTGAAAGAAATCTGCTCAAAATGCATATTTGGTTTTTTTAGGATACTACAAATTCAAAAACAGTCAAGTGTAGGCTCTGAAAATAAAAGCTTAAATTTACTGTTGCATTCATGGATTTGCCGAAAGCTGACACATCTTTACCAGGGGAGGGGTGTGTGTGAAGAGATTATACTTTTATTAGGAATTATGCAAAGAAGTTTCAGGGAGACTACTCGCACCGGTTTCTTTCTTATATACAGAGTTTCAAAGTATTGCATTTTTCAAATAATTTGAACTTGAGATTTTGACGAATCTCTACCTTTCAAAATAATATGGACTTCACACTTTTTTCACATATACATGTGGCATTAAATATGAAACCAAATTAACTTAGCATTAGAATGAAAATTTATATATAAAAAAAACTGCAAAAAGAAGAAAAAAATATATGAATGTTTAGCATGTTTTTTTGTTTTTTTAATCTTTATTTTGTTTAAAGACAAACAGCTAATACTCATTAAAGTTAGATTTTGTTGATTCTTTTTAATTTAATTTCAAGAAATTTGAATGAAATGTATTTTTAAAAAATCATATTTGTATTGTAATAAAATAATGTAAATCTGATTTACATACTTTTACTTTTGATACAGTATGTGTGTTAGTATCAAAAGCAAACTTGTGGACTAAATACATAAATTACGAATGTAATCTTGCAGTTTATTTTTAATTTTTACAAAATGAGAAAAGATGTGAATAATAATAACCGATAATGAAATTTAGAAATGTTTTTACTAAATGTGTATATTAATGCATACGGTTTATGTCAAAATCTCATCTAATTTTGCTGATATAAATTAATATTTATGCTAAACAATCAGTATTGATAAATACTTTGTATTGGATCTTGTTTGTAAAATGCATTATGGTGTGAATAATAAATAGTGATATTAAATTGCCTTATTTCTTATTAATATTTGAAGTGTGCTTTATTTATTTTTACGAGAAAAAAAAAAGGAATTAATCTGGACATTCCTTCACTTTACACACTATGATCTAATTATTATAAATCTTCATTTATTTTTTAAATAATGAAAAAAAAATATCTTTTGATAAATATTAAAAAAAGTCTACTTTAATTGTTACACAGTAGCTAAATTTACAAACCATTGTTGACAAACATAAACTACTAATTGGAAAGGAAATGCTTTATATGCCATGAAAAATTATATATGTTTAAATCAATAATTGAAATTGTGTTATACATAAAAATTTCAAAATCTAAGTTTTTTTCATTTTGCCAGTCGTGCACTTATTGACTGAGATAATATAAATATAATTTTATGTTGTTTGGAGCATTTTTTGAATAAGAAGCATATTCCTAATAATTAAAAATTATTGATTCCGATTTAAATGAATATTGTACATTTCATCTCTAACAGAATTCTGCATCATTTTTTTTTTAAGTTTTGATTTGAAACAATAGTAGGTAAACAAGAGATAAAGTGAACAAATTAAGCAACAAATGAACTTGTGTTATAGTTAATCCAGATAAGCATAATTTTGAGCTAATTGCAAAAGAGTCTTTCATATGACAATATTGCTCTTTATAAAACAATCAAACTCATTAAACAGGTGATGATTTGAATAATCTAGTAAAATTTCCAAAAATTAAGGGGAAAAATCATTAAAACATGTTTATTACATCTAAATTGAGATAATTTTCATACAAATTTCGTTCCATGCATAAAAAACGCTGTACCACAACATAATATGCTACTTCATGAAGTTTCTATTATTTAGTGTCATTGGACAGGCTATAAAAGCATCTTCACTTTCTGCAGACAGAAATTGCATTGAGGAATTTTCCAATAGTGATTGTTTTATATATGAATATTCAGTATCATTTATCTGAGGAATTAGAATGAAATGCCTTTAAAGGAATAGAAGCATACCAAATGCATCCTATGCTGTAAGATGGTTAAACATGAGAATTTCTCCAATTCATGGATTTAGACTGCATATATTAAATAAAAATCAATTCTAGAAGGTATAACAGATAGTGAGATATGTGATCACCTTTAAGTATGGCAGATGACTTATTTGAAAGGAGATACCAACCGTTATTCCAATTTATATTTTCTCTTGTTGCAATTATTAGAAGACTGATCTTCAAATCAATTAGGCTCAGGAAAGACAGTTGCATATAAGGTGCTCGGGAATGTGTGTTTTCCTCTTACTATATAATGCTATGACATACACATTTCTAATGTCCATACATTTCTGTTTCACAATAGGGAAATGAAAAGGCTAACTGGTCATGAATGCGTGTCATTTGGATTATAAGTTACGGAACTGCTGTAATGAGCATTCTGATTTTGTTCATAGTCACGCAAAAAGATTGTTGATTGACGGGAGTTCAGAACATTATACCAACCATGTGCTTGAAAGAGATATTGTATATCGTTCCAGGAGTCTCCATAAATGCTTATTTATATAGAAATAACATTCTTTTTCCAATTTTTGTCTTTACACATGTGTAATGGTTTATTCCTTCACTTTATAAGATTTTAAAATTAGACTACACAGAATACTGTGAAAGGAGAATTGTCTTTAAAATAACTGTGATTGTTAAATGTCTTATAATAACTGTTATTGCAAAATGTCTTATCCTATAATAACAACAATAACCTATAATAAACAACTATCGTACTGCTTCAAAGTAGTATTTGCACATTCTCCATACTTGAATCTAATTGAAAATGCATGGGATGCTTTATGGAAGTGGTGTAGCAAATGGGGAATACAAATGCCCCAGGCTCCTGGATGTTATTTGCTATTTCTGATTTGCAGCACTACTGGGGTGGAGGGAGAGATAAATCATATTGTACGCCAGTCACTCTCGCTATGACACTATTTTGGTACTTTTGGTGCACTTAATTCTATCGCTGCACTCCTTCGGCATTTACAAACATATTGATACAATAATGACTTTTGTAGCCAACTGAATCTATTCTGTGTACTGTGTGTATGGAACACTTCAGTCAAGGCAATATCATATGATGGATTAGGATGCAAGTTACTGGCATGTTTTCGTTTTAAATGTTTACAAGACAGAAAATAAATCATTTGTTTTTCTTTTTGGCTTGGTTTTTAAAGCCTTGTTTGATTAATGTTTTTGTCAAATTTCATTAAATTCCAAATAATACAAATTAAATATTCTAAATTGTCCTAATTTTTTTCCTTTAATTTTTGGAAACCAATGACATGGTTTCTTTTTAGTAAATTTTTATGATTTTATTACTTTTATTCAAAATGCAACTTTGAAGTTTCTTATCTCTTATGAATCAGTAGTTTTTTATTTTTTTAAAAAGAGTGAATCCGTATTCACTTGGTTAACAATTTCGGTTTTAAATCTGCTTAATGACATGCATTTGAATTTACAGGAAAATTATAACTCTAATAAGTTCTACTTTTTGTCTCCTTATGAAGTGTACAAAATATTATAATCGGAAAAATTCGAACTCGACATTTTGACAAATCTTCAGGATTCACACCTTTCCTGAGTTAGAAAAACACATTTCTGAAATTTGTGTACACGATAACTCAAAAAAGTATTGAACCAGACAAATGAAATTTCATCCTTGGTCTTGACAGCAAATTTGTAAATTTTTATTGAATTTTGAATGAAATTTATTTTAATAAAAGTGCATATGTCTGACTGAGACAAACCAGCTTCAATAACTACAAATGGGATAAACAGATAAAATTCGGTACACAAATTTTGCATCTAAAGTGTAGTTCGGTATCAGATTTTCTACCAAACCTACTAACGGAGTGACTATCTATTGGTCGATGGATTCGTATCCATGTAAATGTGATAAATAAAAAAACAAAAAACACTTTAATATATTTAAAAAAAATTGGTCTGGTTTTTCTTCTGTAATTGTAATTCTGTATAAAAGTTCGGTTGAAAATACGGCATACCCTGTTCATTTCATTATACTATGAAGTAGAAATAAAAATTAATACGTGGGAATTTGAAAACTTGTTATTTTCATGACTTGGTCCAAAGTCCGCAATTTTTATACGCAGGGGCGGAGTTAATTTTATTATAGACTAGCCGCCTTTGGCGATCAGCTGGTTCGCCATGAGTAATGCGTTCTAAAATGTTCAATTAAATCATAAATTAGCAATATAAGAGAAAACGAAACTAATTACGGAAACTGAACCAAAAACTATTTCGGGTTCGAACAAGACTAAATATAAATGTTAGTATGATTGAAACAATTATTGCATGTTTTCTCTTATATTGCTAATTTATATTAAGTTCAATTAAATCACATATTCATTAGCCTTGAAATAATTCCAGGCATTGATTGGCCTGAAATTAATATTTTCTTTAAGTTGATGGACGGAAAGTTCTAAAAGAACACGTTTTCCTAATAATACTCTTTAAATCAGTCAGTTTTAATTATCGGTTATGCTTCCAAAATATTAAAAAGGTTTTTTTCGGTGATGTTTCCAAAATATTAAATACTAGCCGCCTTTGGCGACCAGCTGGTTCGCCATGAATAATGCTTTCTGCAATTTTTAATTAAATCACATATACATTAGCCTTGAAAAAATTCTGGGCATTGATTGGCCTGAAATTAAAAATGTTTTTTTCCGTGATGCTTCAATATTAAATATGTTTTTTTAAAGAAAGCGAAAAAGGAAAAAAAAATATTGAATAAATGATATAGATGTTGCAAACGATTATAGAAACCTTGGCTTTGCATTTATTTTTTTAGAAACTATCACATTTTATAATGGAAAAAAATTATTGAATTACTGATACAGATATTGCAAACGATTATAGAAATCTGCCATTAAGTCAGAATTCCAATGCATATCCTGTCTAAATTCGATCAAGTTTACCATAAACAAAGAAGATTTGTTGAATAAATGATTTAGATATTGCAAACGATTATAGAAACCTTTGCCTTGCATTTAATTTTTTAAAAAATATCACATTTTATGTTTCTTTTATTTTATCCAGTCACGTGCTCAAAAAAACATGGTTAAAATATTTCTTTAAAAATTTGTTAAAAATAGACGCTTTACTTACACATTAAAACACTGATACCATTAAAAAGATAATTTTTTAATCTTTAAATGGATGTAAAAATCATGTTTGTGCGATAATATTTTCGGAAGTTATAGCGGAAAAACCTCCTCGAAATTTCGCTTAAATTTTAATGAATTCA
Source organism: Argiope trifasciata (assembly GCA_026543055.1). NCBI lineage: Eukaryota > Metazoa > Arthropoda > Arachnida > Araneae > Araneidae > Argiope > Argiope trifasciata. Next base: position 783,291 of record JAPMOQ010055381.1, on the reverse strand, counting down.
AATTCTAATTAAAAATTCGAAAAAAGGGCTCCGAGGTGCATACTCCCGACCTCCGAGGTATACATGTACCAAATTTGGTAGCTGTAGGTCCAACTATCTGGCCTGTAGAGTGCCAACACACACACACACATTGAGCTTTATTATAAGTATAGATTATGACAAGATTCAGGGAAACTACTCTTGCTGGTTGAAAATTTATATTCATTTTACTAATCACACACCACTTATTGCTACCAAACAATAAGATGAAGGAAATATTAAGGTATCTGACTGCGTTTGAAGGAAAAATTGCATTTTTTAAAAATCTTTTTAAAACTATGTTTTTTATATGTATTGCCCATTATAATACAAAATATTATAAACAAAACAAAAAAAAAACGTTTGAAAATCTAATATATTTTGTGAAATACGAAGATTTGTAAATAAAATTTAACCAAAATGGTTAGCAATCTACTCAAACTTGTAAGGCAGCAATCCTGTTTTTCTTTGTACACAAGTTATAGAATGCAATGATGAACCAAAATCTAAGGAAACGTTTGAGATGCAAAGAAATTAAGGGTTAAAGTATGCGCATATATGCATTTTTTCCCATAAATTCCCAATTTAATTTTTCTATACATACCAGTAAACGAAAAAGTATTTCAGCAACAATAAAACTTTTGGTTCATTTAATTTCCCACATCATTTAAGACACACGCTGAAATGTTTATGTGAATACCTCTATTAGTTTTTGAGGTATCATATTGACAGTGTAGAATTTTCATGAAAATTAATGTTTTGAGAAAACTGAAGTTAGAGACAAATTTTTAGCTGAAAAATCTGTGAGCCTGGATGATAGGTCAGACCTTCCTTTTCCTAGAAAAGATGAACTGTTTTGGATGGAGGGAAGTCTGAACTACAAGAAATAACAATAAAAAATAAAATTCACCAATGTGGTTCAAAACCTGCGTTTTTAACGTAGTCGGATACCTTAATTCCAACCTTTTCAAAATTTTCTGTAATTTTTTTCATTTTTTAGTAATAAACATCAATCACATCACAAATGAATCCTGATTATTTATAGTTTTATTTAAAGATTTTTTCCATGTTTTAAAAACGATCATAGCTGTGTTTATAATCATAAGAAAGTGGCGATCTTCTTTTAAGAAAATATCCTTGAAACTAATATTACTTATTCTTCAGAAGTTCAATGCTAAATCAAAGAATTCTATTGAGTTCACTTTATGTAGATTTGGTCCGGGGTTAAAATCTATAGAAATTCCATTAAGGATGTTACTACATTTTGTATCATCTCTAATTTGATTTTCGATTTTTAGGCTCAAAAAAGGGGACGTTCACTAATTGTGCAAAAGCTCTCTAATTATATAAAGATTTAAAAAGTCAAAAGTTTAAATATTAATTTTTAAAAATGTAATTAATGTGAATGTCCATATTATAAACGATACAATTTTCTCAAAATATGTTTTTTTCTTCGAATTTCAGTTTTTATGTATAATTTTTTTATTACATTCAAATGAAATGTTGTACCATACATTTTATAAGTATTATATATATATATATGTTGTATTCATTTTTAATCAATATTAAATTTTCAAAAAACTTTTTATAATATTTTTTTTATATTTTATTATATTTAGAATTTAGTTAATTTAGTTATATTAATGTCCCGTTTTTCTATGCAAAACTGGGCCTATTTTGGGGTGGATCCCATAATTTTGAGCCGCTGTCAGATGACGAGGACGACGCCTGAGCTGGCACCACACCAGCCGGAGGAAGTTAGGCTCTGGCAGATTTAACATGCACCAGATGAGCTTACACGACGTGTCTTCGGTGAAATCGGATCTTGGACCTGAAAACCCCTAGTTCCAAAGTCGAGACTTTGCCCTCGTTACCCTATTATATTTAGAAATTTTTATTTTAAATATTTCAAATGAAAATAAATTCGCCACAATTGATGAACTTATCATCGCAAATTAGGATGACACTAAAGTTATTTTATGCAAATTTCTTTATTCTGTTATTCTATTATTAATAATTATAAATTTGAAGATTATCGCATCATAACAAACTATTTGCTATTGAAAATCTATTTTTTAAGAAACAAATATTTTTTATAGATTTATAACAAAAATCAATCTTTTTATACATTTTAAATTTTAAGTTTGATATTTGGTCATGAAATTTTCAGGAGGAAAAAATCTCTTTCATTTGCAACTAATTTTGACGATTTTTATTATAGAGAACATTTCAGTTATAATAATGCTAAAAAAACTTAAATGTTCTTGGTGCCTACATTAATTAATATTTGATAACACAAATTTATTAATTATATTAATCTGAACGTTCTTTAAAAAATTCTAATAAAATTTTTGATTTCAATTCTCTTACTATGAATTTTAAAAAGTTATTCAAAAAAATTGCATAATTTTAACTCTTTTTTTTTCTTCTTTATATGTTTAGAAGGGAAATGTTATTAGTGTCATCTACAAAATAAAGGCCAGTTGGGAGAAATTGTTTCGAATAAAATCCACCGCCTTTTTGTCATGTTTCTCAGGAATTAGTTGCCTAATCACTGTTGCCTTTTAAAGCACTAAATATAACCATGAACACACAAATATGAGAGGAAACAGCTGCTCGTTTCATCCTAGCAGATGCCTCGCTTTCGTAAAACAAACACTGTAAAGCGAAATGATTTGTCTTTCTTATTCATTGTATAATATAGGATATTCTTTTTTTAAAAGAAACAATGGTAGATTCAATACCTTAGTCTTTGTTATACTGACCACTGATACTCTCAATATTGCCGCATTGAAACGAAACATTACCATGCCCGCATAACCGAATAGTTATGACGCTGGACAGGAGAACATGTGATCGATTCTCAGTGGACTTAAAATTCGTTTTTTCCTTTATTTCGTGTTCCAGAAGATTCTGGACTTTTTTTTAATTTACCAGAGAAGTGCTCTGGATTTTTTCTTACTGTCTCCAGAATGGTATTCTGGAACTTTCCCTACTTGAATAAAAGCTGAAGATATCTCAGTCACAGTGTTCTTAGTTCAGAGTTGAGTTAATAAATTATTTTAACTCTATTTCTTGTGTCTTCTTGAGTTCTATCTATGTGACAATATGTAGAAACTTGTAAGGCTGTATGTTTTCCCATGTTGACTATTGTAGTTTATTCAGTGTTTTGAGGTATTGTTTATTTATTATTTTGAGATATTAATATGTTATAAGAATTAAGAAACTAAAATTAGCCTCACATTTTTAATGTTAGTAGCATCTAGTGATATTAAAGTAAAAGATGGTTATTAAAAAAATCTCGATGTATGACAGTAACTGTTATATTCCTTGTTCGTCATCCTATGGAAAAACAAATGCATGAAATTTTTATTTTATTAAAACCAAATTCATTTTCAGACGATAAAATAAAACAAATTTCTTACTATTGCCAGATATTTATTAAAAGCAAATTCATTTTCAGACGATACAATAAAAATAATTTCTTACTATTACCAGATATTTATTGAAGTCGTAAAAATATTTGATAGAAGTGTACAGGCAATAGTAGCTCTCTATATATTTTGAACAGAATAGTCATTTAGCCAATTTGATCGATTTTTTTCAATAGGGTCAAAAGTTGAATAGCATAACAGCCAGTCACAATAATCCCTGTTTATATGACTTAGTTGTGTGGTAATTGGGTGACTAGCTATAATTAAAAAAGAAAAAAAGTGGGGAGAGAGCATCTTAAGGGCCCTCCACCAAAGTGCTATCAAGGATAATTTGAATTTATTCAAATCATGTGTCGAACCTATTTTTAGATATGCAAATTTAGTCTTTTTTTAATGTTTTTAAATTCGTTTGCTTACTTATGTAGTCTTTTTTTCCCTTCCTTTATAACCATCTATTTTTTTTTACGAGGGGATGAGAAAAAAAAAGGGGGGGAAGCACATCGTTTAGTTATCTGAAGCAAAAATCGTTATTTCCGGCATTAAAAAAAAACATTTCTTCCGCTTTGTCGGCAGACCTCGGCGGTCATAAAAAGTCTAAATGGTCATCTCGGCCAGACTTCGCGTAGAAGAGGTTATTTATTTTTTTACGAAATATTTATAAATCTCTTTTTTTTAAGTAAATTTACTTTCTTTTGGAAAAAATATTTCGTTTTAAGATTTCATAATGAATATAATAATAATTAATGACTAAAAATTAAAAAAAATAATTAAAAGAAAAATTCTATTTCTTCTATCGCTAATAAGAATATTTTAAAGTCTCATTAACTAGCTAAACGAAGCATTGCATTAAGTTCGGTTGTAAAAGCGTTCAATGAAAAAGTCTGAAACGTCCATGCAATCATTATTGACTGCTGCCAATCCTCAATAAGTAATAATAATTATTTTTGAGTAACGTACATTATCATATGAAGCATACATATTTGTAAACAAAATCAGATAACCAAATGGATTTATAACATTTCATTAAAATTTTCAGATAAATATTTTAACTTCATTTTTTTTAAATTTATATTTATTAACTGATGTCCCATTTTCTTATTTATTTTAAAGTTTTAAGATCGTGAAAAAAATTTTCATCCAGATAAGTAGAGAGATAACAACTCGAATTTCTCATAAATGTTGAAGAATCTGATTGAAGGAAGCATGATATTTCTTCTCAATAGCATTATTATTCTGCATAATTATATAACTTACTGTTCTTAATAACGTAATTACATTTTCATTTCTATAAAGTAGATTTGGTCAACAGTGGATATTACCTATTTTTTTTTCCTTCTTAGCAAACAAAATTAAACATATGAAGGATTACAATTCAAAAACAAAAACGGAAGAAAAGGTTTTAAAATCTTATGAAATCTTACTATTAGCAAATAAAAGTTCAGAAGACATAAAATTATGCAACGAATTTCGACAATGCAATAATTTAAATAAATCAAAACGCTTAATAATAATTTTTAATAATTTATGCACATCTATTTAATATAAATTCATTCTTTAAAATGGCATTGATATTGTTTGTAAAATATTTTGCAAAAATATTGATTTGTGCATTTTTACTTTCTCCTATACATAGTCTAGAGAAAGTATAGTAAATGTCAAAAAATTCGAACTCCAGATTTCGGCGAATCTTTACGCTTTAGACCTATCTGTGTAAAACGTGATTCGAAAAACGCTTTTCTAAAATGTCCATTTGTCTATCTGTGACAAAGACAACACAAAAACGCTTTGATCTAAAAGGATGGTGTACGGACTTTTTAGCAAATTCAGTTTTATTTTTTTTGTCAAATTTTGAGCAAAATTTACACAAAGGAAATCTTTCTGTACCAATATAATTTAACATAATTTCTACAAAACGAATAAATTTAGTTAGATGAAATTTAATGCGTAAAATTAACATCTGTAGTCCAGAAACCTTTCAAATTTTGAGCCAAATCCGGGGTCAAATCAAAGGGGTTGATTGTCTGTCTGTCTGTGCTTTCAAAAACAAATCTGAGAGCTCAAAGACACAATGATTTAAATATATCAAATTTGGTACTGTATTTTGTGACTACAATTATAATTCTGGGTCAAGTTTTCTAGGCCATACAGCCGACCACTCCCCCACCACTGAATGTAGCAGTATTGACAGAAATTTTTCTAGATCAGTCGGGATAAACGCGCCTAAAATCAAAATTCGATTTTCTAATACTATTAGCCACAATGCAGGGATTCATCACCAAATAACTAGCCAAAAATGATACGAAGATTCAGTAAAAATGTTGTATTCATGTCGAAAGTTCATATTTCGTAAATATTGTATGCCAATGGCATGCAAGGCGTTTTCAGGAATAATGCCTTTATTAGAATGAATGTGAGAAAATTCTGAAGTGATCAACCCCATTAGTTTAGTATATAGCATCAAGTTTTGTCTATATGAAGAGTAAAATATTATGCTACCTCATTTCCTTCCTCATTATTTATAATACTTTTTGTTTCCTATCAAATTTCCATAGTACTTTCACATATGTGAGTAGTGTCTAGCGATTTACATTTTCTTTGATTTAAACACGATTCTTTTGGGCCCTTGGAGGTTATAAAGATTTGGTAATGTTTGATTACTTAATAATTTGATTTGACTGGTGTGACAAGAATGTGCACAATGCTGAAGGACAGAATCCACACCCTTCCCATAGCCAATCTTCTAAGTATCTACTAACATCGGACAGCAATAGTGCGTGTCTCTAGCAATCAATCATGATCCCATTCCGTTCCATTACCCAAGATGGTAACTATACCCGAAAAGTTGGGGGATCTACTGAAGATCTCCCCTTCCCGTCCAGAAAATCAATCATGGTTATCAATGTCAGCAGTGAAATAGCTTATTTTCGTTTCGGCAATCGCTTTATTTTGTCCTTTGCCGCTTGTACAAGTTGACTCTAATGGAGCCTAATTAGGCCTAATGTGAAGCTACGAACTTAAATTAGAATGAAGAACACTGTGCGTTCTTGTCGCCAAGATCGAGATGCTTCTGCCAATTGCTAGAGGATCATCCAGTTAAATTTAATAAATACCAAATTTGACAAACTAGAAATAATTCAAGTTTGTCGGTGGTATAGTATTTTTAGGCAAGGTTAGTATTTGTTGTCTTTTAACCCATTTACATCATTAGCGTATATATTCACTCAATTTTCCTGGTCACTATCATTGGAGCGTATATATACGCTGCATCATATTATATGCATAGCATATAATATGATGTATACTATATTCATATTATATACTATATACCTATATGCATCCCGCATGTCAAATATTACCACACAGAACCCAACAAATAATGCTCAAAAAAGATTTTTTTTTCTACTTATATACAATTTTACACCTAAATATGAAATAAAAAAATTTCCGTGATATGGGTCTTTTTTCATATTTTTATATGATGCAAATAGGCCGCTGTAGCCTGGTTGATAGAGCGTCAGTCTCGTAACCGAAAGGTTGCGGGTTCTGTCCTGGTCTCGGCCAAAGACCACGGGTTGGCTAATGGCAGTTGGGGCACGTTAAATAGGTCGAGACTGCAAAGTTCTCCAAGTTCCCATAACAAAACGATACCTCTGTGGGTACTGAATCAGGAATGAGTCGGTCTCTGATTTGGATCTAAATTCTGACTTGCGGATGGATGAATGAGTGTATGAATGAGTTCGACCCCCCCCCCCCAAAAGGGTTGTGTCATGTGTGTGTGAGCTACAAGTCAGACTTTTGCTCTCTGGGTGCTCAGGGGTCTTTACCCTTAGAAGCTACTGCACCCCCTTTCCGTGAAAACACGGACACGACAAAAAAAAGTATGATGCAAATGGGTTAAATTCACAATGCGGTTCTTTTTTCAATCTATAAATTATAAGCCGCTAGTCCCTAATTTTTTCAAAGATTAGTTGATATAAAAAAAAACATTGAGATCAATTCTTTATTGTTTCTCTTACATTTAGGAGAAGGTTGGCTTAAATTGTACTACTGTTGAAAGTATGTCATTGCTATATTTTAAATTCCAAATACCGTGCTGCTGTGAGATGTATTAGTTTTCAATCAATCAACAAACGAGAAAGGAAGATAAAAGATTGATAGATAGAAAGAAAAACTTTAATCTTCTATAAGTAAAGTTAAAATGTAAGTTTATGCAATCCTCTTTCTAATTTTTCTGCATATATTAGTTTTTATAATAAGTAGGTGATTTGGTGGTGGATATTCCTTTTTGGATTCAATCCCACCAATAAACACATTAAAGGTGGGGAATCTTGACGAAAGTATGCTAGGTAACGCGGATCAAATCGTAGTACTACGACTCGCGCCTTTAATGTGTTAAAAAATTTAAAAATATCAAAAAATTACCGTGAGATTACCTAGAGTTCTCAACAGAGTGGAGACTATTTTATTATGAAAAATGCGACGAAATTTTTCCTAGGGATGAATGTAGCAGCATCCATTTTATAAATTAGTTTAATGTATCTTCTTTGCATTCCTCTAGTTTTTATTATTTTCTCGAAAAATAAATAATGTAGTAGATGCAAAAAATAATTTATTAGACTTGAAATAAACGATTTCATCAGGCATTTTTAACCATTTGACTCAGCTGAAAATATAATTAATAACTGTTTAGACGATGAAAGAATTATGTGAATTACAATGTTATTTTAAGCACCGGTTCTTACTATAAAAATATTAGCTGTTAGGTTCACATAAAAGACAGCAATGGTAAAAGCAAGCATCGCTGAATTAATAATTTTGTTTTAAGACTTGTGAATCTGGCATCTTCCATAAAAAGTTCGTTCTTATGTAAACTTCCGTTTCTGATGCTGGTAAATAAGTGTTCTTTTTTCTAATATATTAAAAGGAATTATTTTACTATTTTAAACTACTTTCTGTTGAGTCTGTCATTCAGAAGTATGTTGCTGAATATTTTAACATAAACAGGTAAAGGAATTTAATACTTTTTATAAAGTGAGCTTTGTTTAAAATTTGGCAAAAATTTCGGCGAAATCTTGGTTTGCCCTAACATTAGCCGTGAAAATATTTTCATAAGGAGCAACACTTGAGAACATAAAGCAGTGATTTAATAAATATCTATCGGCAAGGAAAGGAAAATGTACAAAATCTCATCAAAACAATGCTAACAAATCGGGATAAGATTAAGAGGAGAGGGAATTAAAATCATTTCGCGAAAAGGATACAAATTTGCAAAAGCTAGTTTTGAAACTGATATAGCGATTCTTTTCTTTCTTCATTTTTAATGGCAGAGAAAGTTCATTTTTATTTTTTTATTTTACAATAGGAAGAAATAGTTGAGTAAGTCAACCAATAAAAAATAAACAAAATCTCATGCATCTTGATTTGAATTTGACTCAAATTTCAAAACATTCCATAAATCCCAAGGGAAAGAAACATTCGAAATTTGAGCGAATCTTTATTTTAATTAGAATATGCTCGAGAGCAATGTCCTTGTAAATCAAAATAAATAAAAATGCCCTTATGCCACAAAAATTCCAAATTGGTCTAGAATTTTTTTTCTTTCTTCCTTTTCTGATAACAGAAGTTTTTGAAAATCATTTCTTTATTTTACAATAAAAAGAAATTGTTGAGTAAATCAGTCAACCAAAACAAAACAAGACTCACTGATTTGAAGCACACGAATACGAAAACATTAAATAAATCTCAAGACAAAACATTTTGAAATTTAAACGGATATTGATTTTAATTGGAATTTACACGAGTTCAATGTCCTTCTATTTAGTTATTTCCCATTGTAAAGCAACATTAGGATTATTTTGGGACTGACCTCGTAATTTTGAGCCGCAGGCAGATGACCATCTTCGGCCACCGTACAACCCTTCCTTAAGGAAGCATATCCCATCATCGATGGGAGGAGCCAGACCTCTAACTTTTCGTAAATCCTCCAGGGTGAGAGAGCCGACCACCATGCTGGAAGCTTCACATCCTTATTTCGAGGTGCACCCCTTGGGAAAGGAAAGCAACAATGTGGTGTGGCTGATTCTCAGACAAATTAAAATTATGTCATATTTTCGATTATTTAAAGGCCGATTTTCTATGATAAGCTTACAAGTAAGAAATTTGTTTAGAGTTTCCAAATCACGTTGAGTTTACCAGTTATTTTGCCTGCTTTCGCATGTTTCGAAAAAGAGTTGCGGATTTTGGTACTCTCATCAGCTTGCTCATCATCACACATTCCCATATGGGATGGTATCCAGCAAAAAACTGTAAAACCTATAATTTAGTTTAATGTGAGGTTGTGAAGCAACACTAGGGTTATTTTGGGACGGATCTCGTCATTTTGAACCGAGATCAGATGACAAGGACGACACCCGAGCTGGTACTTCCCTTCCACACCATACCACATCAGCAGTAGGAAGTTTGGCCCTGACTGATTTAACGTGCAACAGTCCATTTACAAGACAGTTCTCGAACCTGAAACTCTACAGCTCACGAGCCGAGACCTTACCACCAGGCCATCGCGGCTTTTAATGCTCTTCCAAATCAAATTAGATCAAAATTTCCTAATGATACAAAAAATGTTTTGGGGCCTCTCAAAGATGTGGGTTACCTAGGCAGTTGCCTATGCCTATTCGATAATTGGTTCTTCCATTGGAGACCGTGAACTGAAATTCCAGTAGATTCCACACAGAACAAGACTAGAATATACTCTCCAAGTATGAATCTTCAACAACTTTTGAATTGTGAAATGAAGTATTTTTAGTATTTCATATTTAAACAATGCCAACATTAGGCACGAATTTGGATTAATACGAAGCGGATACATTATTTATTTTTTAATAAAATCAATCTCGTTTGATAGGAGAAGTTAATACTCGAAATTCTATCTGGATGGAAACTTCCTTAACTGAAATTTATCCAAATGGATACAAAATTCCTATTCATTTCGTGCGTTCTCAGTCAGTATCCTTTACATTTCCCGAGAAGGAAATTTGGGTGGATTAGATTAAAGATTCGTACTTGAATCGTTTTCATTAAACACATCCACAGTAAGGTTATTTTGGAATATCACATATAGGTGGCGCTTCTTGTTATTTCAATTTCAAATTCTCTTTTAAGTTTCAAACCTTTTCTTTAATTGTTTCTCCTAAATCATCCCATTTAACTATATGAAATGACTCACTGATAAGGATGTTTCTCAGAAATATCGCAATGAAACAAAGAATATTGTTTGGGATCTTTAGTTTTAATTTTATTACATTTCAGACTTTTGAAAAACAATTTCGAATAATAACTTACTTCAGATTTGTAAATTCAATATCATTTGGTAACCTTGGCCTTGGAATGTCTAAATTACTCGGAGGAAGTTAAACACATGGAGTTTTATATTTTCTTCAAAACTGTTGTCTGTATTTGAAATATTACTATTTATTGTTTTATTTTACAGTCCAAACAATTTCATTTATTTCAGAAACTGCAAAATTCTGCGCTTTGTTAAAAATTCTTTCTGAAGAGTAAATATTATCCATAATCACTGGATCTTTACCATGAAAGGACCAATAATAATACTGGACCCATCCAAATAAGAATGGGTAAACGATCTGCTTGCCTAGTTCGATCGATAGCATTCGTTTTAAATTCCCCATGAAAAATCTAGTTAATATTCGAATATATATATAAATTAAAACCTACACAATTTAATTAAATATTAACTCCATCTTTGCCCCTTCTAGTATTCTAGGCTTGATTATTAGATTTATTCCATTGTTAACTTAGTAATAATGCAATAAATCTAATAATCACTCTTATTGTTGTAGTTATCAGAAACTTTACTGTTTTATGTGAAACAAACATACAAAACTGAAACAATAAAATATATGAAACAATGAAGTTACTTTCTGCTACTTTGTTAAGAATCATTTCTCTTTTTGCAACTGATCGTTATGTGACTTTTTTTACTGAGCTATGCTTTGTGTGTTTTGTTTCAATGAGGCTTCGGCCATCGTTGGATGGATCGTCCTATGGGCGATCTTGGAACTGTTGAAATATTATATGTTCCCCCACTTACCCACAATCGGAGATCTGTTTTTCGATCCCGATTTGGATCAAGATGTTGTTACATCATCTGATCCTGCGACTGGAGTGGAATCCGTCCCAGTGGTTCGCTCCTACATGGTATTTAGGATATGCCAGGCATTAGAACTTCCAGCGAAACTGGCTTCATCTGCTACCCAGAAGACAGAAATCACTGTTGTAGAATCCTATGCGGTCTTCAAGCTGTGCTCTGCTTTGGGTTTGTCTGCCCGGATGGCTCCTGTCAGAGTGCCAGTGGTAGAGTCCTTTGCGATCTACCAGTTCTGCTTAGCCTTGGATATTCCAGTGAGATACCGGTCGCAGGAAGACGCAGTTTAACATCAAAACTGTCGTCGGCTGCCCGATGCAATTTTCAGATCAGAACTGTCTTCGGATGCAGCGATGGAGGGTGGGTGGGCGGGGAACGAAAGTAGCCCACCTCCACGTGGTGTTCCCTGGGCAACGGCGCAGTTCTTTGGAATTGCATCGGCTAAGAGGCTACTCAAGTATGAAACAAATAATGAACTTTTTATTTAGTTTGGCAAAAATGAACACTTAATTTTAATTTTGCAGTTTAATGCAATACAATTTCATTATGATAATCAAAATTCAGAGCAAGCGAAACGTGTATTTATGGTTACAATAACTGAAATATTTTTTTAGATTTAAGATAGAATTATGTGTTTATTCTAAAAAATAAAAAAAGAATTTAAAATATGTATTTGACAAAGAATTGTTCTAGAAATCATGCATACAAAAATCAGAAGCGATGACAATCATAAATCTGATGGAGGAATCTTATAATGACATGAATTTGAAAATTTATAATGACGAAAATTTACAAATTCACAACATAGCTCATCGTCATATGTTTATAGTCGATTATGACAAAGTAGATTAAAGGCTATATGGCCAGAGCCAGCCTACAGGATCTCATTTGAGGTCCAAATTTTTTTGTAAAACACACACACAAGAAAATGCAAATCTGAACATATATTATTAATGCATAATTATTTAATACGTGATTTTTTTTACTAATACCTCAATTATTTCATGAAAATTACAACTTTTTTGCAATTTCTTTTTCGATGCTTAATATAGCAATTGCATCTAAAAGTTATGAACACATGCTTGACCGAAGATAATTCTTTATTAATTTTAATTTGTTGAAATATTCTAGTAACTGGCAGCGTAAAAAAGATTTCAACATAGTTAATACATTTAGAAATTACTCATTATAATTATTATTTAGTATGCACTGCAATACGTCTTGTGAGTTGTTTACATCTCTTTCGTTCACAATCAAATCCAGTAACAAACAAATTTCTTGGATTAGGTTTTCATCTACAACTGTGTTATAAAACTTTACAAAGTTTTTGGAGCAGTTCTCTAATTTATATTTGGCACAGAGGTACATTATACTGGAAGAAAGAACATAGACACATAACAACATAGAAAAGATTTTAATTGGGAATTAAGAAACAGGGTATATCAAAAAGTCATTGTGAATCAGATATAAATAATTTACCTTGGGAAAAGCCAGTCTGATATGGAGTGGGAACACCGTGCACTGCTATACAGGCTTCACAACGAGCTTTCACACTGCACATATGCACAGATTCACACATGAAATATATTACGTTAGATGAAGGAAAAAAGTAGATAGTTGATGATTTACAAGTCCCATTAAACCCAGCATCATCCTCGACTTCTGAGAACCGCATGCCCCCATAAATCACGCAGCTGTGTCTTAATATGTCTGAATAGGATATCCGTATTCACAAATGAGCTCACCCCCCCCCCCCTTTTTTATAGTTACCACTGCGGTCGCTGCCCAATAACAGCTTAAGTCCATCAGCCATGTAGAAACAAACGTATACCTTCAATATGTGTAAACGCTTTTATTGTTTAGAACTCTATTTTAATTCTTTATCACAGCAGGCCCTAAATCGCTGGGCCCTGGTGCATAGCATCCCCTGACCACATGGTCGGCCCTACATAGGACTTATTACTACATCTACCGCGATTAGTCAAAGGACGATTTTCCAATGATACTTTCAATGTATAGGAGCAGTATCGGTAGATTTATTACAAAGCTCAATATTACGTTTCAAAAAGTAATTTATTTGCCTGTATAAAAGTATTTGCCTATTTAGGATTTTTTATTTTTTTATATGCAAATTACTCCTAAAGAAAGTCTTATAATTGTCATTTGCCATAATTCGATTTAAAAATTCTACAAAATTGGGTGCAAAAACTAAAACCAAATTTCATTCGTTCAGTTGAAAGCATGTTTTTGAAGTATCGTACTCACATTCAGACAAATACAAGGTGGCCAGAAATAAAACACCCCTACTCTGACCTCCATGGATATCGAACTACTCAGTGTAAAGGCTCAAAATTTTGTACACATACTATTCAAAATATGGGGAAACGGATTTCACGAAAAAAAAATTAGTTCCTGAAATCACCGATAGGTGGCGCTGCACAACTGGAACTATGATCAAAAGACACAAATAATAATAAAAATTAAAATGTTTATGCGGAATGGAATGCTTCCATGCTTCCTTTTTAATTTTTCTGCCCCTTATGGAAAATAAAAATAGTAAAGAAGCTAGAACTCCCGTTGTAACTGCAATTTCATACTGTAACCAGAAAAATTTGCATAAAGCATGGTTAGAAGCCATGTTCTGGGTATAAAAGAAGTTAAAAGGTGGGGAATGTCATTCTTATTAGTGATGGCTGTCACGCTGCCAGAACGCGCTTTGCTTGTGAAGTTGTTTTACGAGAATAAAGGAAATGCTCCAGCAGCACTTCGAGAGTTTCGCCGACTTAAGGATTTGCGTAAGGGACCATTGCTTCCACAAGCTCTCAGGAGAATGATCGCTCGATTCGAGGAAACTGGACATCTTGGAGTTCAGCCTGGTCGAGGACGCAAACCGGTTCGTTCAGATGTCGTTGAAGATGTTGCCACCGGTATTGTTGAACAGTCAATGGATAATGTTTTAGGCTGCAGTAGTGCACGTGCAGTGTCACGACACTTGGGTGTTCCCTATAGCACAGTGTGGAACGTACTGAGAAAAATGGTGCATTGTTTCCCGTACAAAATCCGCCCTAATCAACAATTGCTGGCCACAGACAGGGAGATGCGACTGACCTTTGCATTGACATTTCTTGCTAGAGTTGAAGTGGATGCATCGTGGCCGTGGCAGATTCTGTGGAGCGATGAGGCCCATTTCCACCTCAGTGGAACAGTGAACACCCATAACTGTCGCATATGGGACACGACAAACCCCCGTACCTTCCAAGAGATTCCACTCCACTCACCGAAAGTTACAATCTGGTGTGGATTCACAGCCACATTCATCCTTGGACCGTTCTTTTTCGAAGAGGTTACTTCCAATGGCCTTGAGACATGTACCGTGACGGCCAACAGGTACAAAAGGATGCTCGAAACATTTGTTGTACCCCATTTGCAGCAGCGCCAATGCCTTGACACCATTACTTTTATGCAAGATGGAGCACCTCCACACATTGGACTCCCTGTGCAACAGTTTCTTCGCCAACATTTCACCACTGACAGAATAATCAGTCGCGCGTTTCCGACAACTTGGCCATCTCGTTCACCGGATCTTAATCCGTGTGATTTTTGGCTTTGGGGACACTTAAAAAACCTTGTTTATCGAGAACGTCTGATAACCTTGGCAGATTTGAAAGAGAGTATCAGTCTGCATGTGAGAAGCATCTCAGATGACCAGTTACGATCCGCAGTTGAACAAGCTGTCCACAGACTTCACATTTTACATCTTCAGGAAGGGAACCATATTGAGCAGCATTCCCTGCATCGATAACGTCCTTGTTTCATGTATGCTTGGTACTTTCAAATAAAATGTGTTTAAAACGTGTTTTTGTGTCTTTTCAGCATACGTCCAGTGGTACAGCGCCACCTATCGGTGATTTCTGGAACTAAATTTTTTTTTCGTGAAATCCGTTTCCCCATTTTTTGAATAGTATGTCCACAAATTTTCAAGCCTTTACACTGAGTAGTTCGATATCCAGGGAGGTCAGAGTAGGGGTGTTTTATTTCTGGCCACCCGGTATAATTCCAAAAATATGATTTTCGAATTGTTTATATTCTGAAGCAGAAAACTCCCTATGTCGAATTTTTTGACAATTAGAATATTTTCTCTTTCTTTGTATAAAAGAATAAAAAATCCTTATGTTTTTAAATTTATTATATAAAATTAATTCACGTTGTTATAACGTCATATAAGCTAGCGTAATCTTACGCCATGCTATACTGATAGAAGAAAATCACAGATACTCATTTTATTTCAAAATACTAAAAGCTCGATGAGGTTGATGTGGACAAGCAAACATCAATTTAGTCAATACATAAAGCGTGAAGAAAAGTTTTGCAGTAGTTCTCGGAAAATTACAAATGGAAAAAAAAGTGGAAATAACGCTAATTTGAAAACCTACCACAATTCGATAGTTGTACGCAATTTCGAGTGTGAAAACCTTTAATTAAAAGTAAAAGTGGAAATATTAAGGCAAAATCCCAAGCTGAGACATCCATTTCAGATAATTATAAGAATTATTTCAAAATTGAACTCAAAATCAGAGTAAACAAAGCAGGTGTGCTTCATTAATTCTGTTTATTTATCTATTGAAGAAATATGTTTAATGTTTTTTTTAAAAAGTATATAATTTCTTTTTTGTAGTTAATTTACTTACATGCGAGTGAATGTATATGAAATACCACGTGTGAAGAATTTCACTGCAGACTTAATTGCACAGATTATTTCGCTAAGCAATTCGAAGAAAACTGTCTCGAATCTTCGACCTGTTTTCACATTAAATTAATGAAATGAAATTGTAAATACTTCAACAGAAATGCAGAAATGAATAAAAAAAAAAAGAAGACAGCGCAAAAACCGGGCAAGAAAAATTCTGATATTTAATTTTAATTATGAATTAGGATTAGGAAATAATGCCAGAAAATGTAAATGGGTTACGCTGCAATCTTCTAGAATTATTAGAGATCGTTTCTAGAAGGTCACGATCAAAATATTGAATACAGAAGTTGTGAAGACTATCCATTCAATCCAAAAAAAAAAAAAAAAAAATTTGTAGAAAGAATAGTGATTTTAACAGTAGTATAATTCAGTGGCTGAAAGGGAAGGGGGTATAGATGATGATGTCGTGTCCGTGTTTCCACGGAAAGGGAGTGCAGTGACTTCTGAGGGTAAAGACCTCTGAGCACCCAGAGGACAAAAGTCTGACTTCTAGCTCATATGAAGATGACACACACATTCGCTTGCACAACCCCTTTTTACAGGGGAGCTCATTCATACACCTCACGGATAGAATACAGAACAACGCTGCCCGAACCGGGACTCGAACCCGAGACGCACAGATCACAGATCCCTATGCCAGGACGCCGGAAAGGAGGTACAGATGTTCCGGATATAAGAACCATCATCAGCTTCCATTATTTATGTTATATTTAATATTTGAATTAAGAATTTATTTACAGCCTTTCGTTAGTAGCATTAATCTAGTTATGTTAATCACCTTTGATTGACTTCATATTATTATCTGTATAAATAAAAATGATTGTTTGTCTGTATGTCACTTATGCGCGGCCGTACCGCTCATCCGATTGCGTTTAGTTTAGTTTAGTTATATTAACGTCCTGTTTAAAGCAACACGAGGGCTATTTTGGGACTGACCTCGTAATTTTGAACCACGGTCAGATGACGAGGACGACACCTGAAGTGGCACCCCCCCCTCTCCACACCACACCAGCGGGAGGACGTTTGGCCTGACAGATCTAACGTGCAAGAGACCCTCTCACACGACGGATCTTCGGTGGAATCGAGTCTCGAACCTGAAACCCTCCGATTCCGCAGCCGAGACCTTACCACCAGGCCACCGCGGCCCTCATCCGATTGCGACAAAACTTTGAATACTTATTACTTGCGCATACAGGATGGTCATAGTCATATTAAAATTATGTAATCTATATAAATAAAAAATGAATGTTTGTCTGTATGTCTCTTATGCGCTGCTGTACCCCTCATCTGACTACCATAAAGCTTCGACAATTTATCACTTGCGTTTACGAGATGGTTACTACAACAAAAAAATATTGTGTAACCTAAAGATTTAGAATCATGAAGTAAAAATAAATAAATAAATATTATTTATTTATTTTTATGAATACAATGAATGAATTTATGAATTTTATGAAATGAATACATTTCAATGAATATATTCATTTTCAATACGAAAATAAATATTATTCTTTATATCAATCCTAATTAAAGAGGACAATTATTTTAAATTTCAAACGATATTTCTAAAATTATTTCTTTTGTAGCAACAACACGCCGGGTAGCAGCTAGAACTAAATAAATGGCTTGGTTAGCCTGGTTAGTAGGACGGTGGATTCACATACCTTGGGTTGAGAGTTCGATCCCCGCCGAACGAAGACCCTCGTATGAGGTGGTGGCTGGCGCACCTATAAATATATCGTGGTCACAAAGTCCTCCACGTTGAGAGTACTACCACTGGGGGGTACTGGTTCAGAGGAGATCGCTTTCTGATCCAAGACTAAATTACGATCTATGGATGAGTGAATGAAATGTATGAATGAAGTCTCCTCTAAAGAAGGTTTGTGATACTTGAATAACTAACTCATACTCTTGGCACTAGATGGCGCTACTAAATAATAAAAGACGCAAAAAAATCGTATTAAATCGTAATGGCTTTTGAACTTGTCAATGACGAATGCCATTAGAAACAACAACACTAAATAAAGTTACTATTTTAAATATTACTTGCGCAATAAACTTAAGACATTATATCTGATCTGGTCTCTGAGTGACGGGATCAATTGGTGAAACCGGATCAATTGGTGGAGCCGAGTTAAAGATTTATCTTGTGATATTTCTCGGAAATGGAAATCGAGAGGGGGTTGTAACCATTTTTGATTTATTTAAACGATATGAAGTTACAAGTGAAATAAAAGTTGTCCAAATCGATGCAATCATTGGGGCTGGGGAACTTATATTTATTTTCTCCCTACTGAGATTTCAATAAAGCACTAATCATAAGATTTGTCTAAAAAGTGGCGTGGTGTAGGGAAGATTCAAATAAGTATTGATGTATTTAGAGGCATTGAGATAGGTTTTCCTCATTATTAGCTCTAATAATAGAGGGGGAAAAAAAAACGTAGTGTGTCTTTCTATGTGTGCGTATGCCTATTGGCCCTCTGTAGTTAATCGTTTGTCATAAAACTACCAGTATACTTTAGATGGTGGAAATATACACACGTCGGAGTGATTTTTTTTTGAAATTTTTATTAGAATTTTAACTAATTAAAAATCAAGTAGAAAATATTTCAGCACAATGAAGATTTTATTATTTTAAAAGACAAAAAATTATCTTTTCAATTATATCAATTTTGTCATTCTTTTTCAGTTTAAAAAAAAGCTAAGCGTTGTTTGAGAGCAATATATTTCATTGATAAGTGAAGCTCATATAACTTTCATTGAAGCAATTAGCATTTTGTCCTGCCTTCTCTCCTATTGTTGATGATTAAAATATGAAATATCTGGCTTAGTTTTTTCGTAATGAATAGGTTTCAGTATCAGTGGCGGGTTTTGGTAATACGAGACCACAGACGCTGAAATATTTCGAGACATTCTCCATTGTTAACTCTATTGTTGACAAAAAAAGTAACAAGATAAACTTATTTCAGTTTCAACTTTATCTTAATATTTATTTTGTGATACCGTTCTGTATTGAAAGACAATTTCTGATGCATTTATAGCTTTTATTTCTTATTTGTACAGTTATTATACCTTTTATCTACCCATTTGACATACTAAGTCATTTTTTAAAAATTTCTAGACCAGTCAATCTTGTGTTTAATTATGTACACATTTTTTAAATCAACAGTCATTTAGTTCTTCAGTGTTTTTCATTCTTCATGATTTACACACAATTGCAATTTTACTATCAAGTACAATTTTAATATCAAGATTATCTATACAAACCCTGGTACAGGGTGATCAACGAATAAGCCCTGATTTCAAAAATTAAATATCTCTACAACAAAGATCGATAGAATTATGAGGTAAACTGTACATTTATTAGCAAAACTGTAAAAATGCTATACAAAAGTTTAGAAACTTTAGTTACGAAAATCGTTAACAGATGGCGCTATTATCACAATGCCCATAGACGCTTTCAGTGTGGCGTCAAAAATGAAAAATGACTCCCGATCTGACTCCTAGTGACTTCTTTCTGCGTGGAGTATTGAAAGATACTGTCTATAGAAACAATCCCGCCACTTTAGATGAGCTTGAATTATTGATTGATGTTGCATGTGATTCCATTTCCGTTGAGACATTGCAAGACGTTATGTCAAATTTCATTATTCGATTACTCCACCTCATTGTTTCGAAAGGTGAAAACATTTTGAAAAAATTGTATTTTGATTGCAAAGACTGCACCACTTTATTGTTTTTTTAGACTCCTTTCAGATAAAGAGTTTTTAACGCAGAGCGAAATCTGCTAACGATTATTGTAACTAAATTTTCTAACTTTTGTACACTATTTTTACAGTTTTGCCAATAAATGTACAGTTTACCGCATAATTCTATCGATATTTTTTGTAGAGATATTTAATTTTGAAATCAGGGCTTATTCGCTGGTCACCCTGTAAATATGCTATAGTGTGCAAACAGAAAAGAGAGAGTGATGAGAAAGTATTCTGAATTTAATAAGTTTAAGAAAAAAAAATTGCAAACGCAGCGTTTTGATTTTGCAAGAATTTCTCTTAACACTCTACTTTTTCATCAACACTTTTATCGATGAAAAAACACTTTTTTTCAGAGAAAAAGTAAAAAGTGGAAATTCCGTGAATCACACCGAAGGAACAATTAAATTTACCTTAGGCCTAGCTCAATGATCTAAGTAGATTTTGAGGCCCCCTATACACCTCGAGACACGAGTCGATCGACACTGCGCAGAAATCCGCCGCTATTTAGTATAATATATGACATTTTGTTATTCTTACATTTAAGATTTAACAGAGGGCCGCGGTAGCCTGGTTGGTAAAACGTCAGTCTCATAACCGAAAGGTAACGAGTTCTGTTCTCATCTCGGCCAAAGACGGCCGTGTTTACTAATGGCAGCTAGGGCATGTTAAATAGGTCGCGACTGCAAAGTCCTCCAAGTTCCCTTAACAAATTATACCTCTGGGGGTACTGAATCAGGGATGAGTCGGTCTCTGATTTGGATCTAATTTCTGACTTGTGGATGGATGAATGAGTCCGACCACCCCCTAAAAAGGGTTGTGTCGTGCGTGTTCGAGCAAAGTTGTACTTTCACTTTAATGGTGCTCGTTAACAACGAAAGGCGCACATTTCTGCCTTAATTCGAAAGAGCTCCGCTCATTCGGGCTCGGTATGACCAAGTGGCATTAGACCCACCACCAAGATTTAACTTCAGAACTTTTTCAGAATTGTTTTTTAAAAGTACTCCTTTTTTTAAAAATACTGTTGTTCTTTGTATTTAAGTAATTGAATGTATAAAGATAAAAATAGAGAATTAAGAAAAAACATTGTATAGTATAAGCTATTAGTCTCTTAAAATTCCAAATTTATGAATATTTTGCAAAAGTCAATATTTAAATGAAATTTTCAAAAATCATTAATTCTGGCAGATCAACTAGTCGTCCTTAAACTGTAAATAAATATATGGATATAATGACTTTTCTGCTTTTTATCGTACAACTCATATAGTATTTTGTTAAGCGAAAATGTTTTTTTAATATTAATTTTTGTATATTTAACTTTGATTATGAATACATAAATACTTTTTGATAAAGAGAATATACATTTCTTTGTTACAGCAGCGATCGACATTTTTAAACTGTAGAATTTAACCTCCTATAGAATTTTTTTAGATTCTTTTAAAATAAATTAGTTTTGCGTCTGTTGATTTTGCTTTACACACTTTAATTACAGATCGAACAGAAAACACAATAATCACTGAGCAACAGAATGGAAACTAAAAAAAAAATGTAAAGAGAGGGGAAAATTCCCTCCTCATTCCTTTCGAATGACGTACCATAACCGAAGAGCTGACGCGTCGCACTTGTCAAACCTCACGCCAAGCAATCGCCAAAACAACAATCTGTTAAAATGCTCTCTTGGCGCGAAATCTGGGCGAAAAATGTCGGTAACCCCAAAACTCAGCAGGGTTACGAAGTATGAAAGGCGGCAAGGCAAGTTTTACGATGCCGGCTTGCCTCATTTGAGTTGACGTTATGAGAGTGTAGAATGTTATATGGTGCTCCTGTTTACCTTTACAAAATAGTTGCATAATATGAACCTGCGGAATTGAATGTGTTTTTGCCGCCGAGGAAAGGTTTTAGAGTTTCTTTGAAGGCTTTTATGAAAGTTTTGATGAAGAATAAAGAGATAAGAGGAAAAAGAATTTCAAAAAGTTCTTGACGCGTTGGACATGACATTCTATGAACACACCACGAGGTAAGCCTGGAATATCTCATCCTTTTTTTTAAAAATATAGATATTTTATTACTGCTTTGACAATTTCTCAGTCTAATTAGCATTTTTGTGCATATGTATTCTGCATTTTTGATTTCATCTTACGAATTGAGATCTTTGAGCTAATATAGTTGCTTTAAACGTGTTCCATTCAATTTTTTCCCCTTTGTTATTTACTTAAATTTCCTTATTTTTTTCTGGAATAGATTTTTTTTTTGCGTGTCATATTCTGAAAGTGTATGTGTGTGTTTACAGATGGAATATGACTTTTCTGTTTTTGTATAACATGAATATTCAGACCGATTATCTATTTAACGGTGATGTTGATTTGAATGAAAAAGTAGTTTTTTTTAATTGAAAGAATATATGTAATTAATTGAAAGTATATATGTAATTAATTGAAAGAATATATGTAATTAATTGAAAGAATATATGTAATTAATTGAAAGAATATATGTAATTAATTGAAAGAATATATGTAATTAATTGAAAGAGTAGATGTAATTAATTGAAAGAATATTTTTTTACCAAGTTGTTTCTTTTACCTATAAATTTTAACATTATATTTATTGATTGCTGAAATTTTTTAATGATAATATTTACTCTGAGTTAAAAAAAATTATAAATTTTTTTCCATAGTTGATAAGCATTATTTTTTTCAATTTTTTTGTTTAAAATTACAATTGTGTATTAAGAACTATGTTATAAATTTAAAACCTTCTGTGCCGAGTTTATTATAATATATATAGATATTTATATAATATATATATATCCAATATTTAACTTCAATAATATTGCAATTTCTTTTACATTAACTGTGATATAAAAATTGACGAATCTAATTATGTCTTCCCTGACGAAGAGCCAGACAGACGAGTTGCAAAGATGTACTTAGTGAAAGATCCCCTTTTGTTTTACTGAGGGACTGGTTTTTAAGGATGATTTCTCGCTTTGAATAAAGGTTTTAGATTATTCTCGAATTGTGCGGGTTTTTTAAAAGTTGTTTAGTCGGATTTGCTGCTTTAAATCTTAAATCACGCGGCACAGATCGTTAAATGCAGTAAACCGTTACAAATGAGACGCTGAAAATTAAAAATTGGCAAACCTGTTTCTCATTGAATTTTATCTAAAGTCAAAAGTTAGGATTAACGTTGATCTTGCTCTAGCTTATAAAAAATAAGTGTTTCAACTTATGTAAATGTTTCTTTTGATCAAATTTGAATGAAAGTGTTTCTACGTTTAAAGATAGCCAGTACAATTTTGTAATTTTTTTGCACACGTAACCATGAATATAATTCTGTAATTTTTCATATTCTGTAAATGTTTTTTAATCTATAAACATAGATTGAGTTTCTGACTTAATTAATTTGCAAGTTCTTTATGTAACAAATATATTTCTTTTAATTCAATTCCTATTTGGATCAACAAAGAAATTTTTTTATTTCAGTTTTTATTAAATTATAAAAAAAGTTATTGATTTTCACAACATTTGAACTCGCATTCTTCACGTGAAAAATACCGAAATCTTTGCATTTTCACGATTGAATTACTGGCTGCTGGTTTCAATTTTCATTAGAAACTGCTAAAACTCTATTTAAAGTATTAAAAATGAATTAAACTAAATTAATGGATAAATATTTGAAGGAAAAAGCTGTTTTAACATTAAGTGTCATCCACTGCAGGTTAAAAAAATGCATTTGAACTTAAATGGATGAATAAAAAGTGTTTTATTAAGCAATGAGAATTTGAGCAAGATATATCAATAAATTAATATTGGAAGAGTATGAAATAATAGTAGGAATTAAAAAAATCAACATCCAAGATCTATATATTTGTAAATATTAAATGGTTGTCGGTTTACAGTTAGTTGATATGTTAATGAAAATATCTTCTGCATCTCGTTATCTCACAATAGAATTTTCGAATCTTGTATGCATTACATAATTTTATTAGTTTTTATAAATTATTTTATGCATTTTACTTTATGAATTAATTTGCAAGTATTTTAGATAAATAGAAACTATTTACTAAGCTTGGTAAAGAGATATTATTCTTGCGATTTGTCGTTTAACATTAGAGAAACTGCTGTGGAATTGGTGGCAAATAAAGTCTTGGGTCCGACAAGAGGAAAGTTTAAATTAAACACAATTTATTAAGTGAAAATAAAATAAAATGAAACATATGATGAAACTATTTACAGATATGATGAATAAAGTTAAATACGTAGACGATCATTACAGGACCCGAGATCACTATCGGCATTACAAATATAATGATACAGATTTATATCCTGTCTTAATTGTTATATTTGCAAAATTGGATTAAATAAATGCCAGATACGATACCGGTTGATGATTATATGCTTAATGTCAAGTGAAGTGATATACTTTTAATAAAGACGCACAATAGCAAATTCAAAAAGCATTGCATCATTTTAGAATAAAATACGAGAGACGAAAGAATTTGGAATTTAAAACCTTAATGCTGAAATTTCCTAACAAAGCTGTTGCGAGATTTATATTTCAATGACATATTAAATCTAATTCGAATCTTTTGGTGTATATGTTAAAATCTTTTCCAGAATGGTTTGTTTTCATTAATGCTTTTCTTAACAATGGTTAACGAGTATGAATGAGGCTTAGGGTATAATAATATACAGTGTCTCACAAAAGTGATGGGACACTTGTGCTTTACAAAAGGAAAATGTAATAAAATAAATAAATAAACATGAACAAAAAATTTTGAGGTGTTTTATATTTAAAGTTAGTAACGATTATTACATCATATACATTTTGTCAAAATATTAAAATAAATTAAATAAATTATACAGTTATTTTGAAAGGAGCACAAAAATGGCTCACATAAGTGATGGGACACTTATTTTTCCATCAAATATTTATCCAAAAATTTTAATTTTTAAAAGGTTTTAATATTTTGTTGGATTTCCTTTTACTTTTAAAACATGATTTAATCTTCTTGGGATGAATCTGACTAATTTTTCTGTGATTTCTGGAGTAATTTTACCCCATGCTTCTTGAAGCACCGATTTTAATTGTTGTTTTGAAGAAGTGGTGTGTTTGTGAATTCTTGATTCCAATTCTTGCCAAATATTCCCTATGGGATTTAAGTCAGGAGATTGTGGTGGTGTTTTTATTATTTCAGGACAGTTATACAGCAGCCAGAGTCTAACGTTCAAAGCAATGTGCTTGGGATCATTATCCTGGTAGAATTTAAAATCGTTATGAAGGTTCAATATTCGTGCTGAAGATTTCAAATTTTGCTTTAAAATGTCGATATACTTGTACTGATCCATGATACTGTCAATAAAAACAAGATTACCGACCCCAGCGGGTGACATACACTCCCATACCATAACTCCTCCTCCACCATGTTTTACTATTGACACCAAGTTCTCTTAACGAAATTCTTCCCTGGGTTTTCTCCACACCAAGATTCTACCGTCAGAACCAAATATATTAAATTTACTCTCATCAGCAAATATAACTTTATTCCAGAAATCAGAATTCTTATTTATGTAGGATTTTGCGAATGCCAGTCTGAGTTTTCTATTCATTTCACTTACGAAGAATTTTTTCCTGGCTACTCTACCGTGATATCCAGCAGATCGAATTACTCTTCTAATAGTCTCAGGATTAACAATTACTCCATATAATACTTGTAAATCAGCAGCAACTTTAGGAGCACTCATTCTTGGATTTTTTTTAATAATTCGAACGATTATTCGCTTTAATCCATTAGATAGCTCTGATGGTCGGCCAGGTCTTCTTTTATCCTGAATGATATGATTCTTTTTATATCATTTAATGATGTTGAAAACTGTTGAATGACTCAAATTAACTGTTTCAGCAGTTTCACTAATAGATTTTCCGCGTT
This sequence comes from Argiope trifasciata, assembly GCA_026543055.1. Lineage (NCBI taxonomy): Eukaryota > Metazoa > Arthropoda > Arachnida > Araneae > Araneidae > Argiope > Argiope trifasciata. The sequence goes on along the minus strand of JAPMOQ010055381.1, from coordinate 757,247 downwards.
CAATATGCAAAGTCATAATTAATTTTCGAATTTCAGGCGAAGTTTCTTTTCGTTTAGCATTCATGGCTGCACAGAGCTAAAAAACACAAAAATTCCAAAGCAATCTGGAGAAAAATATTGCAGACGATTTTATAAATTTTTGCCAATTGCTTTTGAGTAAAAATAAAGCACCCAAAAAATATTTTTATTGCTTATTTCAGACGATTTTTGTTGCATATCTAATGGTGTCCATCACTTATGTGAGCTAATTTTTGCTCCGTTCTAAACAATTATATTTTTATTAAATTAATATTTTAATATTTTGACAAAATGTATGTTATGTAATAATTGTTACAAAATTTAAGTATGAAATGCACCCACAAAAAATTTGTACATGTTTATTTATTTATTTTATTACATTTTCCTTTTGTAAAGCACAAGTGTCCCATCACTTTTGTGAGACACTGTACATTTTCTTTAGTTTCTTTTTCATCACTGGATAAATATCCTTCATATATTATATGATGTTTCGATTGTAAAAAATAGTGCCTACCGAAAGGATGGACTCGAATGGGACGACAAAAAGGATGGGAAAAATAATTGCAGTCTTTTACGTAAATAATTAAAAAAAAATCAAACGTGTCTTTTCTTGACTGAAAATATGCATAAAATTATTTTTGTTTCTGAGAAAATTAAAATTTATGTCGTATAATAATACATGGTATGTTTATTGTATTTTTTATCAATATAATTTATTAAAATATGTCTAAGATATAACTTTATTAAACCTACTTATGTAATTTATAAAATTTCCGAAATCAGTTTACTAAGGGGGAGGGGATTATAATTTTAGTTAAGGGAAATATTTTTTTCTGGTTTTTAACAATAAATTAAAAAGGGTATTTAAAAAATTAATCAAGAATGTAATACAATAGACATGCAGCTTAGTGTTGAAATACTATATATTTCAACTCTATAGTATGCCTGCAAATTTTATGGTTCAGCTTGGATAATAACATTACATAACTTCGATTCCTCTTATAAAAAGGTATTAGCATTATTTACTTTGTTGACGCAAAGTAAGTTGCTTATAAAATCTTATATTTTGATAGGATATTTTTAAAAATATATATAAAAATTGTTTCTATAATTGAAAATATAGAATAATTTGTGACGATGCGGAATTTTAAATTGTTTTCAGTTATAACTAGAATTGCATTCTATGAATAAAAACTCTACTTTTTGATAAAATCAAATTCTTCATAAACTGATTTTAAGGAAAATATTTGCATAATCCCTGTACTAATATTTAAACAATCTTTATCAGAAAGCTAAAAGAGAAAGTCGTAGATAAATTCTTAAAATATTTTATCATTATTGCTCGTATGAAAGAAAGACTTTTTATTGTATCATGCACATTTTATAAATTCTTTTTAATGATTTGATATTTTCTTATAAAACATTAGTGCTAATATATGTTGAATCCGTTTACTTTAAAAAATATATTTTAAAATTTCATTTCTTTAAGTATGATGGTCTTTAATTGCGAATTTTTAAGAATTTTATTTTAATTGATAGTTTAATCGTTATCAATGACGATGTAATCGTCTGCTTTTAATGAAGCGAATATCTGTATTTTCAATTCAGTTAAGAAATCGATTTTTGATCTTAATTTTACTGTATTTTGCAAAATATTTAACATTTGTGCAGCACGGCAGAAAGAATCACCGATTTAAAAAGTTGAAGTCTCTATCAGAGCCGAATTAAACTTTAAACGAAGCAAATCTAAACTTTAACTTTATTCCTCGGAACTTTATTTTTCCTTTACACTTTTAAAATGATTTGTTTTATCCGTTTTAATTTAATTTTTGTCTTAAGTACCTCTGAAAGGAAAATTTGGCAACTTGAAATAGCAAAATGTTTAATTTTATATTTTCTAAAACTGTTTTCAGTATCTCGTGTATACAAATTGCATAACTGATATTTTAAAATAATTTTGAATAAAATAGTAAAAGCAAAAAGTTGAAACCTTTTCTAACGCAAATGATATTTAATAATAGGATCCAGTACGTTTTAAAATTTGTAAAAAGATTTTTTTTTTTAGAATTATAAAATAATATATAAATGGTAATTATGTTTATGACTAGAATGAGCTAAAATTGATTTAAATAATACTTGTTCCTATTTTGTATAAATTACTCTATTGCATGCTCTTTATAATTAGTGAAAGTACAGCATTAAATAATTTTCAAACAATCTCTATGCTTTTTTTTCCTGTTTGCAAGTGCTTGCTTTGCCTGCTTAATTATCTAACTCTGCTCAATTTATTCAATTTTAATGAACAATGGAAATTTTGCACTAATGATTCTGCTCTAATCTTTCTCTGCTGTTTCGAAAATGGTGCATATTAAAGTTTCAATTGCTTGCATATGCAGAAATGAGGGGGTCGTTTATCAAATAGGCAAAGTAAGGAGGTCCCTCAGTTATGGGGATCCCCCCCCCTTATGCGTAGGTCTTTTTGCTCTATTTTCAAGAGTCAAGTTGAGTATACGGCCCTTCATTTGATTAAACCTATTATGAAAATATGAAAAAAAGACCCATATCACGGAAATTATTTTATTTCATATTAGGTGTAAAGTTGTATAAAAGGAGAAAAAAAAAATCATTTTTGAGCATTATTTGTTTGTCATTTTGTTCAGTGTGGTAATATTTGAAATGTTAGATACATATAGGTATATAGTATATAATATGAATTTAGTATACATCATATTATATGCATAGCATATAATATGATGCAGCGTATATATACGCTCCAGTGATAGTGAACAGGAAAAATGAGCTTATATATACGCTCCAGTGATAGTGACCAGGAAAATTGAGCGTATATATACGCTAATGATGCAAATGGGTCAAAACGGTCATGTATTCAAAAAATCTTTTTTAGAGTATTATGCTCATTACTTTTATCATGGATTCAAATTCTCTTGCTGATCTACGTGGTCTCTCCCCCCCCCCTCATTCCCTCCTTAGTTTTCAAAATGAAGAACTAATTTTGTAAATTCTGTGTTTTAAGAACGCGGAATATAAATTAATAGCGTTTGAAATCCATTTTTTATATTACTTTTTTTTGTAGAAAATTTAAAATTTTTGAGTGGTATACAAAAATCAACTATGCTAGAAAGTTGTCCTTCATGGCTTGTTTTATTTCGTATTGCCATATTTACTATTATAAACTTTGATATTTATTAAGTTAAATTCAATAAAAAAAAGAATCGTTATAGGAATTTAGGAGATTTAGATTCGAAGCCGAATGTTGCATTATGAAGAGGATCCTGCAGAAAAGATTGCAATCATATGATAAGTTTTGACAAACAGTCCTGAGACGGCCTACAGAGAAGGGTTGACGGGGCGCCTAGCTCCGGCAGGGGCTTCTCACCGATCTGTTAATTGAGATGGATATGGCGGTCCCTAAATTGTCGTGATGCGTACTTCAGGTGTTACAGGTGAAGTGCATCTTACTCCAAGTGAACTAGTTTCGTTTCTGTTGAATATTAGGTGGTATTTTAATTAAAAATAGAATCAAATGGTTATAAAATAAATAAGGCCAGTATTCAGTTGTAGAAAATGATTCATTATACGCATAAATGCATATAAAACAGCACGGGTTGTAAAAAATAATGGAAACATCATTCAAAAGTGATTTGCATCTATTAATATGCACCTAATTTGATACATTTGGGATTAAACATTTTTTCTTTCGCAAGTTTATGCAGGTCGTTTTGTATTGCACATACCAGTTCGTGCACTAGGGGCTGTATTGCACATACCAGTTCGTGCACTAGGGGCTGTGTTGCACATACCAGT